>JARQTI010000454.1:2999926-3200080 GCA_030142655.1 Trachelus tabidus | reverse complement strand
CTCTCTCTCTCTCTCTCTCTCTCTCTCTCTCTCTCTCTCTCTCTCTCTCTCTCTCTCTCTCTCTCTCTGTCTCACTCACTCATTCAATGTTCTCTACGAGAATATATAACAAACGCGACTAGAGTATAGTATGTATTTTGACTCTAGCTAACTGGCTATATTTTATACATGATGTGTGTGTATATATATATATATATATATATATGTCTTATACCTAGTCAAGAGTACTTCGATGTATTATAAAGTACTCGAAATGATTACATCGATAGAGACGCACGTTGTAACGGACCTCTGGACCACGAGAGCCTGGCACCTTTCTCCCGCGAGATTCTCGATTCTGCTCTCCCATTGGTCCAGCAGACTCCGAAGGTTCTCTCGTGCCCGCCTTCACTATACTTGCTCCATCACAGTCCTGTAGGCCATGGTAGTAGGGAACCACAGGCTTTGTTATACGAGACCATAAGAATGTCTGTCCATTGTTAACCATTGTCTGATTTTTGAGATTGAAAATATATTAAAATAGACATTTCACCAAGCTTTTGGAGTATTCCTGTATACGCAAAAATGGAATCTTGTATTCTGTATTTTTCTAGGGTCGGAGGGTGACAGTCTATTTTTTCTTCGATCGTACCTTGTCCATTGTTGCTCGACTCGGAAGCGATCAGAGTGGATTAGGGAGCGGTTTTTTTCTTCTAAATTTCTTAAGAGCGACTCGGTGAGTCTTGTGATTTCGAAATAGTTGAAAAGTAGCTCGGGACCTCGTTCGAGAGTCGCTCTAAGGATTTGGGATTTGGATTCGCAGCCTTTGGCTACCCTATCGGGTCGCAGCTTAAAAGCATTGTTACGCGGCTTTTCAGAAGATTCGAGGGTGGAAAAAAAGTAGACGCGATTTAATTTGATTTCGAGACGGTGAACTTATCCGATTCGAGGTACCCTGAGCGTTTTTTTCAAATTTTTTATTTTTTTTATAAGTTTCGGGTAAATCCGAAGCCTTTTACTCCACCCCCGCCCGTTGTAGGAATTTTCAAGTTTTTCCAGTATATTGCGCATTAACGTGATCCGTGAGGGATCCTTTGTCACTTTCTACGAGGTTGGGGGGTTTTGTCGTAATTAAGATGCTTAGGGGTCGCGTCTGATTATATTACGAAACTTTTAGCACGTACTGTCAAAAGACGGAGTTTTCTTCACCCCCCCATCTCACCCTCCCTACGTTTTATTATAGCACTAATTTTTTTTCTTCTTTCTTTCCTTACCCCGCGCCCTTTGCTACAAGTAGACGAGGGTCCACACGCATACGTGTACAGCCCTGCGGCTTGAAACGAACGACGGCACAAAAAGTTGTAGGAACTTTTGAAAAAGTTTTCGTGCCTCGACTCTCTTCGCTTCCGAGTCGTGACGAGGGTTCTAGAAAATGACTTTGGGAACGCACCTTCCCTCGCGTAGCCTTCTCAAATTAAGGGGCACCTGAGAGGACCCAGGGTACCAAACAAATTAGGGGGTCCCAGAAAAATCTACCTGTTGCTCCCTACGACCGTCAACGCTCGAGGGACCCGGATACCTTCGGAGGGTAGAGAGGCTAAAAATAATTTTTCAAAAATGTCCTTTTTCACATTAGCCGTCGATCGTCTCGAGAGATTTCAGAATGTCGTCGATCGTCGACCGTACAGTTTTTCAGGGCACGAGCAGTAGTAACAAAATTATTTTTGGTCGTAAAAATATCATTAAAAAAGAAGTAGCAACCGTAACCCGATTCCAGGTACATCCAGGAAAATCGGCAAATTCGATCGTCCCCGATATAAACGGTGCATTCCGTCCGGATAAGAAATCTGGAGTAGACCATAACGATAAGTGGGTTTCTTTCGCCGTTGCTCGAGGACGCAGGAAGTCGAGCGAAATACCCAAGCTTATACGTGGTGGGTCAAGAATTCGTAGGATCAGGATACCGGGATGATTCACTGGGAATGAATTTAAGGTTTAGAACTCGAGGGCAGTGTTTCGTTTTTTTTTTAATGTAAAAGAGGAGAGTCCCAATTGACCCTAGTACTTCACAACCCTTAAGGTCATATATATATATATATATATGAATGTCCCAAGAAGCATAACTCCATGCGTGATTTCACGCCCTTAAGAACGAAGAATTTTAAACGATTTTTGACTCACGCAGTATTACCTCCCTTCCTCTTCGTCCCCCCCCCCCCCCCTCCCACCAAACACTTTCATAGCCAGACTTCGCAATCCCCGAGACTCGAGCCGAGCTCTGCACGGTATTGGTACTCGCTACTCTGTACAAGTACAATAAGCGAAACCGTACTGAAAATACCGTTTGCTATTTATTTTTGGCTCTCCTTGCTGCGCAATTAGGCAGCGTAACCGATTAAAGGCAAACAAGCCCCGTTACTTCCAGACGGACTTCGACAGCGGGAAGGTCTATATATATTTATATATGGTATAACAGGAAAAATCGAAGACTCCCTTGCAAACATCCAATAGAGCAGACCCGGAATATTCGTATAACCCTGGTATCAGTGCACAGCGTCACTTCGTATCCTCTACTTCTTTTCTGTATCAAAGTTGAGAAGAAAGAAAAATGTCTCGAGCCGTTCTGGAACTCTAGAGGATAGTAAAGGAAGATACGTTAGTAGGTATACGCGTGCGTACCTTAACGTAGCACTTTCTTCCACGTGTATACGGGAGTATAGTATATATATAGGTAGGTACGTAAGGCCCAGGAACGGGCCCAGGTAAAGGGTGGGTGAAGAGGGAGGGCGGGGAGGGGGCGAGGAAAGGAGGGGAAGTGGCCACGCTGAGCTGGAGATATGGAAGTCGCTTTGTCCCAGTACCCGTGAGCGGCTCTTGTACTCCTTTCTCTCTCTCTCTCTCTCTCTCTCTCTCTCTCTCTCTCTCTCTCTCTCTCTCACACACGCTCTCGCTCTTTCTCTTTCTCTTTCGTTCACTCCTCTTTCTCGTATACTAAGTCCACGGAGTGCCGGAGCATTGCTGCTGCCGTGTAGCGCCGTAGTGCCGTAGTGCCCGGAGTCCTCGAGATCTCGCTCTCCTCGGCGCAGCTTGGTGAACGTAGGACGGCTAACCGTCTGACGTCACCGGGTTCTCAGATCTATCGGGTAGGGGACGCACTAGGTAGATCTTGGTCCTCTAGTGCCACGAGGGTGGGGGCGGTTCGGCAGCACTCTGCAACTCGCTCTCTTCAGGTACGCTCGCTCCTTGCGTCCTGGTACCGACATAGTGGGCTTTCAACTAGCCCGACCCGTCCGGATCAACGTTATCTTTTGGGGCTGCGGAAGTTTTGTGCCTTTTTTTTTTTATGTTGAAAAGTGCGCGATTTTTGCTCGGTGTGCCGTGTAAGGAATTTTTGGAATTTGGATTTTTTTTCACACCAGTGAATACGAGGGACGTGGGTGAGATTTGTGGTCGAAGGAGAATTGTGAATCTATGCGACAAAAAATTTGGTGGATTATATATAATTTTTATCAGTGCCCTCTAGATACTCATACGCGAACGCAGTGACAAGTGATAACGCACGTGGGATGGGAAGAGTAGTGCGAATTTATTTTGGATTTTTTACCGTCATCCGTTCCTGGGAATTTTGACTTTTTTGTCTGCGGTACCAGAAGTCTCGGAAATTTCTGTATCGTGTTTGACCCTGGCGAGCTGTGGTACTGACCCCAAAAAAAAAAATGAATCCGGCAATGGGCGAACCAGACCAACTAGATTTTCACTTGGAGTCATGTAATCGTCCAGTAACCAGTTTCACGCTGTTCAAATAACCAGGAATATATTCGCTGTATACGTCGCTGGCAAGCAATTACGCTTGATACCGGGAGATAAAGACGGCAGAGAAAAAAAAAAAGTCGAAATCGTCCAAGATTACATCTACCATTCCTAATCACTTTCCTGTGTACGATAAGAAAAAAAAGAAGTACGTACTAAGAGTACCGCTAAGTTCTCATTAAAGGACTCCCTAAATTCGACATCACCCAAGTAATCGAGTAGCAATCATCGAGGCGTGAAATTCCCTGTCGTCTCACGAGATTCGCTCTGAAATTTTCTCGTGGACCAGTAAAATTTCATCGAAGAAAGGTGGCGAAGGCTTAGGAGAAAAAAATAACAGGCTATAATTTTCATACGCAAAGATCCAAAAATCATCGTCTCAGTACCATCGAGCATCCAGCATCCCGAACTCAGAGAGAGTAAAAGGAGAACGAGCTCACTGATAAGACTTGTCATTACTGCGAAGTGTAACAGTTAAAAAAAAAAATAAAAGAGTCAAGATAAAGAAAGACCCTAAAGCAAATGGCTTCTCGATTGTCATAATGACCCGAAACGGCGTCTCGACGCTTTCGTGAGTACTACAAACACTGTTATACAGCTTCCTGGTAGGGATACACGAAGAGAGCACACAGACTGGGTCCGATGGGTCCAGCAGGTATACTCACGTAAAGTTATACCCGCATGGGAGCGACAGGTACCTGCCTACTTACAGTACGCATCGCAGCGACAGTCTGCCAATCGCGTACTTTACTACCAGGTCGCTTAGCATAATCCGAAGGATCTCTTCGCGCGTCTCGTCCGCGCTTCTTCATTGGACTTCAAAGTTCGAAGCGCGAAGTGAAGCCGATGGTCTCCCGGTGCGCATGCGCACTGGCTACGTTCGGTGTACCGAAGTAAAGGACAGGAGACCAGCCAGCGCTCGCAGGGGCTCGCGATGTCGTCACTTGGAAACGGGCCTTGCTCGTGGACGATATGGAAATTCGTCTAGCGCCCATTCGCCACGGTTGACCCTGGCGGTGAATTTTCTATTGGTCCAGGAAGAAAAAACCACTGAAGATGTTAAAGTGGATTAAAGTTAGGCAAGATCCTTCGGGTCTGTCATCGACGACGACGTCGGGCACTGCGTTGGGAACGATCGACGTCGTGGACGCCGACGCTGGTGCCAAAATCGACGAGGGGGATGACAGCGGGATGGAGAGGGAGGATTCCCCTGGAATTGATTTGAATGACTTGAAAAAAGTATGATCGATTATTGTCTTTTATTTATTACGTATATACATATGTATACACGAGCGTATCTTATATTGAGTCGCTTAATTCTCCAGGTAACAGTGACTGGTCCTAATATGAATTCGCCGAAATTCAAACGTCTTATTTATCTGGATTTACCAATGGTTACTTGCGCAATTCTATTCCTTGAAATACATATATATATATATATATATACATTGTCTATGGTAGTCCGTAGCACCGTTAAGATCGGAATGTGAACGTACGCACGTTCCGAGAATGACAATACTTGCGTGTATGCTGTCACGTTAAAAAGGTTTAGCGGGAAATTTGAATTTGAATACGAATTCTCCTTATCGTGTATATTTAATATCGTGCGTGTTTCGCGTTCGATGGGAAAAAAATTATCAAGGCTCTCCTACGTCGAGTCAATTACATCGTATTGGGGAACACTTAGATATACGTCACACATGACGGCCATTATAGTTTTCCTTACTAATCCCTCGCGAGTGGATGCTCGTTACGTAATCTCGGATAGATTAAGGTTACACTTCCTGAATAAACTGAACAGTACAACCTGTTACGATATATATATGTGTGTATATATACATATATACTTATATACGTAACAAAAGTGCATCGTAACCAATGCATCTCACGCAACTCAATATGATTTTCATTGATAAATTGTATCAATCAAATCGAGGGAGTATCTCGATCTGGATTAATCTTTTTTCTTTTATCTCGATAAATCGTATATCGATCCCAAGCGACATTCTTCACTCTTTTCTCTTTCGCTCTTATATAGTGCAAGTGCACTTCACGATCGATAACGATTGCACTGTTGCACACCTGGTTTGCCGTTTCCACCGTAGAACTTGTGTCGCACCTCTTATAACTAAGTACATTTCATTGAAGAACTTCTTAGTCAGTGACCGACGGAAACTCGTTTAATCCTCATTGGATATCCGTTGGTCGATATATTTTCTTTGAAAATCCAGATAACCACTTAAATTTCGTAAACGACACCCTTTATGTGTTCGTGGTATTATACCCTGGAGCAAGTGGCACCTACTTTCTACGGGAAACCATTGCTCAGGTACCGACTGCCGAAGAATCGTTGCGAAACTTAGCCAGCCTCTCCATACGACATAAATTCCTGTAAATTCGAATCTACCCGGTGTCTCGCGCAAAATGTCAACCATCCAATAACATAATTGAGCAATGTATCAAAAAAATGTATATTAACAATTATTTATCTCAATACAATCAACGCGGATAGGATAGAAATTTTCAATATTTTTTCTTCGATCGCGTATCGTTATCGTTAGAAACACATTAGCGCGTGTGTGCTCACAGAAAAAAATACGTTCGATTACCCAGGGTTCCGAGAGTGCAATTATCCGATGACGTTTATTCGATCCTAACTGAAAGTATTATTGAATCGAATAAATAATTTTTACGGTTATACGCTCTAAACAAACCGTGATTTAATGATTGTTGGATTATTAAAAAAAATTTTTTTTAAGTTATTAGCATCCCGATTAATTATTTTTCTCGTGCTGTCAAGAGTCTTCGGTCTTTATAAATTTAGTACTACGGTCGCCGAATGCCTTCGGAAAATCAAGCTCTGTTCCGTGGTTACCACGTGGTGGTGGTGCATTTTATTGTCAAGCATCGGCAACAGGTCCAATCGTACCATCTTTCTACAACAAAGGTCCCTTGTTAAGAACCCGAAGAAAAAAAAATGGGGAGACCTTTCTAATGCTTGTCACAAGATCCTTCGAGCAGGTCCTTGAGCATTGAACCAGCTTTGTATTACGTTTCAGGACCTGTTCTCGCAGCTGCAGTTTTCGCAAGAGAGCGCCCTGCCGCCCGACGCCCTGCGTCGCGCACTGGCCGAGAGCTTCCTCGATCAGCAAAGATTTCAATTGGGCTTCATGGACGACGCGGCCGAATGTTTCGTGAGTACCTTAATTAATGCTAAAATTACAATTAACCAAAGCAGTTGCACCTTCCAGTGCGATTTCACGTTCAATTAAAATTCACATCCCTATTTTGCATTTATTTTCACCGTCGCGCAATCGTAGGATCAACGGAGCGCAATTCCCACGTGGGAAAGCTGCACTATTTTTTCCTTTTTTTTTTTTGAATCAGAATTTCAAAATCATTTCGAATCGCTGTACCGATAACGATATAAAGATAGATCATTTTTTTTCTTCACTCGCAGCAATTAATTTTACACGAAGATCAACGTACTCTATAAATTCCGGAAACCCTTGTAAACGTCACGACAATCTTTTACTTTCACGTTTACCTTACTGTCACGTTTACCTCCCCAACTGTGAATTTCAATTCTCACGTACGCAAGCATACGCGGCTATACGCGTTTTGCTATTGAAAAATCTTTTTTTTTTTCTTTCCCATAAATCGCACGTCACCCATTGCCTATCGCACGACCATGAACCAGATCAGCACAATAGTACGTCAGTGGTATGGGCGCTGGTCTCGAGCATTAATTTCACTGCTATCGCCATTGCGTGGTTACGTAACTCGATTGTCAATAATAATAATAAAATTTTTACAGGAAAACATTCTCCTGCGAATTCATCTCCACATAGCGAGCGGCGAGGCTGAGGACATGTGCAGCGCGCGTCACTGTGTACCGCATCAAAAATTTGCCATGACTCTGGTCGAGCAGAGTGTATGTGGTGCCTGCGGTGCCACGTCGGAGCCATTGCCATTTACACAGGTCAGTTTGGTATAAAGTCCCAGGATCGTCTCACTAGGAAACGTTCTGCAAAATTTGTTGAGACGATCCGACGAGGATCGTCAGCCGTGGCAATTTTTTTTTCCCACGTTGGACCACAGATAGAACCAATTACTGCTGGCAGGGACTGTACCAAAAAAATATAAATACCCGCTTCGGGCTTAGGATGACCTTTGTCAGCCGAGCTGATCTCCGCGACGGTATAGGAAACTCGGAGAAAAGATCTAGAAAAGGACCTGAATAAATCCCACTGGCCTTTCAGATCTGGTAGATACCTGGAAAAAGTAGCCCTGGGTATAAGGGTGCATTTGGTGCACCAACTCCGTGGGATGACTGGAGGGAGGATTTTATTTCGAAGCTACTAAAAGGGGCTGACAGGCAGCGAAGACCAATACTGGGGTCTTATGCGAATCAGCTAACCGGTAATTTATCGATCGGCTACTCCGATCAGTGACGGAAGCCCAATTCGTGTTTATCTTAGGAATCTCTACCTGTGCATTGGCAATTAATTATTCGTGCGATCGATCGGTGCGTTTTTACGCCTCGTCAACTTTTACTGTTATCGTAGTCTCCCAGGGCAACCGTTTTTCGAACTTGGATACTTTGAGGTTGCAGAGCGACTCTTTAGCTTTGGGTTCTGAACGCTGATTTATCCTTCCTCGGTACGACAGGAACATGTAATTTGTATGTTTAATCTGCGCGACGTTCGTTGCACGAACTTCTCGATGTATTTAAAGGAGTCGAATTTTTCTTTTTTTTTTCAATTTAAATATCCAGGATGACATTTTGAAAATGTTTTAGCCTCTTTTCTTTTATATTGATCTGATCTACCGTATCGTTATTTGAGGTTATTTTTATTATTAATATTATCGTGTACAGTCGAGGTCGCGTTGGTTATTGAAAATTACTATGGAAACGCACGAGAAATCAGACGGAATTACTAAATCGGCTATTTGCGGTGAGATCGGCCGATTTACGTAAACCAACACGTATAAGTAACAGTACGTCGATCTTATCAGGCGTAAAGGAACGATAATCACAGACCAATCACGTTCCAGCTAACGTACTCTGGAAAGAGTCACAGTTTTTGTGCCTCGTGGCAAATTGCATTTGCTAAATACACACTTTCAGT
This sequence comes from Trachelus tabidus, assembly GCA_030142655.1. Classification (NCBI taxonomy): domain Eukaryota; kingdom Metazoa; phylum Arthropoda; class Insecta; order Hymenoptera; family Cephidae; genus Trachelus; species Trachelus tabidus. Next base: position 3,191,159 of record JARQTI010000454.1, on the reverse strand, counting down.
GTTTCTTTAGGATTTTGTAGAAATTTCATATGGGTCAATATTAAGTATGGCATATACCTATAGTAAACGTTATCGACTCCTTTCTACAGGATGGTCGTCTATTTGATTTGTATACACAGCGCGAAGGCTAGGTAGGCACAGTTTATCGGTATGGCGACTGGTGGGTCTTGAGTAAAAATAAGGAAACTCGTTACAATTTGCATTGGTCATGGCCGATCACTTTTACCGAGACGGCAGTCAGTATCCTTAGAGTTCCAGTCGTTGGTATTAGTGATGCTAGCTAGGAGACTGTGGGATGCCGGTAATTTCGTAAGCGATTAAATTAGTCACGAGCACCTACTGTGGTACCATGAAAAAGTAATTAAAAATTTGTTTTTCTTATTAAAATTTTCATAATTTTTCTTTTACAGATGGTACACTACGTCTCGGCGTCAGCTCTGACCTCTCAGGCACGACAGACTCCACCGGCATCCAGATCCAGTCCGGATCTCTTTGGACAACTGCTACGAAGAGCTGGAGGAATGGGAGATATTCGCGACTGTCCAGTAAGTCGACAGATGTAAAAGCAACGGCGAAACTCCATTAGCGAGGGATTAGGGTTAAATAATTGTGATTGCGGTTAGGCAATTCTAGGTAGATCGGTTGAGATACATTAGTGACTAAGAGGCTCTTGACTTATTGGAACTGTCACATCCGGTATCCTCTTTGGGACTTGGAAGTAAATATGAATATGCATTGACTCGAAGCTTTCCCTTGATGCGTAACGAATGTTGACAGTCGGATGGGTTCTCAAAGTCATTTTATTACGGTCAAAACGGTCGTTTCATGGAGGTGTACATACGAATTGTGTGTGATCGGGGGCGGACTTTGATTAATATTTATTTTTTAATTTGCAGAGTTCCTGTGGCGCCAAGATTCAAATCTGTCGAACATTAATGAACAGACCGGAAATTGTTTCCGTGGGCGTCGTGTGGGACAGCGAACGACCATCCTTGGAACACATAATGGATGTATTCGCTACTGTGGGAACGTCTCTCAGGCTCAGTGACGTCTTCCACAGTGTGGTCGACTCCAGGTGGGGCACGTCGACCGTTCACAATCTCGTCGGCGTTGTCACCTACTATGGAAAGCATTACTCCACGTTTTTCTTTCACACAAAGCTAAAGGTACGCTTCAATTGTGACGATCATGAGAATCGTGGAGGTTTTTCTTGCTCCGACCAGGATCAGTAGTTCCCAGGGAGAATCTGAGTATTAATTTATTTGATTAACAGGTGTGGATCTACTTCGACGACGCAACCGTGAAGGAAATAGGTCCTCGCTGGGAACAGGTTGTCGAAAAGTGCAGGAGGGGACGCTATCAACCTCTTCTTCTGCTTTACGCGACTCCCGGTGGTACGCCGGTCAACACTGAGAATGCTCCTAAGATAGTGACACCCTTTCCGAACAGCAATGGATTGAAAACACCGCCCAAGGGTAACGTGCGAAGATCAATCACTCCCAGTCCGGAGAAACCGACCATCAGTAATAGCACAGCCAGGAGAGCAATCACTCCCAATCCTGATAGTCCACCTCATATCTATACACAGCGACGGATCTACAGCGACTATCAGAATCTGACAGACATACAGAACAACATTTTTGGGAATCAGGTGCGTGCGCTTAATTATTGTCTACAGTATCGGTAGGTTGGCAGCGTGCGAAACGCCATGAGCATTAATGGCCAGTAATTACCAGTCAGCATGCTGGTTAAGCGTGTCAGACTTTTTGGTTAAGATCTTTCTTTTCTTGGGGAGAACGAAATTTTTATTTGAAAGCAGCAGAACTTTCAATGAGAATTGTATATCTGTTTAGGGTGTGGATGTCGTCGACGGGGAGGCCGAATCAAAGTACATTAGCAGAAGAGCTGTGGAGAACGTGATGCAGCAACAGAAGAAACAGCAGATGCAGCTGACTCGGAGTCTCAGTGCAGGATCTACGCCACAGGATGGAATTAGTATTCCGGATCATCTGAACGTTCCTCGAAGACGAGATTCGGGAAACTGGTCTGGGGATCGCAACAGCGCCTCCTCGAGTTCCTCCACTACCATGGAGAATCCTTATTTGTATATTGTCAATAAGATGCAGAGAAATTCCGGAGTACCCAAGAGTCCTACCAGCAAATCCGGAGAACTTTCCAGTAGCAGCAGTGGACACTACGATGCCGGATATGATTCCTACTCGTTGTCCTCTACGGACAGTCTTCCTCTTCAGCAGGGCCTGAAGCACAATCTTCAGGTAAGTTCTAGGAATATTTATGTACTTCTTCACAGTTGACTTTCATCGGCTTCCGAATTCACAAGAGATGACTCACTGTTCATTCGTACAGCTTGCTCAGATACCGGAAGGCTATCAACCTTCCTCGGGTGAGGACTGCGAGCGGCTTTGTAAGGAAACCGATGCACTGCTGGACAAGTCGCGTGCCGCTGAGGATGCCGGAGACCTAGGAACCGCTGTAGCACTTTGCAATGCTGCGAGTAGCAAAGCTAGAGCCGCTATGGACGCACCCTATAATAATCCTCATACGATTACCATAGCGAGGATGAAGCACAATACGTGCGTTATGAGGGCCAGGAGTCTACACAGGAGGATACTCCAGGAACAGGCTATTGCCAATGGCGAGAAAGAAGGTAATTTAATTGTTAATTAATCACTGGCAATTTCATCGTTCGTTTCTTAAAGACTAAATAATTATTTTATTTTTACCAGATGGAGCACCCGAGGGACGGCACTCGCGAGAAAACAGCAAGTCCGGTCAGCATTCCAGACAAAGCTCACGCGACAAAGGTAATCACTCGCGTCAGAACAGTAGGGAACTCTTGGTGAATACACCAGCAGTAGTAGATAAGCCAGCGGTAAAGAGTATCGAGATCTATGCGACTCTGCCCAAGAAGAAGACTCTCAGGAGTAAAGCAACAGCGGTTAACGTCATCGAGGACGAGGAGTACATGCTGTACGATCGACCCACTCAAAGGACCGGACTCTTTGGTCGCACCAAGAGATGCGACGACGAGAAGAAGGACAAGAAAAGAGCACGTAGCGAGGAACGTAACAAGAACGTTACCAAGGACTTTTCTATAGCACCGACGAAACAATCGCCAATGGCAAAAACAACAAAAGTCGAGAAGCCTAAGGAAGTGGAAGCGACGGCTGTGAAGGTGCCACAGGCTAACGGGACTGTACAGGCCACCGATCAAAAGCAGGGAAAGAAGCAACATAAAATCAGAAGGAAACTATTGATGGGTGGTCTGATCAAGAGGAAGAACAGAAGTATGCCTGATCTCAGGGAAGGTCAGGATGGTCAAACTACAACCAGCTCAGAAAGTTCATCGAACACTCTGCCAAAGCAATCAGTCGATGATTCGAACGTGGGTCTCAAGGGTAACGAAGTGGGCCAGTCTTTGAGCGGATACTTGTCGGAGGGTCATTTAGAATTTACCGGAAGTGGCGCTGGGAACGGAAACACTGGAAATCCTAATTTGGAGAGGAGTCGTCTAATGAGGAAGAGCTTCCACGGCAGCGCTGGGAAGGTGTTGCACGTAGCGAAGGTGCCTCCACCTCCACCGCTCAGGACCACTTCTCAGCTTAGCAAGTCTAAGTGTCCTGGAGAAGTGCATAACGAGCAGTCCGAGAAGACACTGTATCCGCTACCCGACGTCAACGCCGGCAGCACCGCTCAGGAACAAAATTCAAATTACTGGAATCACGGGAACTCTTCTAACATGACCGGTATGAATGGTCAGTCTTCTAGAGGATCAAATTACGCTGATTATTCCTCGGAACCTCACTCCCTACCGTTCCTTCCTTCTTACAACGTGGACCAGGCAACATCGGCTACAGGACAAGCGAACTACAATAACAAGCCCAGGATTCAGGATGACGTTGTTCAGTATGCCAATGGTATTCTCTACGAACCTACCATCGTAGTCACCAGAGCTGACGTGCACAGCGAACAGAGCCCTGTGAAGCAGCAGACACAACCTGATTCTCTTCCTCCTTATCCTGACAATGGAAATGTCTCGCATTCGAGACAACCAAGCGAGGAGTTTCCACCACCTCCTTATCCATCCACTAATTCTGTTACTCATTCGAGACAGGCTAGTGAAGAATTTCCACCACCTCCACCCCCAATAGATGACACGCAGACTCCGGTTCAGGCTCCTGGCGAAGACTCGCAGTACAGTGCACACGTGCATAGGCAGCAATTGGAAGCTCAGCAAATCAGTAGTCTACTGGCACAGTTACAGTTAAAAAGGGAGCAGATCCTGGCGTCTGAATTTGCTGATGGTAAAAGGGAACAAGACGAGGGTGACAAGACATCAGGTGAAACGTGGCTGAGAGAATTGCAGGCTAAGCAAGCGGAAAGACGAATGAAGAAACAAGGACCCGCGGATCATAATCAGGATGCTGTGAAGTCCAGGTCTACGATGATGCCACCTCAAGGATCTACCATTGTCGCAAGAAGGACCAGTGACTTGAAGATGAATAGCATTGGCCAGGTACAGGATGCTGGTAGGGACGTTACTGATTGTCCCAGGTCGGTGAACTCCTCGTCGTCCGTCAAGGACATGGCTGCCAGGTTCGAGCAGATCAAACTTCATCCTGCACCAAAATCAGAAGGTGGTCCAAAGCCCATCAAAGCACTGCCTGCGAACGGTAACTCCTCATCTCCAGTAATGGATACTCAAGAAATCGCACAGGGTGAACCTCTGAAGCTGTCCACTGAGAATCTCGCAGCTTTTACAAAATCTGATAATCAATCCGGCCAGTCTGTACTCAACTCCAGCTTCGAGTCCAGCTCCAGCCAGAGCACTTTCATCTCGACTGCTCCAGTGATCGCTCCTACCTGTAACCCAGATGATGGACTAAATGCAGCAATTCTATCCATGTCCTTGACACTCCCTCACGAGAATGGACTTCCTGTTGATTATCCGGAAGACGATATAAGTGAGGTAGCCATGCAGAACACTATTCAAAATACCACCATCCTCCCAAACGAAGAGGATATTGCACCACGTAAGACAAAACGAAGAATCGGCAAGAAGAAGAGCGTATCGTTTTGCGATCAGGTGGTACTCGTTGCAACAGCCGAGGACGAGGAAAAGGATTCTTACATTCCAAATCCCATCCTAGAGAGAGTCCTGCGTTCCGCAATGAACAAACCCGAGACGGCTCAGGTCTTACGTGAAATCAGGAGCCTCCAGGAAGCCGAGCTGAACCGCGAGAACGCCACACCAAAATTTCAGCAACATACTCTACCTCTAAAGAGCGAAGCGGACAGTATGCCAGCAACGCCTTTCCAGGATCAGCTCAGAAGCGTCAATCCTGTTTCGAACCCGGATACCGTCAGACCACCTCTTGGACGGCAAAATTCCAACGAATCAGTCGGTTCCGTCCAGGACGCCAAGAAGCTCTACAGTCCCACTTACGTGGAAGCTCAGGACGTAGTGCGTGAAACATATCCAGTGGCTCAACAAAATCAGAGCAAGCCACCCACGTCCCACTCGCCGCAACTTCAGCAACAAATTCGTTACGCACAAAATGGATACTCGCAGTATATGCCAGCTCAGACCGGGTATCCACAGACGCAAACGTCTCACCCTAGAAATCAGGTAATTCCTTTGTCCCAGACACAAAAACCCGCAAGTCCCTACCCTACTCAGCTGCACAATATAAATCAGTATCCCCAGAATGGCGTACAACAACAAAAAGTAAATTGTCCCAAGAACAGTTATCAGACTTACTATCAGATAGAGCAACAGCACAATCAGATGAACAAGCAGATGTCAGCACAGCAGCCTACTGGCCTGACCCAGAGAATTCCATCCCACAATGCAAGTCCAATAACGGTACAGCATGCTCAGCAATTTTCTTACCCATCCACTCAGTCACCTAATCCTTATCAGCAATACTCCTCATCTCCGCAGAGTCAATATTCCCACAATTCCTATCAAGGTTACTCGTACCAATCAGTTCCACAGCAGAACAGAACGAGCCAGCCTTTACCACAGTACCAACCGCCGCCAAATCCAGCAGCTAATTATCAGCAACAACAGCAGCAAAACGTACATAATTATCAGCAAAGGGTTGAGAACTATCAGCGACCGCCGCAAAAGACAGAACAACAGAATGTTCTTGCGCCTAATCAAACTTATCCAAATCCTTTGCAAAATGGACAGATACAATCCAACATGAAGTATCCGACATATCAACATCCGCCAGTGCCTAAGCAAACGAAGCAAGTGCATTTTCAAGCTGGCACGAAGGGCGCGACTACTGTGAGTCAAACAACGTCTTCCATACAAAAATCAGCGTCCGTGACGACAATGCCGCGCTGTGCACCTTGTCACCTGTGCCGGAAGAAGCAGGTGCTGGAACCTGCGATATATTGTACGGATTGTGACTTCTACATGTCCCGTTTCCGGCCGAAGAATTAAATACAATAATGTTACGAGTTGTTGAGGAAATATCAACAAAAGGTTTTACGTACCTAATCATACTTAGAGATGCACGGCGTGATATGAATAATTATCACGCAGGTATGACTCGCTTTTTTTATAGAATTAATTAAGAGCTTAAGACGTACCTTTATATTAAGAAACTCCTTCATTGTGCAGCTAATGAAATGTATCGTCGTGAAAAGAATTGTTTTGACAGTTTATAGATTATATTCCTATGTCTATAGATTGAATTAAATATATATTTGATCCGCGCGTTAACAATTATACTCGCTATGAGATAGATTTATCTGGCGACTATTTAGCCATCTTTATTATTATTGTATCCATTAATTTTTTTTTTTTAATGGCAATCGTTTTGTCGTGCACTCTCGTTCAAATGCTGCGGCCATTTTGTCGTCGGGTACTCGTTGCGACGAGCAATAAGAGTGTATGAATTATTGACTGTAAATGATTTTTTTGTTTTTATTAACGTTACTTTTTCTTACATGTACAAATGAGCGATAGGGTAAGGCATACTGTCGAACTCTATTGAATTTTATTATTGTGAGATCTGTTAGTTATTAGATCGTCTTTTACTGAAGTCCTAAGTGCAAATACCTGATTTATCTTTGTGACAGAACGCATAGAGTTATATAGAATTGTATAGAGGATTTAATTTCAATACTAGATACAAGGATGTCAGAATTGTGATACTAGCAAAGCTATGTAGGTGACCCCGTTAAGTTAGAATATTGTATGTTAAGTGTCGACGGATAAATGTCAAAAATATGTTTACACTGGCATGAATGGAATGAAGGTCTTTGATCTCTGAGCAAGCGAGGAGTTTGTTATATGTTAATAGACGTTAAAGTTACATAGTTATGTATTATGTTATGTATTATGATCCATGTGCTAGATCGATGTACAAACTTCCAATTTTATATTTTTTTGTATGAGTATTTTGTTTTAGAAATACTTTCGTCTATACTACTATTAATAAATTGCTATTCCGAAATTTATTGTTGATTATTTTGTTTACATTCACTGGCTTAGTTCTGGCCAATTCCGCAAGATGGCACTGTTAGAGGCCTGATCTAGTTTCAGACAATTCCGCCAGGGTGTGTATCGAATTTCGTAGCTAAAAATGAAGTGCCAGGAAGTGTGATGCCTGGTAAAATAAAAAGGGGACGTAATTAAACAAAATTGATTTTATTCTGAATATACCTTTCCAAGAATTATGAACGTAACGAACATATTTACAAAATGTACAAATTAAAGTAAAACGGCCCCTCGTGACGAAACATGAAAACCTATTTTCCAGTTATGCGTAAATACACTTTATTCAGTTTTTCAATTTAGTCACTAGACGGTGCCTATCGGCACCTCTATTAGTGCTACAACTTGCAATGGGGTTAAATAGGACAGTTTACTTGTATTTTAGTTATAATATTGAACATTTAAAGATGGAATATTTTTGATTTGTTATTCTCATAAACGCGATGATGCCCAAAGGTGCAATACCTGTTCCAAGTAATCGAGGGAACGCCATTAGCTACTCGTAGTTCACAAACACGTTATCATTTTATCCTCGTAGTTATTTCTATCCAAATTCATTTCCACGAACATAAAAATTGTAAATATACATTTCACTGTGTTTGTCATACGGTACAACCGACTGTTACAAATAATTCTAAAAAAGTTTTCTTAACCCGCGTTATTGTAAGCATTAAATTAATCACGAATTTCATGACGAAGCAACGTCCAAATTTATACGGAAAAAACAAAATTAAAAACACGTATAATCATTATCTTTCGCAACTACACAGTAATGAAGAAAAATGATCGATCACACGTGAATAACAATGCTCGTCGGACAATCATTGTTATTAATATTTTATATCAGGCGGATAAAAACAATAGAAAAATTTTGTACAAATAAATATCAGTCACGCGGCCTACGAACGATCCAAATATACGATCAGTCACGGATTTAACATTTCAACGAGAAACACATAGAAATTCGTATAAATTTGGCAGAAATAACCTTTCTAGTTGTTTTCTTCTTTCTTATCGCCGTTTTGGGAATTTCTAACAAACCAATAAGATGGTTGAAATCCAGTTAGGCTCCTCAATAAATGTGCATTATTATCTCTCCTTGACACGTTATCCCACCTGGAGCATAAGAGACAAAAAGGCTTGTCTATCCAAGCCTTATGGTATATTATCATTATTATAAACTGATTCTATAGAACGTTTACAAAGATCTTTAAACTTTTTTTTTACTTTTTTTTTCATTGCTACTTCTTTCAATTGTTCCTCTCTTCGGTCCTCCCGCGACGGAAGGATTCTATCTGCTTTGCTTAGCAGTGCTCCAAAATTCTTATGCCCGATAAACAAGGAGACGAGTAACAATTGATGTAATAATAAACGTTAAGTTTATTAGAGTAAACCCTAATAATAAATATACCATCAGCCGGTTAATATCGAAGAAATTTGTGCCAAGGAATTAGACTGATATCGCAAACATTTACGAATAGTTCAATCATCTACTCAGTTAAAGACTGCTAGAGTTATTGTGAAATATTTGAATTCAATGTATATAAATGCAGTCCGGCATAATAGGTCAAAGAATTGCTCAGTAGTTATTGGTCACTCGTAGCACAAGAATTTTGAACCATCCTATTTTTTTGTAAAAAGCCTTTTATGCCATCTCGCACATAGCTAGCCGCACTAAAGCTAGAGCCGCTACTATTCCTATTTGTTCTTTAATCGTCGTACAAAACTTGCTTTATCAATCTTCCCAATCCTCATTATTCGAATTTCTTTCTCCTTCACAGAATTAAAAAAGAAAAGGGACTCGTTAACACGCATCACATTACATACTTAGTTTCCCCTGAATATCGTGGACTGACTTCGCTACTTTATTCTTCTCCACAAGAATAAGAAAACGGTACCTTAAATTATTTATGAGAATGATATATCTCATATCGATCCAATTAACGCGGACTTCCATTTCGACAATGGGAAATGATATTTCAAGATAAATTCAATTACCGAAAGATTCAATTTAGTAGCGCAAGCGACGGGAAAGTATTTTGGATCTGAAAATTCAGGAAAATCTAAATATTACTTCGACGAGGGGAAACGAAAAGAAAGAACACAAATAGCACCAGGGACAATGCGATCTGAGCACGAGAAAAAAAAATAAATTAGAGACATTAACTGGAACATTCTAATACGTAGTACCCTGACGGAGACTGCAACGTGGTGCAATCTCAATGGCGACCAAGCCAGAAGAGAAATTATACATCGATTAAAATTGCTGCCGCGTGATACACATTCTCAGTTTACATAACTGAACAGGCTAGACTCAAATTGAACAAAGACGGAGACCATCCTTGACTAATACTACGTGGCCCACGTTGAAGGCTTGTTAAACCAAAAAAAATCTCAATATCAATCGGACCTCTTTCGTTGATAAGAAAAAAAATTATTTCACCAATTGAAGTATAGCCACGTTCAGATGAGATTTAACGCTTAAGATTTGAGATCATAATAAATTAAATCAAATCACAAAGGAATACTTAACGAAGTAGAATAAGCGTAGAGGATCACCCAAGAGTGAAGCGTGGACTTTTCGCTCTGTAAGAATGAAAAGAAGAGAAAAGAAATATGAAAAACTTAACAATTCTACGCCAATTAGATATGTACAATTCAATCTGAGTTTTACAATCAATTTCTTCTCGGGTGACCCTGGACAAGTTGAGCTGACCTGGAAAAAAACTATTAGAGAATTCTGTAAGCAGATAGGATTCTGAATGTCAAAATTCTCAAATAGCTCCACGACAACGCAGACTGATCTCTTTTCTACCGTTCAGGTAAAATGTGCACTGGTTTTTCCAAATTTATTTATATACAAAAAAAGACAGGACAGTGCATTTCGCAGGTCAGCCCAGGAGGGATTCAAAGTATCTACAAATTGATCAGGTAATGTATGAAATGAAAAAAAAAAGAATCATCCTATGGAACATTATGGTTACGGGTTGTGCGATCGGCCTGTAGCGGAAACGGCCCTCGCCGCTCGCGGAATAAGCGTTGCTGTTGTCGCAAGTCTTCTAGAGGTTGGAATCGATGATTTGTTACTAGTTGAGGCGATATCCGGTTTCGTCGGATTAATATCGCTCGTGATGTCGTTCGCTTCGACGTTATTCCTGCCAAGAATTCCTGGCGTCGATTCTGATTTCGGTTTCAGATTCTTTTTTAACGATGCGTTGCTATCGATTGGCGTTTTCGCCGCATGTCCGTTCAGACGGATGGGCGACGTTTCATCTTGACGAGATCTTGTTAGGCGTGGAGAATAGTCGCTTGACTTGCGATGAAGATTATGCGGATGATGATTTCTTGATGACTGCGAATTCAGCTCTGCGAGCGACGGAGGTCGACGACGGTACCGCGAGTCACTCCAACTGCAAGTACGGTTCAAAGAAAACTCTTTTATCTGTTAAGTGATACATTTTTTCAGGATGATCAAAGATAATGACTGTGTAGAAATGATTTGAAGCATTTAGAGACACTCACCCCACAGGGCTAATCATCGCAGCATGAAACAGTGTCAATTGTCAATCCATTATAACCTTAGAGAATTATTTGGCTATATCTAATCCAGCAATATCTTACAATAAACTACGCATTTACTCTCACTCCATGCTAAGGAATCGCTTAGGATCGTTAGTATGCAACGTATGAAAAGTTTCTGTTTATTATATTTAATCCCATTGAATTACTGAAGATTGTTAGCTTTTCTTGATTATTGTACGCATATCACAATTTAGGCAGACTGTTGAAAAATCCTCTCACTTAACAGTAATGGCTATGTTAAATATAGGCTGTGTTATAATATTTCTATAAATTATAAATATATAATATTATCGTAGAAAGAATAAACTTGTGATTGTATAACTTCAAAGCCTTGATTAATGTTGAAGCATTAAATTAGGCACTAGACAAAATATTGCATAAAGCTATGCGAGAATCTGGAATAGCAAGTTTAGCCTCCGAGGGCATGTAGCACCAACTTTAGTCAATGGACATAGAAAATATATTAAAAAATTGGTCCGCATGCATAGTAGACCCAAGCACTAATGCTATATATGGGGACATATAATCCTAAAGTATAGTAGATGCAAATAAATGATAAAGTAAAATGCACAAAGGAGTAGACATCCGAACAGTAAATCACACAGACTGACGCACTCTACCTTCCCAATCCTGAAGCTGTTTTTATTCATATCACCAGTGGAATGACGAAGGCCAGGGCAGCAGCAACAACAACACGTTATTTACACGTCACGTTGGATGGAAGAAATATGTGAAAGAAATGTATGAGGAATGAGTGTGAATAGTGCTAAGTGACATGTTCAGAAATGAAGGTACGTGAGAGCTTTAACTTTTTCTGAGACCTGAGTAAAAAACTTTCAGAATTTAGCCCTTTAAAAAGGAAAAAGGAGACAATTATACACTGTGCTGCTGAAAATATGAATCAGTAAAGAATCAAAGCCGTCAAGTATGTTGCTTGAGTTGAAGGGAATTTCGATTGTCTTTGTTACACCCCTTGAATTCCATAAGATCTTCTATTGTTAGCCATCTCTTGAAGTGTCAGACACTTGGGTATACATTTCACAGTTAGTACAATGAAGACGAGAATAATTGTGTAAGGGAAATTGTTCTGACATCTGTCTGTATGTCGTGCAATATTATTATATCAGTGACTGTAGTGTAATGTGAATATAGATAAACTCACCTAACGAGAGGCCCCATGCCACTGTCTTGTGGAAGTGACTGCAGAAGCGAAGGACCTGCTGACACTGGTCGCACCTTTAACCATACGATTGGGGCAAACTAATGATAACCCAATAATGGAAAGTATCGATTGGTGATATTCAAAGTAAATTATTGATTGATTCAAGCCGCAATATATGAAGGTTATATCTGTTACGGCAACTTTATTTGTTCTTTCTTGTTAGGATTTTTCAGTGCACAAATTTAAGATTTGTGTATGATACATCTTACATCCTTGGCAGGCAATACAGATGAACGATGCTACCAGGTAAATAGTGACTTGACAAAATTGTGTGAATTATGGATTTCATACCTTCTCGGTTTGTGTTGCTGCATTGCACGTTTCCTTGAATCCTGTACTACTACTATGCATCGAGGAAGCACAGCTCTGAGAGTCTACGCTGTTGAGTCCTTGATACTTTGTCATCTGAACCTGAAATAGACAAGTACACTGTTATACATTTCCGAATGCTTCATACTCGACATGATAAAATACTAATTGCTACAGCAATTCTTACCTGCAATAATTGTATTGTCCGATCACGATCCTCAAGCTGTCCTTGCAGAAAGATTACCTGCCTGCGCAAATCTGCCATCTCATTAGTGACACCATTTTCACAACTTCCAGGAGATGTGCTCGCGTCTGTCGTTCCCCCTTCATTCAGGTTATAGAAGAGACCATTCTACAAGAAAAATTGTTTTAAATAATAAACAACTGCCACTTAAACTAATATGAGTAATGCACAAAAAACCAATAGTCACCTTCATAGAGCTGTCGAATGGGTTGAGAGTTTCTGCCTGCAAATCCAAAAAAGAATCATATAGATAAAATGATTAAGGAATCGATTAACTGACAGATAAGCACGCAAGACAGCTACGAAAAAGAAAATATCAAAAAATACAACATACCCTCGTCATACCATTCTCTTCTGACTTCAAGTGCAAAACCAAGGAGGATGAAAAAACATAATGCAACAAAAACAAAAAGAGTGTTAATTATGATTAACAAACACAAAATAAAAGCAACGTCAGCCAATAAATAGAAACGGTTTAATCACACGTCATTAGACACACTGAGTACATAGATAATGTATGAATATAGAAATATTATAAGGTACACACAGAAAGAGATGCATAAATGAATTATGATGTTTCTTAAAATCTATTTATCTGTATAGTGACAATGTCTCTCACCTCCTGAATGACACGTTTTAGTTTCAGTAGCATAGTCTTCATGGAGACTATGTCCTGGGACATGTACTGGTACGTGGTCCGTTCCAGCCTTAGACTCCCCTCGTCACCAGAATCAAGACTGGGAGATTGTACCTATTTTTGTCACAAAAACAATAATCATGAAACATACAATAATCGATCTCTCTTGTACACAATTCACAGATGGATAAATTACATTTCTCGGTGGCCTGAGAGGACTGGAGATTTGACGAGTACGCACACTGTCCAGGGAACGTGGGGATTCGGTGCCAGATCTGCTGCGCAATAATCTTGACGTTCTGCCACTGCCAATTCTGCAATCAGAGTGAAGATATTTGAATTCCTGGACAGTTCCCGCGTGAAAATTGCATCACTGTAGTACCTCGTTACTATGAATCAACACAGATGCCACTAACGATATTAAGAATCACGAGTGACACACGTATAACCTCTCATCGTCAACAAATTTGATAATTCAAAATTCCATTTGAAATGCAATATCCTTTCACTATTATTTCATTAGTAAATGTCATACGTAGAACCTATATCCTCATGCGATTTCACGTGCACAACAGTCTGCTATATTCGTCAAGGTAAAATAAGAGCACGATAATAATATACATAAGTTTAAATATAAATATCAATTATCACAGTACAAGCTTTCAAAAAACAATTACCTCGACAACTGCGGGACTAATCGACCAACTGATAATCATAATTGCAAAGGAAGAAAAGGCTACTCAGACAATGCGATTTACTTGATGGATGTCTCATAGTAAATTACAGTGAACTAAACCGTCCTACGTAATTCTATTGAATCATAACGCCCACGATGTCTGTATTAAATAAGAAACTGCTAGCAGTGTCTAATGATAAGTAAAACTGTAATCCTCGACTTGAAATTTCAGTAAGAAAAAAAAAGACGCACTGGCATTATCCTAGTCTTATCGGTCGTCCAACGTAGTAAATGATTTATTTTATACGATAATAAGGGTGGTAAAGGTCACACTAGAAGGTATAACAAACGTATATATGTCCAAGATTGAAAATCGATAATCAATTCCCATTCCCAACGAAGCACGAAAATTCCATTAAGCAGTTAATCAGGAAGGTTGTCCCAAATATTTTTTTTTAATCTTTCACAGAATCCACTCGCAATGTCCATAATAATTTTTACAGCAAAATCTAACGGCCCAATATATTTTTTAAGATTCCCCGCCGTTGTAATACTACATCTCGAATCATTAACGTCACCAACAATGACTACCTTCCACAATCAACTTTGCTACGAGCCGCAGCAACAGGAACGGACAAACTCGACGTGGTCCCGGTAGCTTTAGCTTGTCTAGGCGGCGGAGAACCTCCAGTAGGCGTTGAACTCTCGGACGACAATCCAGAATCTTTTCCATCTTCGCAATTTCCATTGATAACACCGGCACCGACAACGTTATCAACACCATTGACATCATTCACGTTATCGCTGACCGGAACACAAGCTCGACCTCGTACGGGTAACATAGTTCTTCTTCTGGCACCTTTGGCGACCTCAGACGAAGACGCCATTTCGGTACCTTCCTAGTTCACCAGGAAACACTGTACTTGATTTTTATAATCTAATATATATATATTTCTGATAATTGATTAAACAGCCTTACTCCACGCAAGGCCCACGAGGCGGTTACATCGTATGCTAAATATATCACAGAATTATACAAAATCTAGTACACGGAACACTGCGAAGAAATAACTCGATTTTTCACGTTCAAATGAAAAACTGAACACGCTGCGTATTTCTGTTAAACTAGTTTATGTGGCTCGTTAGATAACCTCTGTCTTAATCAAGAAGCCTGATTCATTAATGGTGACAGAAAAGCGTTATCGTTTACCAAGTTATCATAACCCAAACACATCCAGCTATTTTTTGTGTGACATTTTAAAGGGGGATCCGAAGAATTATCGTAAGGTAGTGATATACCCTGTTGAGTATATTATTACGTATAGAGACTAAGCATGGACAGTTGGTATTTAAAAGTCATGAAAAATCGAACACAATCGATTTAATGATCGAGATCTTGCGAGGACCTTTAGTGCGTTAAACTATGCGTCCCTTTGAGTTCGAAAATATAAAATCTTTCAAATTCGGGATCGATGATTGACACAGTCGTTCGAAGAGCTTCAAATCGTTCGTCTGTCTAGAAAGCTCATAGATAAACAGAAACCAGAGAGAGCCGAGAGAAAATAAGTGAAAAGTGTCAACATACAATATACGAGCAACAAGTGAGATATTGATCGACGACTCGAAAGCGTTGAAAGTTGATTTTAAAAGAGCAAGGACATAAATTTGACTAAAATAAAAAAATGGATAAATTCCAAAATTCGTGAAAATTAGAAAAAATAACGTCGGACATACAGAACGTAGGCTATTAATTTTTCATGACGCGTATCAATGATTCTTCGTAGATCGATACCAGTCATTTATCACGTGTCACTGTGAAAAATCGCACGATCAAGAAAACCGACGTCATCAACAGACTCCACTCCCTCTGTGACATTCTGAGACACTATCTCCTACGCCTACCACGACTTATGTCAATGACTGTCACGTGCTGTCAATGACTCTGTTTGTCACAATAACAAGCACGTGGGTAACAGAATAATTTTGACAGTGCACTACGGCTTCCTGAGTGACAGTACACCGCGGCGATGTAAACGCTAGTCGGAATGCACTGCGGAGTCTGGTAGATTGTGCACGGTTTTCATGAAATTCGCGCAGGCGCCTCCAGGAGACGGCTCGCTCGATATCGGCGTACTTCCAGCGGCGGTGGGACTAGGGAATGGGGGAGAGGGGAAGAGAGAGATAGAGATAGAGAGTCGAGTATTCGAATGTCACAGAGACAGGGTAGACACTGGCTGAGAAGGATTTTTCACTGACTGTCGATGAATCACGTTGCCGACGGCTGATACGTTCGTGTGAATAAAATGCACGGTGAATTTTTTTTATATATATAATAATAAATAATTTTCTGAAACAATATAACACTTGCGTGAGAGCCTATAAAAATGTGTATAGAGACAAACGTAGGTGGTGCAGTAATTAATTATCAGATCGCAATAGCCTATCTATACGGCATGTTCTTGTAGGATGATAAAGAAATTTTTTACTCTTACTGTACAACTATACACAAATTTTCAACCGGGTACTAAGAAGGGGAGATACCGGACAATGCTTCCTTGTTAATATTTCATTGGCGCCAGGGTCGTCGGTCCAGGATGAACCTGAGTTCAGGGTTCCATTGGATTTCCATGGAGGCGAAGTTTAAAATTCGCAGACGGTGGACAAGCGTTTCTATTTTTCTTCCTTTACGAGGACCACTTGTGAAGTAATTAATTACGACCGCGTCGGGGGTCTTGACTTAATTAAGTTAACGCACTTGGTAGTCGAATGGCTGTTAAAATTTTGTATAAACAAGATACAGTGTAGCCACCAGGGTACGCCGGTACAGGGGAGCTGATAAAATGATTAGGTTAGAAAAATGGAGAATTTTCAATGATTTTAAATTCACTGAAAATCGTGAAATCGCATTTTACGAATTATCAAGGGATGCTTTAAATTTTAATGCAAAAATCTATTTATACACGTGGACGCATTCTCGAGTAAGGGATTTCCGGAACTCGAAGTTTATTCAGAAATTATTTTACGGACTAGCGAATTCCAAGTTCCACCCCGGCCGTCCCGACGCTATCGTCTAGACTGGTAAAGCCCACCCTTCCATAGGCGCATAACGATTTGTCGCTGGTTTGAATTTCCCGCCCTTCTCCGTTACACAGAACATACACTAAATTTCAGCCTTTCTCAGTTTCCAATCCTTACCATAATTTTCAAGACTCCATTACTGTGTTAATAGACACTGTTAACTTTATTTGAATTATCCAGAATTATTTTAAAGATCCATACTCCTGGTTCAACTGTTTATGTGACTTCGGCTAGAAATAATTGAGGTATCGAGTGGCAGCCTAGATGGCGACACAGTCGAAGTGATTTTCAATTGGAACCAATTGAGCGATCAGGCGTGATCGATATGAGAGAACGAGGTCTCGAATCGAGGGGATTAATCACGGTTTAAGAATTTATGTTTTTATTTCATTTCCCATTTTCCCTATCACAGCATTGCGCAAACGTGAATGACTCATATTGAGATTTGATTAAAAATTTAAGAACAACTACCCATTCCACTCCTAGCCCACTCCTACCAAGAGTGGCTGGTACGTGCAGGCACCGATTCTATTTGAAATAACAGGAGTTACCAGAATGGTTTCATTTTATTTTCCCCCTTTAAAGTGCTCCTCGCCATTTCCTCCCCTTTCACATCCTCCACTGTCTGGCACCGAATGGCTTGTGAATTCTCCTAACAAACTTGGCTACGAGCTCTACAGTACGGAAGGAAAGAGGTGCTTGGCAGCAACGGTGAAGAGCGTCAAAAAATCGAAAACCAGACGGACCATTCATCCCATGAATAAAAGGCCAGCCGATACAAGGGAAAGAGCATGGGACTTGAAAAAGATGGCGTTCGCCGACAGGGGTTACGAGTCAGTGTTACTAGGTAACTATTGAACGAGCAAGTCCAGCAGTTACTTTATATCAAAGGCAAATCTCCATCCCGGAACTTCCGGTTTGGACGACCCTCCCCACGTTCAAATTATCCCGGCCCAATCACTTTGTTGATTTTACGCTGCAGTCTCTGCAGTTGCCAAAACAGCCTCTCCCCCCCCCCCCCCCTCTCACCATCAACCCTTGCCAACCCGTATATTTTATGCCAATACGAAAGCTGCTACCACCTACGTCTGGGTCACGCCGCAAATAAATTTAATGGCGAATACGCAATGTAATTTTAAATGCATTTATGTCAGGGCACGTATCGGAGATATGAGTCGGTGTAATGATTCAATATTTAAATTATTATAAATTAAATATATATATCAGTCGATAAAATTATGTTGAGATGCTTCGATTTTTTTAATCACGACCTTTGAACTCCACGTGAACGATCTTGTCAATAGTTTTCTCGGATGGACGCACTTGCGGCACTTAAAAGACTCGTGCACAATCATTTCGCTATCGAAGGAAGTTTAGTATCTGTGAATTAGGTTAGGTCCCACGGGAACGTAGCTGCCTTATTTCTTACTCGCTTTCAAGTCACTGATTCACTTTCAATGTCACACTGTCACTGGCGTTAAATTCCTTATCGCACGTACGATACAAGTGCACAGTGATGAGAGCCGAGAGAAAATACAAATTTTTTCACGATTTCATCAGAGGCACTGCTACGCTCGTGGGATTCGGCTGTTCATTAAATTACGCCTTGTGCTTTTCACTGGCTCGGCTCTCACAGCTAATTAAGATAGTAGGCGGACTGATCGATTTCTAATTTCAGCTATCGCCCGAGCCTGTGAACAATGTTATCGGTGAGACAGTCGATATTTATCGGCGCGAAGCTTGGATTATTTAGTGGTTCTATATAAAATTATATATATACACTTTCAACGATAATTTCAAACTGATACAATTATTCTCTTACCGTGATAACCGATTGTCACATTTTGATTCAACGTGATGCCTCGAACCGCAGCTGTATCGTTACGCATTGCATCGTCTTTCGAATCCCAGCAGCGGACAAAATCCTTGTACCAATGAGAAAAATCCTTTCGCATATTTAATCCCGTGACGAAGTATCGAGGAAAAAATTACCGCTCGAGTTTTGTAGTATTTTAACACAGCAAGGACTTTGCAGAGTGAGAGACAAAGAAGATCTGGCATTTGTGTCCTTACGGGGAATGTAAAACCAATTTAATAACACAATAAGAAAGAAATTAGAAAGAATGTGATCAATATAGGTTTTCACTTTAACCTAACCTAATCTAACGTAACACATTGTTTGGCAGAGGACTGTTAATTTCAAAGGAGATATATGTTTCTGACTATGCAATAACAAAAGCTATTATACGTGGTAGAGTGACGGAATTAAGGAATTTCGCGACAATAATAACGACGTAATTCGTTGTAAACCATGAAAGGACGGCTGACAGTTCTTTGGCCGGAAAGTGTTGCTCTAGAAATAGATACATGTCGCTCTGTGCGACGAAGGTTGCATGGAAATAGTCCAAGGAACTCACAAGTCTCGAATTCCAGCTTGCATAACGATAAGTCAATACGTGTCACCATCTTTCTCTATCCATTCACCACAGAGGATCTTGCACGCTGCGCACACTGACATTTTTCCTAACCTCACCGCGCAGGTATACAGCCGGAGTCAAAGGACCTCCTTAAAAAATATAAGTGGTCACGATAAGTCGTATGAATAATTTAACAATTTGTTTTTATATTAATCACCGTTTTCAAGATGTACCAAAGTAGAAAGGAATACATTTAAAATGACAAGGCTGTTTGCAAATTGTCAATTCAACGACTAACTCCCGTGACTAGGTTATGTCGGCACACCGTGAGAGTGCGAGATAAGTTTACAGCATTAAAAATCTTCTAAATATATGCATAATTTGCGGAAGCCACTATCCGTCCAGCGATTTGGTGAGCGATCGGGTAAACAGACCGTGAAGAAGGAATCCGTCAAGGGTAAATAAATACCGAGACTGTCTCCCGCGCGGAAGAACCTTCCGAGCAACATTGTCAGATAAGAACGGCCCGAAGTCAACCCTAAATTTTCGTTCGGCGCGAGGAATCGACTCTCAAAGTAAATCTGCAAGGAATGCGCGAAGGTTGACTGGTAAGTGGTTGAATAAAAATACAAGAAATCCAGGTGCCTAACTAGTGACGCTCTGATTCACGACGACAGACGCTTTTCTATATGCCAGAGATCCGTCTTCGAACTGCCTTACCAGCGACTGATTGTCAGCTATTTTCTTCTTCGACGCCTTGTCGATAGAACAATCGAAAGTCACACGTAAGAAATCGATAATATTCTTGCTACCCACGCAAAACTAAGTCAACGGATAATTATCATTACGTATGCACTGTCTTAAGTAATATTCTAACCTAAAAGGAAGTGATTCTATCCCCCAGCAATATTGACATTGAAAATAATTCCCTGACGACTGCATTCGAACTTTGTATTACTCTTTCAGAAATGATTCCTCAGTCCGACACGCACAGCTTGGCTTAAATGTTCTCGGGTCGTTGTTCCTCTTGGATTTTCTGACTGAAAATACACAGACGAATGACCGAGTGTCGTTCACGCTCTCTGACCTCGACAGCGATCGCCATTGTCAACGAACGGTGGTAAAACTGTGACGGTGGGAAAGTTACTAGCCAACAGGTTAGGGTACAGTAGTCTGTTTGTAATAGAAGAAGACAAGTTGTGATGGATCGATGGATAAGATCAGGAAGAAGAAAAAAACAAAAAAAATAATGCAAAATCATTTGAATGAATTATTTCTATATATGACTGTACCGAAGTGCATTTTTAAACGGTGTTATTTAATTAAATAACTTGGTAATATTTTGGTATATTATTTAATTAAATAACTTGCTAATACCAGAAACGCCTGCTTTCGGCTAACGCGAGCGCTAAACAGTTCTAGGTCGTCTCTTGGGATATTCCTTCGGTAAACTGGGGCGTGTGTTATGTAGGTATTACTCACGTGCGGCTAGTAATCTTTCATCGGACTTAACACGAGGCCGTAGATATGAGACGCTGATAATGTGCGAATAAATTACAATACATGAATAAATATCGCGGGACATTTACACCTTAAGTTATTAAATCGATTGAATATATTCTCGAACGCCATTTTGGAAGCGTTTCGACGAATCTATTGAAACTTATATATGCACATATATATAATGAAATTTTAATAGAGACAATAATTCTTTAATATTAACAGAATAGATTAGTACGGTACTATAGGGTATGGAAGACAAAAAAAATACAATTTTGAAAATTTCATGCTCACGACACATTAACAAGTGCTTTGACTAATTTCTTACTTAAGAATATATATGTATACATACATACGTCTATAATTACAAAATATATACAGGTATGAATGTCTTGTGTGTATAGTACCACTAGGATAATTACATGCCGCAAGCGGGAGCTTAAATGAAGCAAAGGATTCAAAAAAAGCCGTGTCCGAAAAGAACGGAAAAGATTTTCAAAAAAATTTACGTCTTGCTCATAACGCTGGTTCGATCGATGATTCATAATCATCAATGAATATTAATCATTCGTGACAGTCGACGCTATTGATGTTCCTACTGGTTTGTCCGTGTATCGTAGTTTTTTTTTTTTTTCAAAAACACGTCAAGAAATGATAGATAAAAAATAAAGAACCGTTGACCATACCAGTCTCAAACCGGACTATCATGAAATATATGCACGTACAACGTAAAGTTTTGTCCAGGCCTGGTTTAACGGATCGACAGGTTTAAGAGGTTAGACGTTCCATCGGACACGGCCGCCATTTCTATGGATGCTGAAGGATATCACATTGTCAATAAATTCTGGCATCGATACCAAACCCACGTTTGTTACAGGTAAACTAGATACTGTATTGTCTCAGGCCCGTAGGAATTTCTGAATAAGATTTAGATGTAAATATAGTATATATATATATAGTGTGTGTGTATATAATAGGGAGGATGCAGATATTTGCAGAATTTATTTACCCATTGGCCGGCGCCATATTGCCAGGGGAAGAAGTGACATTGCCCACGTCCGAATTCACAGGGACAGTCGACTCCTTCATATTGTCCAATTAAATTCAGGCGCTTCTATCCTAACGCACGAGTATCTCACAATCCCTTTGAGCTTTTAATTCGCTCTTTCATTTCTTTTACTTCTTTATCCTCCCTCCACACACCCTCCCCCACTCGCATTCATATGCAGCCAACTTCGTGTCTCAGCGTCCTTCGATCCACGCCATTCATGTATCTTCTCGCCAACTAACCACAAAGAATGTACAGAGACTCTCCCTTCTCTGGTACAGGCTGGTTCACAGTTCAAAATCACGACGTCCTGTACAGCCACTTCGACCGTCTAGTCTGCCGATGTTGCTCACAGTGTCTTCGTGAAGCTGCCATTTTTTTTTCTTTGGAGCAGCTTGTCCGCCACTTCCTCTACGTTTACCCTGTGTGCTCGAGTCGATATTCAAAATTCCCGCGCTTTTGCCTTACACGGAGACAATCGAGAAATATTCGTTTAAACTGTCTGACAGGAAGAGCATATATATGGTATATATGTATATGATATATATATATATATCTTTTATAGTCTGTGGAGATTATCATTACCATACGTGGGTATGCATATTTTTATCGTTTATAGGAAGCTTATGCTTTGCGACTGGTACATCCGGTTGCAGTTGAACGTATTATAGAAATATTCGCAATTTACGCACCAGTACACGTTTCAAATGTCACAGGTACCAGGTACGGTTGGTTACACGTTTCCCAATACATTGTTATTAATATAATCTGTTTTTTTTTGGAATTTTCTTTTCAAAAATTTTTTTACGTTTATAAGTTTCCCGTTTATTATTAGATATTAACGATTCGCATGCATTTACACAATTATCGGCTAATCGGTTATTATTAATTAATCGTTACAGATGCCAACGAGCATTCTTCTAATCATGGACACAGCACGAGAAAGATGCACGCGACTATAAGGTTTGCGCGGCAAAATTTAAATTCAAATGGAAGTTTAATCGTTCACTAGGGCAATTACGCGGAAGATTTTATTAGGGAGTTACGGGTAGCTCCATCTCTACGCTCCTCGCGTATCTGGATTAACGAAAAAGTCTTTATCGGTCGCTAAAGCGTCACCACGCGAAATCTAAATAAGAGACAAAGCGCATTAGCGAGAGACAGACGGATTATGTTGTTTGATTGAAGACGGAGATTTTTATTCTTTTACACGCACACTTAAACTAACCACACTGGTGGCTTAGTTTATTTGTTAGGTTTCTTCATGGAAACGTTATTAACATAAATGGGAAAAACTGTAAATCAATGTCACTTTGTTGTTTCATGTTTAACCCGTGAATCGCGCTTCGTATACATTTTATGTCTTCTGCTTTTATAAGGTGATTCTCACGAATTTAATGACGTCACCATTTCGTTACCACTACATATACATGTACGTCAAACGTGTGTTGTATATAGGTATAACACTACAGATAAGATACGCGTAGATAAGATACACGATAAATTCACCGAATTAACATGGAGACGACAGATTACGTAAGTTTCATTAATTAAATTCACATCCGTGAAACATCGTATCACTGGCCGATCACTTCTTAATTCTACGAAGAAACGAGATAAAGACGATTTAATCAGGCCCCGCGAACTGTATGAAATTGCAAAAATACACTTCCTCGGTATCTAATCATGTATGTATTCCTGGGCTTTGCAGGTTATGGTTGCAGCTCGTCACTATAGTAAATTATCTGCTTACTTTTGTTCTTGTTTCTTCACTTCTTCGTTTCACTTAGGATCCGAGTAATAACTGCACTGAATTTTGTACGCTTTTGCATTAACAGTTGAAAAACTTAAATACTTCCGTTTTGGTCAGCCTCTCTCTTTGGCTCCAATTTTTCACTCTGTCTCTCTCTCTCTCTCTTTCTAATATGATATTATGTATTGTCCCTCTATCTCTCTCCCTCTCTCTCATCACGCACACACTCCTAAATTTCTAAAGCCCTCCTTGCTCTCGTCGTTCTCTTTAAACTACAAGCATTTGTTGGTTAGTGTTTGTTAGTTGGCAAGGGAGGGCCGGTGAGTGGTTGCTAGTTAGGATAAGTCAGCTGGTAGTAGTCCCCACCCGTAGCGTCCTCAGCGATTTGCATTTGCTTCACTCGCTTTATTAGCGCGCTAGAACACAAAACACTACCTCTGAATGATTCGGACAGACTCGACTTCTGCCGTGATATTCTTTTTATTCAAACTTAACTAAGCGTTTCCTTCAGTTCCCACAAACTTCAATTGACACACAAAGAGACGTCATTATTAATCAGCGATTCCATAAGTCATACTCGGAACACGTCCACACACTTTACCTACGTACCCTACGGGTTTAAGATAGCCTTTGCTCCAGGATTGTCTATGCTAAAGTAATATTTACTTTCCGTAAGGGTTCGGTGGTCATGGAACGACAATGACAGTTAATGCTTGGGCCGCCGACCGCCAGGTGTCGGTAGCGTCGCATTCTTTTTAATTCAAACGCAACTTCTTTCCAATCACCGAACCCCAATGATTTTATCATTCAAACAATTCATAGCTTCGCGTGAATGCGTCAACGTCTACCAGACGATTTTCTATACAAGACAGCACAGAAAACTTGTAAGGATTATCAAAATGCGAAAGAGGGAGGCCACAATGGCGTCTCACGTAATTCTTTACGGTCACCAGGAGTTAGTCAATGATTACGTTTACACCACGGTTTAAAAACTGGTCTAGTTAATACTGATCCAAAGGAATTGACAAATCAATGGCATTTCTACTTCAAAGGAATATTTGGGATTGGTCAATTCCCTTAGATCAGTAGTAACCAAACCGGTTCAAAACCTCCGTGTAAATGTAGCCAATGTAGATGTAAGGTGGGTGTACGGTAAGTGTCAATTTCCTGAGGAGTTATTTTATCTTCTTTTCTCTTCTCACTTTCTCTCTTTCTTTCTTTCCATTTTTATCGACGAAATCAAGTCCAATGAACTTCGCACGGAAACTGACGATTATCGGTAACCATAGGCAAAGTCATTTCCATCCGAGGAAATTGACGCGTTACGGCAAACGGGACCCTCTGTTACGTTAAGTCCGACGCCTCGAGAATAATTGGGAGAATTAGGAACGAAAGAGAAAAAAGAAGAAAATTGACACGCGAGACTCACGCTCCGATAATCCTTTCGTAATGCTGTTGATGTGCAATCGTAAAAAAGGGAAAATGGCAGCAGAGAGAGAGACAGACAGGGAAGTAGAAAAAAGGAAACAAACCAACAAGGAAAAACAATGATTTGGCCGTTGCGAAACGAGCGACTTACGTTGGCCAATCAGTTTTGTGAAAATCTCCAAGCGAGCGTTACGTTGGTTTCTAACGAAAAAGCGGCACTACTGACAATTACACGAGCTATACACAGTATATGTATATATATACACATAAACGGTTGCCATCTTTGTCTCAGAAAATTTAACAGTGAAGCATGCAACGATAAGGATGAATGAAGAAAAAAAAGAGAATGCCGCTTGAAATAGGACGCAATTCGGGGAAACATAGATAGTAGAGACTTTTTATTTATTTATATAAATAATAATGCTTCGAGATAAACAAGAGATACGCTAAACGAGTGGCGATTTGACTTAATAAATCGTAAGGCTTTTATCTAGCATTTTTATTGGTTGATCCTAACTGTCTAATAATATAACAGTGACTGGCATCTAAATGAGACAATTGGATGCGTTGGGAAATATGAGAGCGTCCATTAGAAAATAAACGGAAGTTACAAATATGTATCTTGGGCTAGACGTTACTACCAGGAGCGACCTGGCGAATTTCGTTTACCAAGAGTGATGTGAATGAGTGATGTGATGTTTACCAATGTCATAATAATGCACGTAACTGCCAGAGGTAAATACAGAATAATTACGAAAATTAAATTTTCCCTTAACAACGTACATTTCTTTAGTTAGATGAGTACAGCAATTAACGTTCTTCCTGGCATATAACTTTGCCTCTCCTGCGTGCTTTCCTTAAAGAACAAATTAAGTAATCATCGCAATTACACAAGTAACGCTAATTAATCGCGTAATTAAGATATCTCAATAAATTAAAGATACAGTCCCCCGGCCTTGTACGACTAAAAGTTATGTGATCCGTAAAAAAAAAAAAATTAAAGTATATGTAATATTAATCGCCCACCTCGGACATTCCATAGTCCACGGTATAATCACAGTTGGTAAGCGTCGCACAATTATAATTAACAATTGAATTTCGCGGATTTTTATATATCCATAGAGATTGGTCGATCTTTCATGATTAAAGTAGTCCGTCGACAATTAATCCCGGCACGTGTCAAAGATTCACAAACGATACTCCTCGTGTGTCCAAACACTATGATAATTTGGTTTCACCCTTGACCACTGTCAAGTTGACAGCACGGAAGAAGGACCTCGAGGCAGCTGCTGCACGAAGTTTCCTACGTAAGCTAAAACCAAACACACAGTGCTGGCAACAGAGGAACGCGCTCAACCACCGGCTGAGTAGAACTGAGTCAACGTAGCCAAGGCTAGAGTACAGCGACTATAGAGTCTATTCCCCTGAGCGCGGTACTATATCCAAACGTAGAAGAGGATCAGACGGCGTGTTAGGCCGCGTTCACGAACAAGAGCCTTGTTACGACTATGGCTCGTCCGCATTGCAAAAACAAAAATGTCGCGTCTGAGAATCCGTGCTACAAAAAGGCATCGGTGCGTACGCAACGAGCACGGCTGACGTATGTTTGTCATAATCGAAGACCGTTAACTCGAAAGTTAGTTACGGTTCGCATACCCGGGGATCAATGACTTCCGTCTTTATTATTATCTCATCCACCGGCCTCTTCCGGTATATCTCTTTTCTCTGTTTTCAGGTTACGCATTACGCGCTCGACTAACCTCCAAATTCTGAGCGTGTCCAGATTCGATTTTTGCACTAAGTATTCTTTCAGGGATAAGGATACAAATGAAGATTAGTAATAATAACTGTTACACCGTACCATGTGCTCGATTGACACTATACTCCGTTTCCCGTTGCATTAGCCGTGAGAATTTCTTACGAAACGATGAATATCGTTACTAAACTGTATACCCTTATTCACCGTGGGTTATTTGGGTAACCTCGTATCGATCGGTACGAGTAACGATTATCACAAAAATTATTCACAGTGGTATACTCCAATACCTGAGGGTTATGTTAGACAGGTGAAATACCTTACGAAGGATTTGAGAGAGCGTAGTGACAGAAATAACAAGTCGATATATCGAGCGAGATCTATAAGCGACATTTGAGCACGTCGCGTGACTTGATATACATACATAGAAACGTAAGTAACTCGAATCAAGCGAGCGGCCCAGTACGGTGCTCTAGTTTAAATAATCGCGTCAAAATTGTCCGCGTGCAAGTCACAGGGGTATACAAAGAGGAAGGAAACGAAGAAACTGTTATAGGTTATAACGTGCGTTCCAAAAGGTACTTTTGCCAGAAGAGCAACAACTGCTTCAGCAACTGCCATTTTCCTGTCCTCGACCTTCCTAGCTTTGTCGCGGACAAAGGGCGACGGGGAGTGCGCCGGGTGGACGTGAACAAAGAACCTTAAACGTGTCCCGTAAGTCCCAGCTGTGCTTCTCCTGGGGGTGAATTGTGCTGCCGCCATGACGAGACGAGCACGTTTTCCTATCGATCCGAATTACTTTTCTGCCGCACTACGCTGTTACCGTGCTATGGTACATAACGCATAAGTAAGGTTATCAGAGCCATAAATATCAGAATGAATGACGGCGAAGATAGAGAACACAAAAAAAAAAACATGGCGTCTGGTAAATTGGCCAACCTAGTTTTGAATTTTAATTAGTTCCTCGAACTGTAATTCTTTCGGTCGCCCTGTGCAACAGCAGAACCGAGTTGCACGTGTCGGACTTTAATCGCATGAAAAGTATTAAGTGTGTTTTCTCTACCTTTCGAATGTAAAATCCTTGACGCGTTTTGGTAGATTCGTTACTGCGGGACTACTGTAGTTTTTTCGTGACTGTAAACAGCCGAGCCATTGTCTGGCATATCGGCACGAAATATTGTGAAAACGTTAGGTGGCGCAGAGCTATTGAATAACAAAGATTTCATACGATAAAGATACAATTCACATTACAAAATTGTATCGTGGGTTGCGAGCTTGAAGCCAGCAGTACCTGACAGTTGTGCGTTTAAAAATTGTCAAGATATGCAAGGACGTTAGATAAAATTGTATTATCGTATCTTGCCGCACCGCAAGTTTATGCTAATATGAATGAAGTTTACTCAACTGCATTCTATGCACTAAGGGACACGAGAGTCTTCAGCGTTGCCTCTGTCGCACGTGGTACCGAAAATAACGCCGAGCTCAAAATAAAGCATCTAGTCGAATTGAGAAGGAGAGGAAGAACTAAAGTTTCGCTTACCACCTATTAAACTTGACGTACCACCTCAGAACATCTCTAAAAATTTTTTATCGCACCATACTTAAGCTTCACTGTCCAAAGGAAATACATACGTATGTTTTTCAGCAAGGACTGCCTCTGCTCTACAACGAACCAGCGTCTGACGTCTTGTAAAGGTCAGATAGTAATGCCAGAAAGTCAAAGTGAAGGTATTCTCTAGCGATCTAAAAACAGATACCAGTTCCCTGGTAATTCCATGCTAATACTGAACACCGTAGTCTCTAGATAGCAGAATGACTCACGCCTCATCCTTATTCGCGAGCCACTTCCACAGTGAGCTTGAATAGGCTGAATAGGCTGATAAACGTTAAATAAAATGGCATATGCCTTTTGCAAGAGGCGCCATACAGTCTGTGTGCGAAGTCTCGCTCGTCCATTACTAAAGCAGTATAACACGTGTATACGTTACCTACAGATGTGAGTATGTATTCGCAAAGCATCAAATTGGCTATATCAGAAACAGCCAGAGCTATGAATCATCAACGTGTTCGATTTCTATCTAGTATGAAGTTATTACTCAGACACGATTGCAGATTGGAACTAAACATATCCATCATGACCCTTGATAATTCTATAAATTCTAAAGAGCTGAAATGGCCGTGCAATTAATTTATCCCAATTCTCTGTTACACAGGAGGTACCCTTGGTAACTGATACAAAATGAATGAAGCCTAAAGTACAATGTCGTGTGCTTGTTTGATTATATCAAGAGGAAAGTAACACGTCTAACGCAAAAAAGATATGCTATTATCTTCACACGTATGCTGCTTAAATGCCAGCCAAGATTCTTTATCTTCTTTTTCTTATTTCGATCCTCATTTTTTTCCTCTATCCTGTACGACCTACTGCACGAATGGAATGAAACTGCCTGTGCTTAATGTGAAACCAGCCTGTTAGAATTTGCATAGATATGCAGTTACACTTTTCTTTAATTTCTAAAGTACATCCAGTTCCCACCTTAACTCTTGTATGACGATTTATATGCAGTCTTAAGATAAGCTGGATACTAAGAAATGTCAAGTCAGACTGTTAACATGTTGGGATCGACGCGTTTAATTACATAGACACTAATGGTTCTCAGAATTGACGCATTTCAGAATGTTAATATTTATCCAACGTGTATTTCACTATAAGCACGAGCTTTCACGCTTACTCGGATACGTCTCAGGTTCCTGACGCAACGTATACGTAATTCAGGGACTACAGTAGAGGATCATAAAAGCACCAAGAAACGTGCATGGATACGGATTCTCGCTCTTTAGTATGCTGGCTGCACTGCGATTAATTAAGACATGGGAATATTCAGAGAATCTAAGGGACTAACGATCCACTGAAGCTCACTCAATCTACATGACAGTGCTCGACCAAACTCGCTCTATAAACAGTATCGACTATTTCTAATGGTTCTGCACTATTATATCTCTACGCAATGTTTGAGGGTCGTTAGAGAGCCTAACCTTGATACTTTGTACATTGGCTGACTCCTATGACAGATTACTGACAGATATCTGCTGCTGTGTCTAACGTATGTAAATATCATGATGTTTAGGATCAGTAGTCAAGACAGCCAATATTTGCTGATGATTCGTAAGATTTTTTCAAGGAGTGAACACGTAAACAGGAGCAATAATGACCAATGAATAAAGCGATGATATTTGAAATAACAATGCTTTGGGTAAACGTGGAAACCACCATGATTTGGCAGGCATCTAAAATCAATGGAGTGA
Organism: Trachelus tabidus; assembly: GCA_030142655.1. NCBI lineage: Eukaryota > Metazoa > Arthropoda > Insecta > Hymenoptera > Cephidae > Trachelus > Trachelus tabidus. Next base: position 3,160,669 of record JARQTI010000454.1, on the reverse strand, counting down.
TTACAATTTTTATAAACGGAGACAGACATATGCAACGCAATCGAGCACTACTATAGTCACGGTAATATCGTTTCTTTGTTCAATCCTTCTACCCAAGCAGAAACAGATACGTAGTGGGTACCGATTACGCTCATTAATGATTTGTAGGTGACGTCATGCTGTTCATAAATGGTTTGATATTACTAGAAAGAGAAATGTTAGTAGTTTCTTTTGTCGAAGTTGATCTGCTGATTTTTATTTGTTACCTGAGTAGTCTTGTTATTCAAACCATTTAAGAATGATTGTTATTAGTAGGATGAAGTAATACATACCCAGACTCGGTGTTTGTATGATTATTGTTGTTGATACTAGCGTTGAGATTGTTGTTGTTTGAATTGGTATTTGGTTGTTGTTGCTGTGTCGGATGAGCGCCCAAAAGTGAGCTCCATTCTCTCATGACTTCCTCTCCTTGGGCTTCTAATTCCGAAAAAATCGTTGCGTCGTCCATCTCGTGCAGGGCAGGATTGGAATCCAGTCTAGAATGAGAGATCGAAGGATTTAAATTAACGAGATAAGGAGAAGAATGCAAAAAATAAAAAATCCTTACCGATGATTGGATTCCTCGTATGAGCTCGCATCACTGCGCTCGTAATCCAACATTAAATCATCCGAAGCAATGGATTCACACGGTGACAAGGTATCTACACTCTCAGCACGGGTCAACCTTCTGCCGTGAATAGGACTGTTTTCTATACTCTTTATGTGTCTTGTATCTGGAAAAAAATATACAAACATATCCAGTAAGGATTCAGTATAACAAAGACAAAATAATTTTAGAAGACCGTACTGTATAGAGAGATTTGGTAGTAGACTGTATCAATGAAGTACTTACTTATTTTAGGATTAGATTCGACCAAAGTATGACTGTTCTCAGTGATGACTTGACTAGAGACTCCTTGTCCTTCGATGCCAGCTCTCAAAGTATCATCGAAGACAAGACCAGGTTGATCAGCAATCTCATCATCGAAGAACTCTCTGCCTTCGGAGAGGCTCAGTGAATTTGAAGCATTCGTAGGTGTTCCAGGACTCTCATCATCAATGGTATTGCCAGACTGCTCCATCACACATTCCTTCTTCGATGCTTTCCCATCGGATTGAGTTATACTAGCAGTAGGACTATCGAAGAGACTATCCACTGGTGATGTTTCATCATCTATAAGAATAGTAGATGTAGCAGCAGCTGCAGCAAAAGCTGGATCCTCAATAGTGAGTAGAACAGAGCGCAGTGTAGTTTTAGGTAGTGTCCCATTCTTCGCTGCAGTAGAAATAGTCTTGAGGTGCTGATTTGAATTGGCCCTACATTCATCGCTAGAGCTCAATGAATATTCATCAGCCATAGCTTCTCCATGCCCATACTCAGGATCGTCCGAACTAGGTGGACTGAAGTCTGACTTAATGGAAGGAATCTTTTCGGAATGTGATCTGTCTTTGTACACTTTCTCCTCGCCGAGGCCTTCGTCGTAACCCTCTGAGGAGGTCGTCGACATGGAAGTCGTCGAATCGTTATACCTATTGTCTTTATTCAGGACCCTTTGATATTGAGTAGCTCTTTCGCGTACCAGTCCAGTGCTCACGTTGGGACTAGCGAATGACTTTGGCAGAGGTATCACCGATATCTCAGTGACAGTACTCTCATCATCCACATCCCTGACATCAAAGCTCTTCCCGTTGACAACCATCCGCAGATTCCTGGGCCTACCATGTCCACGTCTTCCGCTAGCCGGACTACCACCGTCCAGGTAGTCCACACCTTCTCTCACGTTCTCATGTTCTCCCAGACATCCCGGCTGACTTCCTACGCCCGAATCCTCGGTACCTGAACCTTCCTTGGAGCTGGTGGAACCCTTCGAAGCCGTGGACACCTTTCGACTCTGATTGACAGCCGTCTTAGCGATCTTCGAATTCGAATCATTTATCCTCACTGCGTACTGCGGCAATGGTAAGTGACTTGTATGCAATGTATACTTCCCTATAGTTTCTGAAATCCCAGAAACCCTCCTATTCGTATCAGGGTTCAAGGGGTTGTTATTGTTGTACGGTGGATTGACAGGTGACGGTCGTAGCTTGGAACTCGGTGGACTGTTACCGTATATCGGTGCTCTGTTGCTTTGTTTATTATGCTGATAAGCCTCCTGCTGTAATTTCTCCTGATTGTAATGACTGACGCTGTGACTGCTGCATATATCCCCAACCTTGTTCGTGTACCTAGGTTGTGGCTGTCGAAATCCAAAACGATTTGTCCTGACGGCGATGCCACTGGCTTCTTTCTTAGGCGGCGCCAAACGTGGCGTCGAGCGTCCCGAGGCATTTTGTATTACCCTCTGGTTCTCGTCGTCGCGTCTACGATCATGCTCAGGACCAGCTGATTTCGAGCGCTGATGCACCGGATTCACTTCGTCGGGATATGAGGCTACGGGCATCGGTATACCGGAAGTGGGTCTGCGACGGAAGCCAAAGGACATGGCGGTGCCCCGTGTGTATGGCGTGCCCCGCTTCGTCGCACCCTTGTTGTCATTCTGTAACATTGAAAAAATATATGTTTTCGGGTATTACGTAATTTTCAAAACAATTAAAGTTTCGCCATCAAACGAGCAATCCTGGTTAATTGGATCTTATTGTTAGACCCGTTCGACTGAGTTGCACTTGAATTAAGAGACTGTCTACTTGACTCGAGTAGTACGTAGGTACTACTAACAGGCCATCTGGACTGAGCATCTGCTTGCGCGTAATCATCGATGGAATTTTATTTAGCAAATCATGACGAATTTCCGAAAACATTGTTTAATACCTAATAAATCCCCCCAAAAAATCTTTTTTTCAATTGTTATCTGCTTTTTTCAAATTTTTTTCTCATTCCAGTTCTTTCTTCACTTTCATAATCTCAGAGCACTTAATTAGCTTAGTAAGACTGATTTACTTTCGTTCGACTTCCACGAGGCTAACGTGCACGATTTTCCTTCGTGACACGCGCTCTTATCATTTTAATTCATCAAGGTCGCACAACAAACGATATCATTATCGTAAGACAGAACAGTGGCTCCAATGTCTCGTATAATAATTCCCATATCCATACAAATCTTTATCATACGATTAATCATTATCATACGATCATTGTTAACAAAAATTGACATAAACAGTAAATGATACTACTCAAAGATAATCCTATGACGAGAATGACGTCACGAGAAGAAAAAAGAAGTTGTAAACAATATTCTTTACAATGGCAAAAAACGACGGAAAAAACGATACAGATTGTCGAATAAAAAAAAGTAATTCACTGATAAAGGCTATCACGAGGAATGATGATTCAGGAAAGTAAATCCCAGGTGCAACGTGGGACAAGCTACACGCCTACGGACGATTAACCAAAGGCCATCTAACCGAAAGAAAGTAAACTTGGCAAAGCGATTGGATAATATCGTGTCGAAACAATAAGGTGAGGTAATATCCGCCGATAGAAATCTTAAGCAGAAAAATCATTGGCACTTCACGCATGTCACGTTGGCAACAGTGCTCCGAAGAGAAGCACCATCTCTACACCCACCTAAAGGTACGATATGTCCTACAAATAATATTGCACGATAAGAACCACAAAATTTCCAAGCCCGGCAGAGAAATGCGAAAAAGGTAAAAAATGTAGAGAATAAAACAAAAATTTTGTTCAAAAAAAACCCCGAATCGTCGAATCAGCCCTGTCTGCCGAAAGGCAATAAGAAAAAGGCTGACGCGCAAGGACGTCTTACCGCAGCGCTGCAGGCAATCCCTTTTTCGTTCTCCGCAGCATCGTCCTCGTATCGAAGCCGGTAATGATATTCCATGTCCAAAAAAAAAGAGATGACAATAGATCCAAAATCCGAGGTCTAGATCACCTCAAGAAAAAAAATCCCCCAACGAAGCAAGGATCAGTCAATCCATCCCATACACGACAGCTTATCAATCCACGTACACTGCTTAATCGAAACCATAAGATATATCCCGAGAACGACGTCTAGCCGACCTGATGAACTGGCCGCGATTATCCGAGACAAGGTAAAAGCGCCTCGATCACATTTCGTATACGTATCGATGACTCAAATTTGCAAAAAAAAACTTCCAAAAAATCACCACCGGCGTCTTCTCGTTAATCAAACCAGGACAAAGTGGTCGATGCCGACGACGATGAACCGAGCAGTCGAGGCCGTAGTGCGCGTCATCGCGTTTCGAAGCGCACAGGAGCCCGAGAAGAGGAGATTGATCGGACGCAGTGCGCCGACGTCGCGACGCCTTTGAACGAGGTGGGGCGTCAAGGGATTCCGGGACGTCGACGAGGACTGCGAGTAAGTTCGCTCGACGCGAGGGTGCTCGTGGACGAGTATACTAATGCCTGGTTTGTAGGTACGTAGGTGATCCTAGTATGCCTATAGATCTTTCTATACGTAAGCCTCACGTATATAAGAGTCGTCACGTGCACAGAGACACCGGTGTATATTTTCGACTTGTCCCTAATGGAAACAAATAAAATTTTACTCAGAGAGAACCCACTGGCTGATGACACTCGGTATAGTAATAGTATACGTACCCCACTCAGGGCACATATAGACTCACGGGTTAAGAAGAAAGTCGTGCGTTAAATGCGTTAAATAAACCCCCACGAAACTCCCACAAGGATCCTCACGTATAATTAGGCACGTACATACGCATTTCGTTGATCTCGATGGACCTGAAAGATCTTGGGAACAAATCTCCTCGCCAGAACTACTGAGCCTATTGGACGGTTATTCTTGTAGGGCGCTGTAGAGCTGAGAAATAGAGCCGGTAGTGTGCTTGCTGAAGTCGAGTGGACGTTAATTCAACTTTCACGGGTTCTCGCCCCTGGACAATCCGCCCTTGTGAGTCTTGCAGAAAAAAGGAGCGCGATAAGCTACGCTTGATACCTTTTTGAATTTTTAGGGGCTTTTCTCGCACTCGGACTAGCAATAAAAGAATTTCTTTATCGACATCGTTTCGTCTATGACAGTTCACGACTTTACGTAAGGGGTACTCCAAAATTTCTAGAAACTTCTTACCCTGAGAATTATTGCCTTGAATTGGATTTAAGTGATATGCACTTTTCTTAATACTTATTTTTATTCCTTAGTCACTGTTTTTGTTGTCTGATACGTTTCTCTGGCGATCTATTGAAAGTAAATGTGGTGCAACTTTTCGCATCGTTCTAGAAGCAGGTTAACAGTACCACGTGTTCACTCAGGGTCTATGAGTCACTGAATGGGAGATTGTCTATGTAGGGGAGTCTGATTAAAAGTTCATTCAATCACCTTGGTACAACGTATACGTATACGCGTGTAATTTATCAAGAATAAAACAAGATCAGTATTTATACCAAATAGATCCTCGATGTGTGCCGATTACGGAGAAATATATACATCGGAACTTCGCGTGATCTGGAAAGTCAACCTTGAGCGACTTGGTATGGAGTATCTTGGGAACATACAGTGTATAATTTATACCGGTGATAAATCATTGATTAAATGCAGTCGAATAATTATGTAGGAAATTGTGCGACTTTTTTTAATGCAATACACTAATATTGATAATATCAAATTATTGTTCAAAAAATACCGAATGATTTTTAACAGCATTTTTCTTATCGAAACGTCACCAATGTTTTGACTATTTCCAACGTACTTACGGTACGCTTCCATCGATTTCGGATGGTCGGATAAAAATTAAAAAAAATTGTGAGACGTTCTCAATTCGCGACGGGGCCAATCGATACGGCATATAAGGACAACGCTAATATAATCCTATAAAGTGATTCAATAGAGCCAAACTAAGGCTTCACGGTAACGTAAAAGCTACGAGAGAGGCAAGTCTTTAGAAACACTTATTTTACATAGCTCGATATGCTTATAAATAGAAAAAAAAACTACGCACTCTGATCGGCAGGAACATAATCGAACCGATAAGAGTCCGAACGTACAGTTAGTATCGGAGTGACCGATGAACTTACATAGATAATTATGACAATTAGTCGTCAATGTTTTGCAGTATCTTTTAGGACGTCATTTACAATAAGCTCCATAGCTTACGTATCGACGTAGACCTTTTCTCAATTTGCGCGACAAAAGTTTCCAGAAAGGATCATACCTGTGATATCCAAGATACGAATCTGTGAGGAGCCTTATCGCTAAACGATAACGGCTCAATTTTAAAACTGTATCATATGTCTTAATTGACCTATACTGCCTAGATTTTTGTATGAATAAATCAGAACCTTTGTCGGTAACAACGTTTTCGTAACTGTACTGTCTACCTCAGGTAGCTTCTTGGTTATGTATCCGTTAGTTTCAGGATGCACCGCCAGAGTTCGTTGTTTACACTGTTACCAGCAACTTCGGCTGTCGCGCACTTTCTACTTTGCTAACCTCAATCAGTAATACAGAAATAAATAATATTGTTCACGACTGGCTTTTAATCGTTTTTATAAAATAAACGACCACGTCTGATTTCTTATTCAAACGCTAATTATCTCTTTCGAAAACTTTCAATGTCGGATATACACTTTTTCAGGTACAACGCAGCACTTGTACGTTTAGAACACAATCCGGTTCTTGGCGACGCTGAGTAAACGAGAGAATAGAGACTAACGAAACTGTCGAGACGAATGACACGTGCGTCTTCTTCGAAAATAAAGCAAAATGCAGTAGACTCTTAAAGCCTCACGGTGGTCCAGACCGGATGCCAGTAGCGTAACACGAGCATTTTGTACTTAAGGAAAATAATGCAATACAAGTTTACCTGTTTATAATCTAATAAGGTATCTTACCTTACAGGAGTTAAAGCAACGCTGACACACGTAAGAACGATTGAGAAATTTCTTTGTCAATTAAAATAAGAATTAAGCATTTGGCTGGCAACTGAGAATTATTACTAGGAAACTGTATTTCCTAGAAAACCATGGGCGTCCTGTACGTCAGTCTCGCCATAAGACCCTAGCTTATTCTTGTGTCTGGGGTGGTTATGGTTGATTCACGTGACCGTAATTGCACGAGGGTGAATATATATATCCAGTTCACAGTAAAACTGTATGTAACAAAGACAAAGCCCCTGCGGAGGGCTACCTAACCACTGTAGCATGAGAGCGGGAAATTCAAATATCAAAAAATTCTGTTACCGCTTATTGAGTCTTCATTCAGGTTTTTCATTATCGTTAACTGTTGGTCTTAATAATTTTATAAGATTCCTGGCCTTTTGGAGAGAACGCAAAAAACGGAATAAAATATATTTATTACTCTCCGTGCCTCTGTGTCATAAACGTCGCCATTGAAGACACCCTTCGACTGTGCTTTTCCAAATGAATTAGTCTAGTTACGTTATTCCTAGCAGCAGCCAAGGGCTGGAAAATAAAATGACACTAAGATCCAAAATTATAAACGTGCTATGCAGAATGACCTTTTGACTAAATTTGTTAGACTTACTTGAAATTTGAATATATTTTCCTCAACGATAGTTTCAAAGTATTTTTTATTGACGCAGGGCGACCTTAGGCATGATCAAAGCTTATTCACGGTCAGGGTGACTGCAAAGTGCTATTTTCTGGAAAGGGGTTGTATCGGCGAGGGAGGGCCAAAAGGTCATGCATCGGATGCCGAGGGATGACTCAGTACGCCTCTGTGGCGTCGGCATCGAATCAATAGCGACGTTGTGCAGGCAAACTACCCCACCCGGATTCCCAACCTTCTGTCCACCTGACTATAATCGACCAGCTCCGATTCTTCGTTCTCGAAGCTCCCCTAGTGCGAGCGGATGTTAATTCCACTGCGGAAATATTATTAATTTTTCGGGGGTTGGTACGAACTTCAATAATTGACATAACACCGAAATTGTAATAGACAAATAATATCTTTCAGACAAAAAACGGTGTATTGTATACCCAAAGGTAAAAATTATTGTTAGCATTCATCGCCCGGATATAGATTTCAAACGCGGTATCCGGTATATACGATTTTTTCACGAAAACAATAGCAAGTATACAGTCAATATTTCTAAAACCAAACAATGGTACAAGACGTACTACGTTAGACAACAAGAAGGTTGAGACAGTTCAAAAAGAAATGAGAGTCAAGATAATAGTCGAAAAAGAAATTCTACACAGAAATTATTAAACTGTCAGTTTCAACAGAATTATATTTTCTGTATGAAATAAAATAACCAAGAGCGTTGCCGTCATCAGATAGTATTATTACAGCATTGAATTAAATCACCAAGAGCGAATCCACATGACTGAGCGTCGTATATCACTGTAAGAAAGAGAGGGCAGAATCCCGTCGGTTATTTAATAATTAAAAATGGCTTTCAGTCTCGCAACAATGTACTCGCCTTGCGCCTTTAGAAGTTCGAGAAAGTAGCGCGAAACAAAAGGTTTAATTACATATCTGAGCAGACGTGCAGCCCCACCAAATCATCAAAGTAAAATTTCACCTACATATTCCAAACCGTATTCCAGTCCTCTTAAAAAAGGTACCATTAAATATCTTTAAAAAATCCCAGAAGCCCACTCGTTCGATCCGCCATTTTCCAAACATCCCACACGGAAATTAAAAGGCAAAAAACAAATAATTCATCGAGGCGTAGCTTTCCCACACTGTTCAGCAAAGCCTATTCAACCTAATCCAGTGACCGAGTAACGTGAACTAGGGTCGAGTGGGCTGGTAAAAGGTTAGAAAGCGATCAGAAAGAGAAAAAGAATGAAGCAATGTACAAACGTAACGAGTCGATTCTAACCTCTAATCACGTTTCGAATATCTGAGACCGATCAATGGATCCCATTGTTTTTATCCGTTCCAATTCAGTGATCGTATTCGAAAAGTTATCAAACTGCCTATTCAATCTTCCTTACAGCATCCACTCCTCTGTATCGACACAAAGATATTATAAATAATAAATAAATGTCGCTACACAACTCACTACCCAGAATGCACCGATCGTCTAAGAACAGCCATAAGGCCATTGAACTTTATGAACATGAACTTCAGTCGAGCAGCGCACGTAATCAGCTGCTACGTTACTGTTACATCTATTATCCCTCCAGTAAGTAAAGATATACCAAAGTACCTACATTACATAGAACGTCCACACACGATATATACACACATATCAGGAATACTCGTGACCGAAGTTAATGTAACAAAACTCGTGTAAGCTCACGAACGAGAACGATCCTATCGGAGGTTAAGTTACGTTACGTTAGCATTAGTACCGGCGTCATCCGCTAGGCTGACAGTACGAATGCGCATGCGCATATCCATAAATTCATTCAATAAACCGAAACATCCGATCCTCATACAGCCATAGGAATATAATGCTAGCGGTAAACGGTACACGAATAGGTTAAAGTACAAGTGAATCGAAGTGAAGTCTCGGCTGTCAGATGCGAGTAAATCGAAGCGTTTAGTCGATTCAAGGTTCCGTTAATTGGAGCGGCTTAAGTAACCGTTTAATTTCGACTGATCGCTCCGGCACGTAACAGAGTGAATGACGTTTGCATGGATACGGATTACAGTGACGCCACAGGAGACATCGCTAACGATTAAAATCGTATAAATCGCTGGTACGACGATAATACGATTATAAAGCGCGAATACGAACACATCGAAGAACATGCACGTGCCGATTAATTAGAAACAAATTACGCGTCTCGTCTTTCCAGAAAGTGCCTCTAGCCAATCCGCATACATAAATCGTCCCAATGGAATCTGCAAGTAACGCGAGGGAATTAATTACGCGGACGTATCCAGCCATAGAAATCTGTCCTAATGCAAATAGGGGTAATACGTATAATACATCCCATTAAGGTGCATAACGGCACACGCTCCACGGGTACGTTCAGCTCGACCAGATAATTATTTCTTAATAACGTTAATGACCTACAATACGAAGAAAAAAACTTCATACCCACAAAAGAGCCATCTGACGCAGGAAACAGAGAAAATTTAAAGAATTTCTATCAGCGCAATAAAGACCTACGCGTGCCAAGGCAATTAAAGAGTCCAGGCTGAATCGATCTGTACATTGTGTAACAACGTTAACTGCAGTATATTACTCCTGTATACCTATATACACGTATTCATAAACATAGGTATACCCATGCAATGCCTAGAAAAATTGAACGTGGCTGCCCATCAGTCGCAAGACAGGATAAATAATTATACAGGCAAGTAAAGCCAGCTAAGGAAACGTCGCTCGGTTAATACGCGAGAAATGCCATTAATGGAATCAGCTACGTCAGGAGGTGTCATGTCGCAACGATAGACGTGAATGAAGAAAACGACGGAGAATTTAATTGCCACGCTTTCAGTGACTCTCCGCGAGTTCCACGAGTACGGGAGGCAAAGTAACGCGATGTCGTGCCGTAAACATGCTCGTATACCAGGCGTATATAGAAAGTCGAGCGTGCGAAGTATCGGCTCGAATCAGGGAACAGGAGGATAATTTTTCTGGCTCTTATCTTGGTACCGGCGACGGCCGGAAGGCTCGGCGAAAGACAAGATAAAATAAATTGAATAGAAGAGCGTCTAACGAAGGCACGTAAAATCATCCGGCATTACGTTAACCGTAGAGATAAAAATGCCCATAGTAAAAAACCTGGATACCCATGGTACGTACAGTTTCATACAAAATTTCCCACATAACTTGTTATTGTTTCGTTGAATGGAATGCGCTGGGAAATGGATGGATGCCCACGGCTTATTGTGCATACGATGGACGCGTACACGCATGCGAAGTCATGAGAAATATATATATATACATAATCTAAATTGAACAACAATGACCATGCGCACGAACCCACGAACTATCTAGTATCTCTTATGAATGGCTGCTTGCTTCCGTGATATTGTATGAGCCTCTAGGTATATACATATGCTGTCTATGTAACGCCTACATACCATTTTATAGACCGAGCAAGTGTACACGGGCAGAAATTACAGAGAAGCATTGTAACGGATCCCCGTGGAGAGGATCCAGAGAAAGGAAGGAAAGAAGGTATACGGTGTAGAACGTGCGTCGTTCGCAACGAGGCCGATTCACATCCCAGCAGGAAGACGCGTCAACGACTTTGAGAGAAAATCGTATACGTTGCTATGGTCCAGGACTTTCGTGTTATGCCGTGAATACAATTTCTGACTGCGTGAGGTGGAGAGAGATAGAGAGAGAGAAACGTCACTCGACCAATCAGGTCCTTGAAGAAGGGACAAAAATATCGTTTACGTGATTTTATTAAAAAACTAAAAAATTAATAAAGGATAGAAAAAAAATAACTACTCAATATCAATGGCGAAGACAATGGATTTTATTGTATACCGATCAAATCACTTTTACCTGCTGTGCTCGAGCGAATATATCGTGAAAGTCCATTTTGCAAGAACGGAGAAACCTCGGCAAGGTCATACCGGAAGTTATTGACGATGATCGCTCGTCGTCGCGCAGCTCCGATCGTTTCCCGCATTCTCGGATCGAGCCTCGCGGCGTCGACTGCGACGCGAATCAGAAGTATATCAGAAATACAGTGTGCACGATGCTTTACGTTCGTAATACCCGACGCGGCTTGATCTTCGCGCAGCTTCCATCTCTATCGGTATGAATCTTGTGCGTGACTGTACTGCACACTGTTTCAAAAATTGCCCCGTCAGTCCTTTCGATGTAAGGTTCAGCATCGGCATTGGCTTTTGCGAGACTTCACAAAATTCAATATACAAAATAAGTTTTTTCGTCATTTTCACGAAACGCGGACTCGACGCGCTTTTTTTGGCAAAAAAAATACCAAAGGGTACTTCATTACCAGATTTTCAACAATACCATTCAACAGGTACAGTTAACGACCCAAATACCGGTAAACGTTAAAAAAAAATCACTAAGTGTCCCGACAGTCGTACTATTGGGTCGAATAAAATTTTTTTTTAATCCGAAACATATACATATATATTTATACACATACACAATTATGGTAATCGCTGTGATACTACAGAGCAATGCGGATCTTGAACCATGTAACAAATGGTATATGCTGTTTGTGTATATAAGTTGGTATGCTGTGTGCGTACATATATATGTATACACATACACGCAAAATACCACTATACGAAGACCAACGTTACCGTCACGTTCGTCAGCTATAATTAATCATGACGATGTGTTCTTGCGCAATTTCTTGCTCCTTCTTTTTCGTCTATTCTCTTTCCCCACTCCTCGCGAGCAAAGACCCAGAGAGCCAATAGGTGGGGATCAATGAACCACGCATTGCCAGTCCCATGGAGACCTTCTCCAACTCGAGGAAGAAAAACACACGCCATTCTTGATCCACGGATCGGCATTCGAAAGCGGGTCATAAGAGCGCTTTGCCGAGGGCCAAACCGCAAGTCGAGAAGATCCTTTTACTGATTTCGATTGGCAACAATCTAGAAGCAAAGTCGCCGCCATTCCTGCATGGAATTGTAAGTCAGTTCCTGTTACAGGGTAGAAGAATCGATACGACTTATAACCACGAAATTTAAGTCGTTATACACAGGTTTATACAATACCCAACAATAAATCTGTATCTAATTTAATAACAATAATGAAATACCTCATGAACAGCAAATCGTATACTGTAAAATCCTTATTAACGCCGACAGCTGTCTTGACGCTATTGAACCACGAATAGCCGCTATGGCTTATTCATGACAAACGTGAAGTTAGCCGTCCATTTGATTTCTACAGTAGAACAAACTTCAGGCCGTACTTTCGTACTGAATAGGCTTACGCATTGTATTATACGTAAACGAAGCTCTGTGTGACGCAATAAAAATGCTAATACGATAGTTTCGACCAAGGACGAAAAATTCTCAAGAATCTAACATCCACGGAGCCTTGATTTAATGACAAAATGGCGCTCGGTTATACAGATAATATACAATCTTGGTATCGTAAATGCTATAGGAGTATTATTTTTTTAATGAACTGCAGTTTATCGTGAACCAAGGAATGGCGAAATGAAAATCCACGTCGACCGTGCGCCGGAAAAAGGAAAAGAAGGGGAAATTCACATTGATTGATAGAAAGGAGCGATAACAGTGTTTCGTCAGAAATATTGCGTCATTTCAACGATAAATACAGACGGTATGTATATACATATATATATATATATATATCTACGATATCACTATACGATATGACTAATATTCTAGCACGCTATCGCTTACTACTATAGTTTATTGGAAAGCTGTCAATACCAAAATGATTACTGTGCACTATATACACAGAGAGATACATGTATATACATAAACTAAAAAGTGGGGTCATAGATCAATATTAAGTTGATAATTAGAAAACGCATAGACGGGCAATATGAAGATTGACTGTTGTAACGGGGTCAAAATTCACGGTCGCAGTGGTTGGTCTATAAATAAATATTCATAGGGGCTGAACAGTCGAGTGGGTTTCGTTCGTTTAGGTATATAGGAACCTGCGTATCAACCCCTTACGTCCACCTTGCTATTTCTGTACTTAATTAACTTTTACTAATTAAAACAAGTCTACCGACTATACCGGATGAACTTTCTCATTTTGTTGTTATCAAATTTCCTCTTTCTCCACGTCCCGGTCCCTGCCTCCCGCAGCTACCTAATAAACGTACCGTCTTATCTAAATAAGCGTCAGATAATTTTATAACATTATTCTAGACGCGTGGAACCAAATAAATCGACAGAGCATTGAGCGTCCGACTCGATCTACTCGTAACTACTACAGGAATAAAAAAACGTGTTAAAAAAATCAATCTCCATGTACTGGAATGCTCAGGTACAAAGTTCAGAAAAATTGTAATGAGTCTGCTTGGGTTGAACGGTAGGAAATTTTTCTACCGACTCAAGGTCGTCACAGAGTAGCCCAACAAACGTATAGCAGAGGATTGACGCCTTAACGTAGAACGTGCACCTTGGACACGCGCAATACAGTTAATGAGCTTCCTACGTATTTGCATACCGATCTTATAACGCATACAGATATCGAATTACCTGCTGCTCCACATACCCATGGTATACCTTGCGCGTTTACCAGAGGCTTGTACGGTTACCGTGATTCTGTACGTAACGTTTCAGACTGTTCATGCGTGAAAGATTAATTATACGCCAAAGGAGAAATTACGCTACAGTCGCTTCGATCGGTTCGTTCTGTAGAAAAACACGGCTGGTTATCAATGCCCGATCGGGTTTACAGATATTTGTAAATATTTTACACGTTAAAATAGTATACGGACGATTCCCAACCGATGAAATTCTTATGTCGAATTGAATTCACTGTGAATCTTACTTGAGCTAATAATAATAATATTAGCTAAAAAAACTCATCGCCGCTAGGGACAACACTGTATCGGATTTTTCTGACTACAAGGCGCTCTGACAATTCCAAGTAAAGTTAACAAGATCGTGATGAGTTTGAAATCGTGAAATTGCGTCTGCATGCCCAGTACGAAGGTTGATAAAAAAGATTCAACTACAGTAAAAAAAAAGGTCGTACAGCTTCACACGTACGATAACCACAATGAAAAATGAATAAATAAAATGAGAATCGATATAAAAAATTGTTCCCGTATAAAAAAACCTTAATACAAGATTCCCGGGGAATTTTTAAATACCCCCCCCCCCACATTAAAAATTCAAAATAAATAATCTACGTCGCATACATACATAAGGATGAAAAACATAATTCAAATGATTACTTGATATCGCGATTCACCTGCCACCGATCGCCATGATTATTTAAATAAAAGTAAAAGCGTCGGCATGCATACAGAGTCGTTACAGACAATCGCACCATAATAAAGAAATAGTCAACCCACGCGAGGCCAATAAGTATCATCGCACGTTACAGGAGCGACTACCGAATGGATGTAGCGCGATAAAGCTTGATGATTTTAGAATATAATTCTGTTACAGCAATATAGAGTCTCTAGGTATATTATAATATATTGACTGGTCGTCGTATTCTGTTGGGCAATAGCGTGGTGCATATATGTGACTAGGAACCTCCGGGAGGTTCGGTCGAGCTACGAAAGCCATAAGAGGAATTAATAAGTTTGAACGGTACCCGAGCCAAAGCGCACCGAGAGACTCTTTGGCAAAAGTCAAGTAAAGTAACGGTGGAGCCACGTGACGAGTGGCCAGCCTAGAGGTAGCCAGAAAGATCGTTAAGTTTTACTAAGCAAATAACGAAGCGGCGGCCGATAAAACGAAATCGTGAATACAGCTTGCCGGATGGACAATTTAACCTGGCGTATACTCCAGGTACGTAACGGCATGGGATACACGCCCACGTATTGGCTTTAGAATTATTTATCGGCATTGATGAGAACGCTGGAGAGAGAGTCTAAGAAGCGGGACGGATAAGTGTATATGTATACATATATATAAAGCAAGTTAGCCTAGTAAAGTACGTACTAGAAGCTAAGAAGTAGTCTCGAAGCAGTTCCGATCAACGATTTTCATAGACAGAGCTCTGGTAGAAGGTCCAGGAAGTAGGTCTCCGTGACTTAACCTGAGTCCAGGTATTCGAGCATAGTACAATGAGCCATGCGAGAGAGATAAAAAGGCACTTGGTGTATCACCGCACCTTAAATAAACTATACGCTCGTACCGCCGCCTAACCTAAGAAGTTTCAACTAAAAGCCAGAGGTGAACTACTGCGCTAGTCAAAGACACGGCGAGAGAAGGAGTATCGATGTCCAAAGAAATAATCGAAAGTGCGACAGTCGATATTTGCGGTATCGATTATGTCAGTTAAACCAACGGAATACCATGGTATGCTCGAATAAAAATATACGCGCGAGTTATGACTTGTAACTAATCCCAGGACGAGTCCCAGCGGTCACGGCGGTTTGTCCCGTCACAGACACAACAGACTACCTGCGCATACGGTCGTGCGATAGATACGAGCGAAGAGTGAGAGTTAACGTGCTCGTGGAAGTTTTAGAGAATACCCAGCCGACAACAGGGTAACATTAATCTCTATACCCAAAGTGCCCAGGAGCGTGAAAGGATATGACGGCCAGGTCTTATTGTCCCACCCACATTCTATAAATCCACGTAAGAAGGCACGAGTGCAGTGAGTTATTATCGGAGGTACCTCTTACGAGTCTAAATACACAATTTGTTATGACAAACGATATTAATCGGTCTGTAACTATCGATAGATAAATATCGATCGATAGAACCCGCAGAGTGAGCATGAGAAATCATTTGAAAATGATACTAATGACGGGACACTCGCGTGCAGGTGGATACGAATGCGTGCACGGAAGACCTCGAGGCAAACGGCACGGCGGAATCGACCAAGGAATTCCTAAAGCCGGGTACGCACGTACGCAACTGTAGTAAAGTGCGAGCGACGGGACACGCCAGATGTGCCAGTATCTCGCAAAGACTTGCACGAAACTCCACACAAATGCATATGTATCCCTACACTGCTGCAAGAAAACGTCTTTACTATACTGCCCCGCTGTTTAGCCGTTACATAGAAACGACGCGGTAGTTATCACGAGCGCGAGATGCCTACTGCTGAATACACATGGGATTCCGACTAGTCTCGGTATAACGCACCGACGCACATTTCCAGTCGCACCTCTTTGCGCTATTAATACTTTACTTTTACTCGCGTTCGCGTCTACGGGATTAAATAAAAAGGGAGCGTTCGACGTAAAAACTAAAGCGCGCGTCACAGGTGAGAATGTCGCGTCCTCTCGATGATCCTCACATACGCCTGAGAGCGACGAAGTTTCTTCAAACCCGATTCAAACCTTCATTTACAGATGGTGTTTTGGACGATTCGGCTCGGCAGCTTAGAAAGTCGCTTGAGCTTGTCTACGACGACAGTCGCAGCATGTAAACAAACCAGGACGGCTGGAGTCGAGCGCACGTCGCAAGAGCCACGCGAACGCGTTTCTCACGTTCTCTTGCGCAAACTGTGCAAAGCAAGTGGTTCATTCGTGGCCTAGAAATCGCAAGAAACTAATCTCGCGGTGCTTTGACTTAGCCTCGGTAAGAACAGGGTGACACTTACAGACGGGACCTTCGTTGCTGGTAAAGTTGGAGCGAGATTGGACGCAGGATTTTCTGCATGGGAAAAGGAACGAGAGGAGGAATTATCTGTAGGGTAGTTGATAAGACTAGTTTTTTGTATTCTTCCTACGTAAGTAATATTGATCGTTCGACGTACCTGATTCTTGGTGGGCTTGTCCATGATGCGATACGAGGGCGAGCTATGATGGCCGGAGGCTGCGATGACGGCGCTCGCCTTACGAGATACGCATTGCCCCATATAGATCTGCCAATTTCACCCGAGCGTAACCTGTATACATTGGACGTTTGGTCGTGTTAGAGAGAGAGAGAGAGAGAAAGAGCGACATACGCAGGGAACGGAGGATGCGCAACCCGACGGTACATACAAAGCGACCACGAGTTGGATTAACGAGAGACACATTAGAATTTTCGCGATACGTATCGCACGTGGCGCTTTACACTGTCGGATTGCGCAGGCTGAGTAAGGTACTGGCAATTAAATTAATTAGAGCAGATCATTTATCAGGATCCCTTTATTCCCGTAACCAAGCACCGTGTACACCCAGGAAGAATACATGCGTTGCTGTGTTTATTAAATACTGATTGCCAGAGTTAGAAAGAGAGAGAGAGGAGAGGAGGGAGGGAGAGGGAGAGAGAGAGAGAGAGAGAGAGAGAGAGAGAGAGAGAGAGAGATGCATTTATCTGAAATGATGCATCATATCAACAAAGCCTGTATCACGCAATGCACTCACTTAATCATCTAACAATGTATTAAAAATATAAAAACACTTTCAAAACCGTTCCTTGAGACCTGAATAAATATCCATTTTACATGGCAATACCTTATCTCCAGATGTAAGAGGAATAAAGGCCAAAGTGATTACAGCCTTTACGACCGTAAAATTACTGGAACGTACCATTAACGTTAATACGCCATGTTCATAAGAATAATTCCCAGCATTCCAGCCGATAAGAACTCGAATGCACCGACTGCGTCTGGTGCAAGGTACAAATAAATGAAAGCATCCAGGTAAATTTGCATAAACTAAAAAAAGAAATACTTAACAATTACCCAAGACCGATACAGCCCGCAGTAAGCAACCTGGAGGTATAAAAAGTCCCTAGAAAGTTATACTCCACAGAAGGGACCTGGAATGTTCTCCAGTAAACTGGTATACGAGAGTTCATCTTTCATTCGTGACGTTTCACGGACTGGAAGGGATTAATAATTCTCGCTCGAATGAATATTCCAAGAATTTTTCCTGAAACCCTGGTCAAAGTGATTTGCGATTGTTCGCCTTTTTAGTCACGTTTGCGCGAGGCATCGCCGAGAGCACAATGGCCGAAGTAAGAGAAGAAGACTTCATCGCGAAACCCGAGACAAACAATGAGACCCATTGTCAAAGGAAAGGAAAGCAGAATTCATTCGTGGAAACAGGCACCTCGTGTCAGCTGAGGATGCTCAGTTTCCGCAGCGGTCATTGAACATAACAAAGAAGGTCGTTCCTTCTGGATAACTGCATTCCTATGCAGAAATATGACACATCGCGCATGAACGTCGGTCCAGCTTGGTATATCCAAGTTTTCCGCCTCTAACCGATATAAAAGATGAGATATATAATTGTCAGAAAATTCACAAAATCTTAGAAAAAAAAAAAATCCTAACCTAAAAGGCTACTGAGTCATAGAATAAATACACCAAGGAGCCGAACCTCCAAGGGCCCGTAACGAAGGCTCCTGTGGTTATTTGCTATGCATTCCTCGTATCCCGTTCTTCGCGCGGTCGAGTGGCCTGAAGAAGACGCTGTAGGTATAGGTACCCGGTACATAGATACGTAAGCCTAACGCATCGTCAATGAGAATGAGCCTTGTGGCGAGATTCCGTGAAATAATAACAATGCATATAAATCTATCCATTGTCACGTTTCTGAAGGTTCGACCCAAGCGAAGGACCGAATCGCCTGAGTGTTACTTAAATTTTTATAATACATCGCCCGTTGGATAGTGAAATGGGCGCGCATGCGCGTCAGAGTCGTTAAACATAATCATCGGAGTGGATGATCAGAGAAATTGCTAATTGCCTGGCGAACAAGTAGAGAGCGAGTAACTTGTAACAGGAAGAGACGCTCGTGCATTGAATTACGGGCTGGTTGGCTAAGACAAATAAATGAAAAGGTGGAAGGCATGTTACCGGAAGTCGTTAACTATACCGAGTATGCCCACCTTGTGTGCCAGTCAGCGTGCCTTAGGAACGTCCTCTGCTGCGGAGTGTCAGCGTACTCACGCGGGGAAACCCTGAGGCTGCTTTTGCACCGAGGAACGAAAACCTGTCTAATTGTTAAGTGTGTACCTAAAGAGTATAAAGATGTATTTTACTGGTAGGACAAGATTTTATCTGCGGCTACCACGAGCGAGGAGAACGAGGAGTTCGGTCAAGGGTTTCGTAAATGTGATAATAGACAGACCAAGAGTACGTGTCAACCGACGAGTCTATGAGCAGCTGAATATTGTTGGACGTTAAAGTAAATTATAATTATAAATAAAGAAGTTGAATAAATTCAAGATACTTTAATCGATATTATTGTTTGTATTAGTGGAATCTTACGAGTCACTTTATTGACCATAGTAGTCGGTATGGCGTTGGTATACGACGAAAGAGAACGAAACGTCCAAATTAAAATGGACACTGACATATTTTTCAAAAGCATCAGTCATACGTTGTCGGTTTTTTTTTCCTCAGCTATCCCAAGAATCAGACTGACTCGACAGAACGACAGTTAAAGTATAATATTACTGCGGTTAGATAATCGTGACCAATGCTAGCTCGCCACAGTAACGTAACTTATTCGTGTAAGTTGCATTACGGACAAAAAGACTTTTAATCGACTCCGTACCACCCACCCGATCAGTACAGTATTACGAGGAGAATAACCTATAAATTGAAGTATGCAGTTAACTAAGTAAACTGTGTGAATCAAAAGAGGAAAAAAGTAAGTGAACGCTTGCCTGATCGATTCCAGAAGAAAAATCAAACATGGCCGCCGGAAACGCCACATAACCTATGAGGGAGAATCGACGTTGAATCAATGTCCGCCCAGAGCCTGACGAGACAGTTGCTGGCTAGAGTATGATTGTAAAAGCCAAGGAAAGATAGCGAGGGCACGCGTACCACAACAGGATAAAAAAATATGGCTTCCTACTGACAGCTCGGAGCGGTGAGTGGTCAAGTAACTCGTAGATGAAAGACCTGACAGATAGGCGTCTACTTGTAGAGAAATTGCGAACGGTATTAGTAAAGGAGAAAAAAAAATGTATTTTCTGGCTTAAGGATAGAAACCGGGTGAATAGAACAAACTTCAAACCCAAGAAGCAAAGAGATATGGTTTTACGATCTCGTGCCACGGCGCGATAAAGAAGCGTTAAATTCACTGAATTCTCACCGTTCCACTAGAGAGACGTTTACGTCCGGAGTTCTCATGGGAATTACGAACGACGATAGTCTTTTGCGTAGGTGCAGACATTCTATGATAATTCTTATCTCGAGTCTTGAAATATTTGCATGTCAAGTGACAGTGTGATGTCGTTGAATAGAGTTATTTTTGACGTCATCTTTTTATCACGCGCCGACAAGCAGCGTTCATCGCTTTAGAATAAAGCGTAGGGACTCCGCGCTCCAAGCGAAGAGGGAAAGTGAGGTTATAAGTGAGAAACCTTTCATTGGGTCTAACAAAGTAGATTCCTCGAGTATTTCGAAATAACGATCAATAATGTCACCGATGATGAAATTTCATGAATATAAATACAAATACTCGCGTCCACACTACCAATAAAAAAAACGACATCCGTATGGATTTTATACAAAAGATATTCGAACTGTTTGATCTAACCTTTGTGAAAACTTCAATTAACTGATAAAACGGTATCGCGAAAGTAAAATCCGCAAAGTAACGGCTGGTTAGTCAGCGCTCCTAATTTTTTTTCTGCATTCATTAGTCGTTACAGCCGATGAGGAACAAAAAAAAAGATGGCCGCATCCGTTGCATAGAATTCCGACGTTTGCTTTTTTTTCTGCCTTCCAAATCGTGAACCGTCCTCATATAAACGATGCTTTTGAATGCACTATGATCAATCTACGATGCTCAGTACTTTGATGTGTAATAATTTTCATATTATTCTCAAGGAAAGTGTACCGATTACACGTTATGCTCTACGGCGAGCGTATGGTACACTCAGAACCATAATTTACAAGACTGTACTTCATAAATTCACTACGTGGTCATTAATGTGAAAAGAAATGGATCCGTATACACCTGCAATAGACAACCAGCGTACGTAAGAAACTTTATAAAAGATCGCCAAGTCGTAAGAATACTTGTCGATGTTTATAGAACCTATTCGAAATATTGCAAGGATAACCTGTTTCTCACGAGCGTAATAATACCGGAGCACAGCATCGGCGAATACTCGTCGAGTCTCCTTATAGAAATGATCAAGAGGAAAATTTACAATCGTGTAAATGAAAAGCTGGTTTCATAAACATTAACGACCTTCCGAGAGAACAACTCATAAATGGTAGGCGTACGGTCAAGATAATAAACCCTGATTTCGAAAAATAAAGCAAACCCAACACGACAGTCTGACATATAATCATTCGTTCATTGATTAAATTCTAGTTAGCGTAAACGTACGGATCACTATGATTAGAGAATATTATTTGTCCAGTTAAATTCTAATTTGTGCAATTAAAGATCGTGATGGTTAATTGAAAAGTTAATGAGGTTAATAGAATAGATCCCTGCACAACACGTGCATGCACCTTTTCCTGTTTAAAGCGTATATACATATATATGTCTTTATATGTATATATTATCACTACCATCCCATTTCTTCGTTCCCTCTTCACATTATCTTTTTCACATACTACTCACAAAAGTAACAATCCCCCTGGTATTCCGGGTTTATTGACTCGTTCTCTCAAACACACTGTAAAACATAAATACGTAGGTTGTTGATAAGGAAACAACTGAAATTATTATTCTCGCCACTGTGTCCTTGACTCTTATCACACAGATGCTCGGAAAGTTTAATCCGACAAGATATCAGTGCTATCGATATTCCAATCTGCCGTATCTTACACATCAATAATGTATTATTAAACTTGAAATTCTCTGATGGACACTTGGTTACGTACATATGCAGTATATTGAGTACCGTAGGTACCCCGTACATACATTCTACAGTTTCTAAAGTTGAATAGGTTTAATAATTTTTAATAAACGAAAATGACAGTAATGGATTGTCGGAATGACACTGTAACAGGTTCTTCTTTACTTCAAGGAACAATTTGCATTTTGGTAAGGGAGGGGCTGCATCAAGTGCACCAGAGACCGGAATTAATCGATGAGCAGGGCTGGGCCAATTGCCGAATTCTTTGGGAGTGAAATAATAATGGACGTTTAAGAATGTGACCAGCCGAGATTTGGAGCCATTGGCAAACACTCACCTTTCCTTAAGCAGCTAAGATTCTCAGGAAATTCGTATGAAATCGCGGTATACATCATAAAATTTGGCACAGACAGTTAGAAACAACCGCGCACAGAACGCGCGAACATGTCACTCGTGTTATTTAATGTTTTACGTTTCCCGTTTTTACGCTGGAATTATGTGTCTTCGAAGCACAAGACACCTGCCTTCGCGAGCGTTCACACAACAAGACAGTGTACCGCACAACCTGTCATTCGAATATATTCGATAGTACGGAACATGCGTCGTGACGTCAGCCCACCAGCAGCAACCACCTACCACTTCAATTGGAATTCACTTCACTTCGCTTCGTTCTTACTGTTACTAACTTCACGGACACTCGCACATGGCGTGGCTCCTTTTGCTAAGGGCGCGACTAGCGTCGTTTCTTGAAACTTTATATGTCGCGGTCGATAAATAGATTTTCAGTCGGTAAAGCAGATTTTGGAAAATCAGAAAGGTACAAATACCAGAGATGAATTGGGAGATTGCTAATGGGCCGATATTCTTGAAACCAATTTTATTTTGGAGTAAACGCGCCACCTGAGCGGAGGGCCGTCGAACTATACCTACGTTTTTTTAAAGCAGAAAACAGATTGGAGCATGACCGGCATGTATGCCATGTGTCATTTCTGAAATTTATTTATTTTCTTAGAATAAAGATGTGGGTTTGTGATTAATTTTTGAAGATTTCTATTATGGTTTATATAACAAAATCTTTAAGGAGCCTTCCTCACTGAGTTGTACGACTATTAACTTAGGTTTTTGATTATACGAAGTTTTTAAATCTAAATATTTTAGCCAATTAGAAGTCTGGCTTTTCGAGTTTTCCGACCTTGTTTACACACAGATGAGTACCGATCTTTCAGCAAGTGTGTAGTTCTTAGCCAATCACAATTTGGGTTCGAAGGAAGGCAAGCACAGCGATTGGCTAATACAAGTTTACTTTTCATCTTCATCACTGTTGAAAGATACGCAATCCAGTCCCTGGGAAAGCACGCATGTCGTGAATTGCAAATCCACGGTGATCAGTTGTGATCAAAGTTGGACGAATGTTTATAAAAAAAATTATCATATATTTTGCAATACGTTGTTGACTCAAATTTCTTGAAATTGTATAGGATTTTTTAACCTCCACTAAAAAATGAGTAGGATTTTAGGTTGATAATAATTGTGAATATTTTTTTTTACAAAATGTAAGTGTATGTCACTGGGCTTTCGCTGTGACTGTCTGTCAAAAGTTGATTGCTCATTCTGTTCTTGCCTACTGTAAGATTTTTTTAAATGCTAGTCGTATGTAACTGCTATGTTTACTTTGGCTTATGTACTTTAACTTGTGTTTCAGAAAATTATACTATTAAAATGTCAGAAATATCTTTGGACG
This sequence comes from Trachelus tabidus, assembly GCA_030142655.1. NCBI lineage: Eukaryota > Metazoa > Arthropoda > Insecta > Hymenoptera > Cephidae > Trachelus > Trachelus tabidus. The sequence goes on along the minus strand of JARQTI010000454.1, from coordinate 3,136,654 downwards.
ATGAAGTACTATCACCGGACATGTTCTCAGATTCAGAGAATCAAATGACAAGTTCTTTCAATACAATAGAATTGGAGGAACGTAAGTAGATTGTAATGCATCTAAAATTATTTAACTTAATATCTTATTTTTTTACTATTTTAAGAACCAGTCATTCGTGAAGAACCAGAAGTAACAGATACCGTACACGAATGGAAGGGAGTTAGTATGGATCATATTTATCGAGGTTTGGGACCGTTTGGTTGCCATCAGCATCCTCCAATTTCTCCAAGTGCAGAGCATACAGTTTTATTTGAGGTATGAGACTATCTGTTCATTGACACTAATTTTGCTAACTATATAAATAAATTGAAAAGTTATATTTAGTTGTATTATATAGTTTTTAATTATTATAAATTATAAAAACATCTATGATTTGTTTAAACAGTTGCCCCTTAATAATCGTGGTACACCAAAGCCTTATCCAAAGCAACAGAAGGATAAATGGTGTCAAGGATATGTTAGAATGCCTCATTCTGCGCATAGTCTTTATCCAGTGAATCATGTTTGTAATATAATATTATAATTAATATTGATAACAGTATATCCTATTATTATAATCATTGTGTATAGGAAAATGCAAGTAACGGATTCCGTCAACGTTGGGAAGTTATTCAAGAGGCATTGCTCAAGAGTTTTGTCTCCACTCATCAATTAGAAGCAGCGATATTGTCATACAACCATAAATATGCTCATCGTTGGGACTTTTCTGCATTACACCAGTTTTTCTCTGAGGTACATTAAATAATAAAATTTTTCTATTAAGCTCTATAAAATTAATACCTCTAAAACAAAATAAACAGGTAGTTGATGAAGAATCAGCAACCCATTTCTTCACTGGATTGTTACCAAAAATAGTACAACTAGCTTTACAATTGCCAGTTCTGGTAACTGGAGCAATTCCATTATTAAAACGTCATACAAATGCATCCATCAGTCTTAGCCAGATGCAGGTATCTTCGCTGCTAGCCAATGCATTTCTATGTACTTTCCCAAGGAGAAATTCTACTAATCCCCAATCCGAGTATGCCACGTATCCAAATATTAATTTTAACAGGTAAATTGTTTATCCATGCCAAGACTTTTTCTTTCATACACTGCTATACTAAACTTCATCGTTTTTAGACTTTTTGGATCATATAGAGAAGATAGGTACGACAGATCTGAAGCTGTGCTAGAAAAATTAAAATGCATCTTTCATTACTTCAGAAGGGTAACATCTCAAGGTGCGCCTATTTTTAATGAGCATATATTGCTATACAAAATAAACGTTAATCTGTTGAATAGCAAAAGTACGCAGTTCAGATTAACTAATTATTTTTTTTTTTTTTGTAAAGTAGCACCAGAAGGCACTATAACAATTCAGAGACGATACATTCCAAAAGAAGAGTGTCCTAGATGGGAGCAACAAAGTCACAAACTGCCGCCATTACACATAACAAGCAAGGGAACAATTGAGTCTGAAGGAACAGGTCTTCTACAAGTAGATTTTGCCAATAAGTAAGGAGTCTGATGACTGATTAATAAAATGCCATTGAATTTAATCATGAAAAATCGTGATTTAATAACGTTTACTATTAGATACGTCGGCGGTGGAGTTTTACGTTGGGGCTGTGTGCAAGAAGAAATAAGATTTGTAATTTGCCCGGAATTAATGGTGAGCATGCTGGTAACTGAGGCTCTAGATGACACAGAAGCTCTAATAATTAGTGGAATCGAAAGATACAGTAAATATGAAGGGTACAGCGATGATTTCAAATGGACTGGAAATTTCGTTGATGAAACTCCAAGAGATAGCAGTGGCAGAAGGAGAACTTCTGTTGTTGCCATTGACGCCTTATTATTTGAACAAGCATGTACTCAGTTTAATACCAGGAACATAATACGAGAACTGAACAAAGCTTATGTGGGATTCAGTAGTTCAGAAATGCATAAAGACAATTTGGCAGCCATTGCAACTGGAAATTGGGGCTGTGGAGCTTTTCGTGGTAATCCACAGTTAAAGGTGTTGGTGCAATTAATGGCTGCTGCTGTAGCTGGTCGTTCTATGGTTTACTTTACTTTTGGAAATACCGACTTAAGAGATAAAGTTGCTGATCTGTATTGGCATCTCGTTGAACATGATATAGATATTGGTAGGTTGAAAAAAATTGTGGAGCGTAATGTAATAGAGATGTCAAATGCTTATAGAACATTAATATTTTTTCAGCTCGACTGTTTTATTTACTGTCTCAATATCGTGGAACAGCTTCTAAAAATCATTCGGATTTTTATCATTTTTTATATAAACGAAGTAAAATGAAACCTATAACAAATTTCTTAATTAAAACTGAAACAGATTCCTCAACTAAAGTTGATGGAACGTCCCAGGAATCGAAGAAATCAACTGTTCTTTTAACAGGATATACTTCTAAGGCTAAACAGAAGGAGGAGGAGCACGAACTAATGATAGCAAATTGGTTAGAAGATTTAGATCAGAATAATGTTGAAATTACATATTCAGTGGAGAGGAAAGAGGAAGAAACTGTTAAATGTGTCGATCCCAGTAATGTTGCAGGTAAAAATTCGAATGAAAATAATTCTATAACTTCTGCAACGAATAACGATAATGCAAAGAGTACTTCAAGTATCAATTCTGTAATCAATGATAGCATCATGAAAGAAGATTTGTCCATCAATTCGTTGCTTTGGCCATCTGATTCTCAAAACATGAAGACGCAGCACAGTCGACCTTCTGCTCTGCAAATATTGGGTACGAAGCAGGTAGACACTGTTAATAATGAAGTAACTGAGGCACAAAAAGAAACGTCGCCTTGTACAAAATTAAAAAAAACAATTAACAAAGACAACAGTAAGAAAAATTTTAAAACAAGTCAACGGAAGATATCTGATTTCTTTCCACCAATTAAATAAGTCCATAGAAATTATAGTGTGAGACTTGTTATTCATAAAATTGAAAATCTACAGTACACCAGAAAACCATTGTATATAATTGTAAACTATTCAATAAGTAAATTTTTTTTATTAACTTCAGATTATTATTTTGTACTCCATAACTTCCTGACCTGTCATGCGTACATAGCTTAAATCCTTAGAATATTAAGACGTGTAATTCCTCTATAAATGTAATGTAAAATTATTTTGAAAAGGACGCAAGGTGGCCAAAGAGCCGGGAATAATAATACTAGACCACGTGATAAATATCGACGTATCTTGTTGGCCGTGGGCCGAACAAATGGCCAAATACTAAAATGGCTCCTGCCACTGAAATATTAAATGCTCTCAGCGAAAAAGTGACTTTCCAAAAGAAAATGTAGGATTTTTCGATCAATCAAACGTTACAGGTAAATTATAGTGTGTTCGTCTTCATTTTCTGTGTATTTTCAAATTCGTGGGTGAATGTCAATAGTGAATATTGTGGGCGGTTTCGAAACTGCTACTAATGACATTTGCATGACGATTTGACAGGAGACAGGTAAATATTGAGCCAAGCATTGAGCGAATAATATTTCTTAACGATTGCAAAAACATTACCGTGCATCGACATTTCTTGAAAATTTCTCTGCCATGAGACTCGTAACGCTCTTCCCTTGCGACATACCATTTTCGCATGGTCGACTCTCAAGCATTTCAATATTATAATCACTCTAAAATTAGCATAATAAACTGTAGCCTGCAACATTGTTCAGTTACATAGTTTATGCATCTTCAACAAAGTGACAATATTTACTGTTACGCAGGGTCCCTTAAAGTATACATTGATTAATCACATTATGCAATTCTGTATCACTGCTACACATTTTGCATTCTTATCAGCAATTATTTCCGTGTTTATATATGTATAGTTTATGATTGATGATTTAATTTCTTTGAACAGAAATGCTATTAGAAGGAATCTTCAAGAAGATTGCCAGTGTGTCTCATTAAACCCCTTGTACTACAAAAGTATATTTTTATTATCATCTTTTCTTTGCTTGTTTTCTATTAATATTATTTTGTAATTAGTAGTTTTTTATATTTGCAGTAAATCAGTAATAATGAACATTATGCGAAAGTTGCGAGGGGGTAGTAGCGTGGGAGGTATGGGCTCCAGCGGTTCTGGAAGCTTAGACGAAGGTGCTGGAGGTGCAAATAACCCTCAGCATACTGCCTTGGGCCTCATGCACCTTAAAAAACTTTTTTCCGAATATACGCACCCTGCTCACCCACTTACTGAAGTTGAACGTGATGATAAATTGTATAACATGCTGCCTTTATTCTGCAAGGTAAGATAATCATTAAATACAATCTTAGAGGTCGTAATATATTAAATTCAAGCATACTAAATATTTTTTAAATGAGAAGATAATTCTAACAATTCCATATCATGAGAAATATAATTTTATTATGTCGCATGAACAATTTGAGCCACTTTTTTGTCCCCTATGCATTAGTATATTAATTCATGTAAACTGTAGTGTCCCCATTAAAGCACACATGTGCTTTACATCCTTATCTATATTTCTTACCATATGTCTTTCTTTGCCATATTTGTTGTGCTTATCATATCAAATATTTTCTTTTTTATGATAAAATAAATAAATTAGTGACATAGTTATTTGAAAAACATAATTGTTTAAAGATCTTATTGCTAATATACATATTTCATGTTTGCTCCTCCTCATTTATTTCAATAGCTAAACCATGTATCCAATTACCTGCCCACCCATTGTGTAGACCCAATAAGTAACCACAGACTAAAGAGAAAGATCTCTTTCAATAGTTTACTGGCTTCCCAGAATATGGCTGTTACCGTAGAATTACTATGTGTGTATATACTATCATTTGGAGTACATAATTGAAAACATTCTTCAGGTGTTTGGATCTAGTCCTTCCGGAGACATGAATGAAAAATTTTGGGACATCTTAGCATTCACCCAGCAGGTATCCCGACTCATGGTATCTGAAATACGACGAAGAGCCAGCAATCAGAGCACAGAAACGGCGAGCTGTGCAATAGTGAAATTTTTAGAGATTGAAAACAGTGAAGAATCAAGTAACGGATGGATGTTACTCTCTGCATTAAATTTATTAGCAGCTGGCGATACTTCTCTAATACAGGCAAGGCTATTATTATATATTTTACAGCGTCAAATATAATACTACTTTCATCATGAACAATTACATGTTTCAATAAGCTCTCATAGTACATTCATACACTAAACCAAACATTCTATTCCATTGAATATTAAATAGGCCATGACTTCTGCCTCTGTGCCATCAACCTTGGTAAAATGTCTTTACCTTTTCTTTGATTTACCGGAAATGAGTGAAGTTGAGGCTGACGCGACCGATGCAAATAGTGAATTCACACCTAGAGAACGGAGAATACTTTTACAAAAAATATTCGTGCAGGTAAATACGATCGACTCACTTTTCTATTGTTCCTCCATTATTTACGCTTCGTTTATTGATTTCCGCGTCTCTGCCTAGAATATTATTACTAATTATTAATGGTTATACTCGATTGTCTCAACAGCTCTTAGTAAGATTGTGCAGTCACCCATATCCGGCGGAAGAGCTAGCACGAAAGGATGACCTAACATTACTTTTCTCGGCAATAACAAGCTCGTGTCCGCAGTACAATGTAATGTGGCGTAAAAGCGCTGCTGAAGTTCTAATGACACTATCTCGACACGGCCTTACGCAAAATGTTGTTGCTTACATTCACAGTAAGCATTACACATTTATAGCTAACATTACTTATTTGAAGGGAGCAATAAACAAATTTCTATGGTAACAATAAATCTTTATATCTTTACAGATAAAGGTTGCATAGCTCTTTGCATAGACAACATGCAACGGGTGCCTGAGCTAGCACCACTTGAAGTTGTAGAAATGTTCGTGACAGTATTTTGCTTTCTAAAAGATTCCAGTGAAGTTTCTCAGACACTCTTGGATGACTTCCGTGCCTGCCAAGGTTATATCTTCCTATCGGAGTTCTTACTCAAGTAAGTTTTCCCTGATTATATATTTCTTCCAGTAAACTAATTTAATTAATTTTTTCCAATCAAATTAAATTTTTTCCAACAGGCATGCTCCGTCAAGATTAGAACAAGATGGTCGTGCCGAGGCGCAAGACGCCATTAGAAATTTGGTACTGATGCTGGCATCCCTTACCATGTGTGGTCATACGGAATTAAAACCTAGCCAAGCGAGCATGGGTTCCTTATTTCAAATGCTTGGATTTACCTTACCCCAACCGAGTAACAGAGGTATAATTAAGTTTTCATAATGAACTCATTTTGGCAAGGAGCATCTCCTTAAATACTTTAATTCTGTCATTACAGGCGGTAGCGTTCGCAATGTTCAGGCATTTCAAGTATTGCAATCAGTGTTTGTAAAATCTAACTCACCGCTTCTGTGTTGCACAATACTCGACGCAATATCGAGCGTCTATCACAGTGACAATGCGAATTACTTCATTCTTGAGGGACAAAACACACTCTCGCAATTTGCAGAAAAGATACATCTGAAAAATCCCGAGATTCAACAGAAATTCTTTCATTTACTGGAATTCATAGTGTTCCAGCTTAATTTCGTGCCTTGCAAAGAACTCATATCTCTTTCCATTTTACTTAAAACCAATAATTCAGTCAGCTGTAGTATCATGTGCATGGATACTCTTCTAAACATACTCAGGTAACGCAAGTAACGTCAGGCACAGAAACTAAATGACCTAAAGAAGAACTGTCACAGTGGCTTTTAATGATCACAATCTAATCCTTTAGGCATAACGTAATATTTAAAGACGTATATCGGGAGGTGGGTATGCTGGAAGTATTTGTTACTTGTCTGCATCGCTTTGCAACACTGTTAAAGGACAAACAAGCTGCGCAAGATCAAGGGATGGGTACATATTTCATTGACTTGTCAATCATTGTGATTCGTCAATTGATAAATTAAAATGAATTTCGTATTCCAGAATATTGCATGTGCCCAGAACAAGAGCGCCTGGGCGCCTTAGTCATGGAAGCACTGACAACCTTACTAGCAGGCAATGTCCAAAATGCCAATGTGTTTAGAGAGTGCGGAGGAGCACGCTGTGCCCACAATCTTGTTCCCTACATAGATTGCAGATATCAAGCCCTTGGAATAGTCCGGGAGTTGATACTCAGTGCTGGTGGCGACGACGACATGGCTACGTTATTAGGAGTGATGCATTCAGCACCTCCCAATGCTTTGGTACTGAAAACTCATATACTAAAGGTACCCGAAACACAGCTGTGAGCGTTAAACAAATCAGTATTCTTGAAATAGAGAAATACAAAGTTGATCCATTAATTTCCAGTCGTTACTCGCGTGTCTGCGAGAATCGCACCGTACCAGAACAGTGTTCCGGAAGGTCGGAGGTTTCGTTTACGTCATGTCCGTTTTAGTATCTCTGGAGGGTCGTCTAGGTCCACAGCCCATTAAAAGTACAGAGCCGTGTAACGACATTACTCAGAGAAGTCCTCAAGACGAGGCGCAGTTATTAATGTTACTGCATGTCGTATTTCATACGATCAGCACTGCTATGCGATTTGAACCAGCGAACGCCAAGTTCTTTCATCATGAAGTAAGTATTTGAGGTGATGTCATTGTTGTTTGTATACGTATTTTAAATAACTGAGATTAAACTTTTCCTGACTAGATATGCCAATCGAGCCTGTGTGACACACTACGGCTTCTCGGCTGTTTCTCATCTCTTACAAAACTCGTAGCAACGGATGTGGTTCTTTCTTTGAATTATCATAACACACTGCTCTCTCTGTTTACTGGAAGCGTACTGGAACCAACATTTCCTAGTGAGATGCCACAAATTTTAGCATATGCGTGCTTGCTGATGAGACTTTTGTATGACGCCGCCCTGGATGCTTTTGACAAGCCAAATTTAACTGGCGTTGGTATAAGATCTCCAAGTCATAAGCAATCTAATATCGAGGTAAAAACTCAATTCAATGGAAATACTCTTTTTTTTTTTTTTCTGAACTGAGTTTAATGCGCTGCTGGTATCTAGCATCAAAAGTCATTGGACTCTCCTGGAAGTGGCAAGAGGTCTACTGTCAATTCTCTGAATCTTAATCCTCCAATGCCGGAGCCAATCGTGGTTCATCCTGGTATTGTTGTTGGGATGCTGCATCTGCTCCCTTCCATATCAGATCCATCTCATGCGCAAATGGCATTGGCTTTACAATTGTATGTCGCTGAAGTTATCAAAAGTCTGGTACGCACTGAAAGAAATCAGCAGGTGATGTGCGAAGCTGGGATGGCGGGTGAGCTGTTAACAATGGGCAAAGTCGCTTTGCAAGATGAAACGCATCCACTTCATCAGCCACTTCAGTACATCATCGAACGGCTTGCTGCTCAATCCTTAGAACCCAGAGACTTGAGGTAATTAAATGACTAGAATTCATTTTAATGAATATTTCACCAGAGAGACTCCGTCTTATTAAATTAAATCTATGGAATCTAAGTAAGTGAATTTTAATTTAACAGAGAGTTTCTACGGCTTGGTGATCCTCTGTGTTGCATATCACTCGATGAAATAGAACCAAACAAACCCAAGCCAGGTGGACCTGTCCCGCTGACGCGTATCAAGACCCTAGTATCAATGACAACACCAAAAGATTTTCGTGCTCATGGTTCTTGCACTTTGCCACCATTTGTGGAGCTGGACATGAGTGCAGAAGGTTTTGCCTGTCTGTATTTACCGAGTGTTGCACCTCAAAGCACAACACCACCAACAGTTGTTGCTGCTGATAACAGTGTCCTTGGAGGAATTGGATCAGGTAACAAAAAGATAACCATCATTGCACTTGTACTTGTTCTCTGACTACAATTCACTTTGTCTCACATAATATTACTTAAGAAAATTCTTACTGGGTACATGGGCGTATATATCTACTGTAATCACTGAGTACGATATTATTAGCGTAGGTCGTATTCATTCATGCTATTGCTCTTACTTAGCGGAGAATGAAAATGTTTTCACATCCTATTCGGCCGTCTGCCGTCTCGTACTCAGTCGGTTCATAGTCACAGAAGTTAGTGTACCTGATCTTGATGGAGTTTCACAATTATTGCATTTCTAATTAAGGCGACAGATTATTTCCACCTCAAACTGGATTGACCTTCAGCACGTGGATATGCGTGGATAAATTCAGTGATCCCAGGACTGATGCTCACTGCGTAAGATTACTGACTTTAGTGCGAAGTCCTCAGACTTCACGAGACTTGATATGTTTTACAGCTGTTCTGAGTGCCAGGGACAAGGCTATTATTGTGTCTACGCAAGAGACTCCTCTGCCACAAAGTAAGTGCCATACGTGGGAACAATTAGTGCATCACTGATAATGTTATCGTTCATTAATTAGATGTAGGAGAATGGGAACCAGAGGGTACTGGTGAATGTGGAGCTAGAGTATGGTGCCCGGATTTACTTCATGAAGGACAATGGCATCATATTTCTATTGTTTTGAATCGTGCAGTCCTGAAGAATTCCAGTTTCTCACTGTACCTGGATGGTCAACATATACACAGCCAAAAGGTAGTTGAATTTATTAACAGTCCGTTCATCTCTCCTTGTCCATTTTTATTTATAAGTTTTACTTCTGTTAGCTTCACTACATCACACAAAGTCCTGGTGGCGGCGCGACCAATCTGACTGTAGCATCTCCTGTTTACGGTTACATTGGGACACCTCCTTGCTGGAGACGATATTCCAGACTCACGTGGAAACAAGGGCCTTGTCACTTAGTGGAGGAAGTATTCAATTCTCAAAGTGTAGCAACCTTGTTTAAGTTAGGTCCTCATTATATGGGTAGTTTACAAGCACCTCAATTAATAGGTAAGACGAATTGAATAATTAGTTAATTGGTAAGAGAGGTTTTAATAATATTTCCTACTTATGCAGGACCAGAACCATTTCAAGCACTTGTAGCAGAGGAAAAGGTAGTCTTTGGCTTAAATGCAAAAGCCATGTCTCAATTAACCCTGGCTAAGATAAGAAAAGTATATAGTAGAGCCGATAACAAATCGATAGCCAAACAGGTATACTATAAAATCAATACAATAATGACTATTTATTCATATCAAAATTTTTTAATGATATCTAATGCATGCAATTTTTTTTTACCAGCTGGGTATGTCATCGCATGAAAATGCAACACCTATCAGGGTCTTGCACAATTCTGCAGGTCACTTAAGTGGTCCAGCAAGAGCCCTGGGAGGCGTAGTCGTCGGATATCTCGGTGTCCGAGTTTTTAGTCCTCGTCCAGTAGCAACCATGATCGACAACGTAGGCGGATGTTCTGTTTTATTAGGTAAATGAACGACGGTATCAGATGCAGTATGATACGCGTGGGTGCGACTTGGAGCTTTATCATTGCCAGATAAAATTTTTTAAACAGGACTGATTGCAATGGCACAAGATGTAGAATCTCTCTATGCTGCTGTCAAAGCACTGGTATGTGTGGTACGCTCTAATCAGGCTGCCCAGCAGGAAATGGATCGGCGAAGAGGCTACCAGACATTGGCAATGTTATTAAGACGGAAATGTCCTCTTCTCAACAGTCATATTTTACATCTTACCTTCAGCTTGGTAGGAACTGTAGACAGTGGCAGGGAAACCAGTGCTATCCCCAATGTCACTGCATTCCAGGATCTTTTGTGCGACTTGCAGGTAAACAATTATCGCGATTCTTTCGTCCAAAAAATCGACAAGTGCTCTAGTTTCTTCGCTGTGTTGCTAGGTCTGGCACGAAGCACCCGGTGAACTTCTTCGTTCACTATTGGAACATCTTTATGAATTAATTGCTGAGTCCAGTGAAAAACGCACCAACTTACGTCTTATGAGAGACTTGCAGTTGGTACATAAATTATTGCATATACTTAGTGATGTCAAACAAAATCCTACCAGACAAGTGCTTCTGGCATTGCTCAGTATACTTTTGGGACAGCCTAGACAAGCTGATCTGTTATGGTAATGTTTATATGGATGATTATACGAGTTGTGCAGTTTTCTAATGAAAACATGAATTGTTTTCTATATTTAAATATATTTCAGGTTTGGACAGTTCATCGTTGCTACTTTACCAGTTGGTTCTGAAAAACATTTGGTTCTGCGAGAAGGTGACGGGAACAAGGAAGGCGAGGGTGAAAGTATTCTGTTGAGAAATCGGTGTCTTCAGCTGCTACATTCATTATTATTTAATGGTCTAAAAGTCAATGTTAGGTAAGAAGCTATGAAAGTTTTCAGAATCATACATCTGTATCAAGCTTCACAACATTTGTATCGTGATATAATTATTTTTGTGCAGCATGTGCGAGGAAGTAGCAAAAGTTCTGGGATTGGATTGGATTTTACTGTTCCTTCAATCTGGTCTCCATAGCACGACTGTCGTATGGGGTTTAAGAATATTAGTAGCAGTGTGTGCTGTGCAGCCGATACTGCAAAAATTCAAGGAAGGAACCAGCAATGGTGGTTGGCTGAGACATACTGATCACAATAAAATGGCATTGGCACTTGGTTCGTAATAATGGTTTTATAGAACTTCAACATTGCTAGACTTTTTTTTTTTTTATAATTCTTGAATTCCTTCAGGCTGTCATCAACAAATGACAGGCGGAGATCTTAAAATTACCGGCCTTCACGTACCAGGATTTCAACATCTTGGATGGTTACTTCCTCAGCATGTTGATCTTGTTCCGGAGCTCTATTTCCTTTTTATTGCTCTCATGATGGGCCAATCAGTCAAGTTACTGCCAGCAGATTCCAAAGTAATTTTATGATATATTAAAAGCGTCAATCTAAATATTTTAGTAATACAATTTGATCATCCAATAATCATTAATACTCTTTAAATTATAGCTGGATTTGGATAACGTGTGGAGCTTTATGTTTGGTGTCCCAGCTAATCATTCACTTTCTTCCTTCGCTGGAAGAATTAATTTATGTCCTGAAGCTGTGGTCACATTATTAGCCATGGTCCGCACCATGCTCAATAGTCATTACAACGGGTCAGTATGACAAATAATTTTGTGCTATAATTTTAATGGATCAATTTACTTCTGTGTTTCCGTAACCATCTTTCATCTAACACAGGCCAGAAAGTCTACCCGAATGGCTGAATGACTATCCAGTGACAATAATACAATTCTTATTCTTCCTGTACCACAATTTCACTGACTTCTTGCAAGTGTTCATGTCTGCTGAAGTCCTGGGGGCATTAGCAGGTACTTTATTTCCAAAGCCAACGAGTTGCAGTCAAGATAGCAGTGGTGCCAGTACGCCAGCCGATGAGGTAAACCTAACCTCTAAAAATGACCTTACTGATTTTAACCTCCAAATTTTATAATAGCAACATTCACTCCAGGAACCAGTGCTTGTACGATCCCCCTCAAAGGATGTCGGTCTAACAAATCATCCAGCAAGAAAATTTGTTATGGATTTTCTAAGAGTCATTGTCGTTGACTCCCTGTCGCTATCAGTCAGTGCAAAGTCCCCACCAGCTATTGACCTTGTCCTAGAAGCTTGGCCTGAATATGCATCAACAGGACAACAGACGCGATATCAAACAGAAATTTTATCAATTTTGATGGACCATTTATTGGCAGCTGATGTTCTCATCGGTGAACAGGCTGCTCTGCCAGTAGTACCTGGTGGATCTGTAAACAATATTACTAACAATGTTTGCTACGTTGCTGCTAGAATCGTAGACAAGCTGTGGCAAGGTAATAATCATGTGATAACATTTTATTAAAATTGTTACTAAAATTATCTACTAATTATACTTATTTTTTTTTATAATGCTTGTAGGCGCCTTAACAAAAGATCCACATGAAGTATTTGATTTCATTGTGAAACTCATTGGACAAGCTAAACGTCGACCTGGGGCAGTTAACATGGAAGGACTTCATCATTGTCTTAATAGAACAATTTTATTCCTGCTATCACGAGCAACTGATTCAATTGCTGATCAAATGGCTGTGTTGGAAGCACTGCACAAGCTCACCAATCATAGGTAAATTAAGGTTCTCATGAGGATCGTGCACAGTTTCTATTCATTCATTTTACAGGCTGTTAGTCTTTGGCGCTGGCAATCACGAGTTGGAATTCATTGGATGCTTGACGTATTGCCTTTTGCAACTGACAGCTGACATTAAAATAATGTTAGACACCAACATGAAGACAACTTGGCACGTGAACCCTCAAGTTGAATCTAGTGATGATAGATTGACCTCGCATCAAGGTCACAACTTGATGGCTGTTGCCGCTCTCAGAGTGTGGGAGGAGTTGTACGTTTGCAAGAAACCAGCTATCGAAGAGGTCTTCAAGATAAGTCTTCCGGCTCCAATCGGGAATGAAAGAGCACCTGACTTGGCTGCGGTCAGAGAACAAGTTTACGAATCCGCAGCGAGACTTTGGCTGAATTATGTTGTTCTAGAGAGAAAAGCGTCGTACAGAGTACCATGGGAATTGCATAATCAGATACAATCCGTGAGTAATATTTTCTATACAAAAAATTTAATTAACAAGTGGTTTTCAGTTGTGGAATGTTGTTCATTAATACATAAAACTCTCTGCAGAAAATACAAAAAGTTACTGGCGGCCTCACCAGGTTAGCAAGCCGAACCAAGGTCCGAAAGGAGGAATCAGTACGTGTTAGATTAAGATTGCATCAAAATACTGTTGCACAATGGACCGAACAACATGTTGCATTGGTTCGTGAACTCGCAGCTGCCAGGCGCCTTCAGCATCAACAGACAAATCAACACACTCAGCGATACGTGTATCAGGTTAATTATAGTTAATTTTGACTGTGCTCAATAAATATAATACAGACTGAAAATAATGTCTCAATGTCGTTCACAGGAATGGTTGCAAACGGAAACGGAATTGACAAGAGAACGCGGTCTATGGGGACCACCGACTCCTACAAAATTGGATAAATGGATGTTGGATATGACGGAAGGTCCCTGTAGGATGCGCAAGAAAATGATGAAAAATGAACTTTTCTACATACATTATCCATACAGACCTGAGCTAGATCATCCTGATAATGTAAGTTGATAATTATTTTATAGTACAGGAATTTTTGTTCCATTAAACATATTCTGTAAAAATTCAATGGATGCACTTTGTAGAAGCAATTGAAATACAAAGTGGCAACTAGCATGGACAGTAAGGAATATTATCTGAAGCAATTGGGTAATTCCTCTGGTATGTTCGAGCGTGAACGTGATCCTGTAATTGATGATACTCCGTTGAACGTTAATGAAACGTCTACTGAAAGTGAACCCCCTATGGTACCTTGTACGTTGGAACGACACGCCAGTGAACCTGATGAGGCACCAGAGGACATCGAACAAGAAGAAGAGAATAATCAGGCTGTTCCAGACAATCAAACTTTACTTCGATTGCTCGAGGAGCACGAAAAGGTGATTTTTCTCTTGAAATAATAATCCTGATATTGACACTGAACGTCAATTTATATATTTTTAGATAAGTCATATGTTCAGATGTGCCAGGATACAAGGGTTAGACACTACCGAAGGCCTTCTTTTATTTGGAAAAGAACACTTTTATGTCATTGATGGATTCACTTTATTGAAATCGCGAGAGATCAGAGATATTGAGAGTTTACCAGAAGCTTATGAACCCATCTTGCCGTCACCAGGTTCTCCAAGACGATCCAGGGCGATGCGGCAGTGCTCGAAATTTAATTATGAAGATATCCGGTAGGTTACTTAAGGATAATTTTGTTAATCTCTTACCAGACGATTTTGCTTGGAACTGATAATATAATTTTGGACTTTGTGTCGATAGAGAGGTACACAAAAGAAGGTATTTGCTACAGCCAATGGCACTAGAGGTATTCAGTGGAGATGGCCGAAACTATTTATTAGCTTTTCCACGAAAAGTAAGAAACAAGGTTTATCAAAGATTCATGACTTTTGCTACCGCTATTGCTGATAGTGCTCAGCAATCGGTAGCTGGTCAAAAGAGAACCGCGAATGTGGAACAAGCGACGGGATTACTGTCGAACTTTATGGGCGAAACATCTGTCACTCAGCGTTGGGTGGTGGGTGGATAAAATTTAAAAAATTGAAAATTTGCTTATTTTCTTAATATAATAATTTTACTTTCACATCCAGAGAGGCGAGATATCCAATTTCCAGTACCTGATGCATCTTAATACTTTAGCTGGACGTAGCTACAATGACCTTATGCAATATCCTATATTTCCTTGGATCTTGGCTGATTATGACAGCGAGGAATTAGATTTCACTGATCCTTCAACCTTTAGGGACTTTAGCAAACCTATGGGAGCCCAAAGTCCTGAACGCTTATTACAGTTCAAAAAGAGGTATTGTCCTTGTTTTTAAAATTTACAAACTCAAATTGTACGTCGTCAAATTTATATACTTTACTTGAATTTATTTATATTTATAGATATAAAGAGTGGGACGATCCACATGGCGAGACACCACCATATCACTACGGCACTCATTATTCTTCTGCCATGATTGTCTGTTCCTACTTGGTCAGAATGGAGCCGTTTACCCAGCACTTTCTCAGATTACAGGTCAAGATAAATATAATTTATAGAATCCTAATAATATGCAATTACCTTAGTTATTGCGGAAACAATAATGAGCAATAACTTTGTATATGTTTAGGGAGGCCATTTTGATTTGGCTGACAGAATGTTTAACAGCATAAAGGAAGCTTGGCTCTCAGCCTCTAAGCATAATATGGCTGATGTAAAGGAACTTATACCAGAATTCTTTTATCTACCAGAATTTCTTGTCAATTCCAATCACTTTGATTTGGGTATGTGATTCAATAATTATAATAAAGGCTCGAAGGTCTTTACACTATTGTTATAATCATTTTGTAGGATCGAAACAAAGTGGAGTACAACTTGGTGACATCGTACTGCCACCATGGGCAAAACAAGATACTCGAGAATTTATACGTGTTCACAGACTTGCTCTAGAATGTGATTACGTATCCCAGCACTTGCACCAGTGGATAGACTTAATATTCGGATGCAAACAGAATGGTCCAGCTGCTGTGGAAGCTGTTAATGTCTTTCACCATCTCTTCTACGAAGGCAACGTCGATATATACAAGTGCGTTGGCATAAAATAGAAATATCGTATTAAACAGCAATCATCCTAATTAAAATCTAATTTTATAGTATTGATGATCCGTTAAAGAAAAATGCCACAATTGGCTTTATCAATAATTTCGGTCAGATACCAAAACAACTGTTCAAGAAACCACATCCAGCTAAGAAAATGTCTCAACGAACAAGTGTAATAGATCCTGGTCCAATTACACCAGGACTTAGTATTACTACATCCGATAGACTTTTCTTTCATAACCTTGATAACTTAAAACCTTCTCTTCAACCGATCAAAGGTAGGATTTATCAATTCTGACTTAATAAGGAATACCAAAAAAAAAAATATTTATCTTTGGTTAGAATTGAAAGGACCAGTAGGACAGATATTGCACGTTGATAAGGCTGTCCTTGCCGTGGAACAAAATAAGACGCTGATACCTCCTTCGTACAACAAGTACGTTGCTTGGGGTTTCGCCGATCATTCTCTGAGAATAGGAAACTATGACAGCGACAAGGCAATATTTGTGTGCGAGGCAATGATGCAAAGTAGTGGAGAAATTGTAGCGTGTGTCTGTCCGTCTTCCAAATTAATAGTGACAGCAGGAACTAGTTCGGTAAATAGGAGTGTCAAACTTTTCATTATTAATGTCTTATAATATTATCCTGATTTAATTTTCATTAACAATAATAGGTCGTTACTGTCTGGGAGTATGCGAAACGTCAACTTTCTATCAAGCAGTGCTTGTACGGACATACGGACGCTGTCACTTGCTTGGCATCGAGTCCTGCCTACAATGTCATTGTGTCAGGATCACGTGACAGCACAGCAATTATTTGGGATCTGTCACGTTGTCTCTTTGTCCGTCAACTTCGTGGACATGCTGGACCAGTAGCTGCAGTAGCGATCAATGATCTTACTGTAAGATTGATGATTTTATTAGAATACTAAAGGTTGAGCTAAATATGAATTATGTTTTTTCTTTGGTTAGGGCGATATTGCTACCTGCGCAGCTACCTGGCTACACGTCTGGAGTATCAATGGCGAGGAATTGGCCAGTGTGAATACATGTGTTGGCCGTGCTGATAGAATGCAACAAATTCTTTGTGTAGCGTTCAGTCAAACTCACGAATGGGATTCACAAAATGTTATTATGACTGGTTCCACGGATGGTGTGGCACGTGTGAGTATCAGAAGATTATAGAAATTGAATAAGAAAAATTAAAGAATTATTCTTGATCGGATTGATAAATTCTATTGTTCTTAGATGTGGTCTATGGATTATGTGCAAGTACCAGCAGAGGAGGACAAGGTGGAGGAAGTAGAAACTGAAAAAGAAGCTAAGGGGGAACCGGTCGATGAAGATCAGAAGGAAACTACTAAGAAGAGAGTGCATGACCTCGTAAAGCAAATGAGTATATCCACAGAGGGAACAGGTTAATTAATTCTTAATGATTTATGAAACTATCTAATAAATCTATGGACTGTTATATTAATTTACATAAATGGGACTTTATCGCAGCAATGCTTACAAAGAGTGGATCGGAGAGTAGTCTCTCCGAACCAGAAAATCCCAAAGAGGCATCCAGACTTCACGAAGAGAAGGAGGAGTGTTCTGATAATGAATCCAGCAATGGTTCTGGCAGTAAACCATCACCGCAAAGTAACCACACTTCCACAGTAGTACTAAGAAGAAAAAGTCGTGGTAATCCAATGTTTAGAAAGAGTGAAGGTGGAGGACGTGCTGATAGCGAGGGTACACAGATTAGGTAATTTCTTGTTCTATTCCTTAACCTCAACAGTTGCCATTGCAAAATACTACAGATAATAACAAAAATACCTTTAGTGATTCTATGAACAATACTGGAGATTCTGAAGGAGCACTTAGAACCAGTAAGAGCGATACCAGTTTAACAGACAGCTTCGTTATGGTCACTGAGGCTGATACTAAGCCGAAGAGAATTAATCCACAGAATATTCTACGAGATGGTTTTAAATGGCAAAGACAACTTGTATTCCGTAGTAAATTAACAATGCACACTGCCTATGATCGAAAGGATAATGCTGAGCCTGCATCTATCACAGCTCTTGCAGTATCAAGGTAAGCCCATTCGTACGATTTTCTACAAATCATGATTTTAATGAGACTTGAAAATCTTGACGATATTTTTGAGATGGGTCGTCATGATTTTGACATCTTCATTATTGTCTTGGTATTAGAATTTCAAAATTTCCTACAATACAATATCTGACATCCGGTACGGTTTTCTTTCTTCTTAAAAGGGATCACAGAGTTGTCTACGTTGGTGATACTCGTGGCCGTGTTTTTTCCTGGAGCGTTTGTGAACAACCAGGCAGAACTGTTGCTGATCATTGGTTAAAGGATGAAGGTGCTGATGTCTGCGTAGGATGTGGTGTCAGATTCAATCTGTACGAGAGACGTCATCATTGCCGCAACTGTGGACAAGTATTCTGCTCGAAGTAAGTGATTAATTTTCGGAACAGACAAATAAAATCATTCCATCAAGACTATTTAATATTTTCTATCCATTTTGGAGCTATCTTTTACTTGACTTTATCATTCTACGAACAGATGCAGTAGATTTGAATCTAAGATATCAAGACTTGGTATTCTCAAACCTG
Organism: Trachelus tabidus; assembly: GCA_030142655.1. Taxonomy (NCBI): domain Eukaryota; kingdom Metazoa; phylum Arthropoda; class Insecta; order Hymenoptera; family Cephidae; genus Trachelus; species Trachelus tabidus. Next base: position 3,117,820 of record JARQTI010000454.1, on the reverse strand, counting down.
TTCGAGTCTGTCAGGGCTGTTACTCGACACTACGTTCTCAGCATTCAACGGATAGCAACACTTAATACAGTAGCCTAGAAACTCACACTGCGTACGTTATTCATTTCGACGAAGTTTTAGCTGATTTGTACATAGTCATGAATGGATTGTATACTTCCTAAAATAGTAGAACTCATGCTAGATACATGTAAATGTGGTCCTGATTCTGTGCAGCGATAATATTGCAATCCTTTGCCGGATTTCAAATTTCTACGTACTTCTTAAGATATTAATTATTATTATGTTTATAATATATTCAGATTTATCTGTTCACTCGGATATAAGTCTTTTCTATTAGAAAAAAATGTATTCATCATTAGTATGGGATTTGTGTTATGAGATTTTTATTGTTAACCTTATTTATTAGTATAAATCTCAAAATTGTTGTGCGTATACAAAAATGATTTCCGTGCAAAGGATTAATTATATTCGCTTTAGAAATGCCTCCCCTTATATCATAAAGGTATCGAAGAAAATCGTAGGACTTAGCTACAAATATATAATAATCATCGATGTTAATACTTAAGAGATGATATATTATTTATAATCTGTGATTCTTATTTTTCATGATATAATTTCAGGAGAAATTAAGCGATTTAATCAGTTTTTTAATATTTGTAATACGCGATATTTCGCGAATAATTCATTTTATACCGCTACACGCATACACAATCATTGAATTTGAATTAAAGGAATTAATTGAGCTTGATCAATGTTTAATAGATTTTAATGCCCAAGCAGTTTGAGGCCTACTTTTGAAAAACAATAATTTTTTAACTATTCGGACTGTTATTAAGACTACTGCTCTTGGATCCATTGTTCAGTTTACTCTGGTCTATAAAATTCTTTACGGACACCAAGATCCATCAGTAACATCAAAGACGATTTTTGTCATTCGATTCGAAAGTGGAACACGTTTAAAACATTAAATTTGATAATTTTATTGTAAAAATTTTTTATCTTTATTTTTATCTAATTTATTATTGATAAATATTTTATTATTAATTGTATTTTTCGTTGTGATTAATACTTGGTTACACGGTAAGCGAACAAGAATCTGAAGGTAAAAAAATACGAATGTACTGTATCCCATTGTCAACTCTGAAAAATATTAATACAAAGCATACAACTATATAATAGACAATACCGTATCTGCATAAGAATAAAATAAAAGTATAAATTCTGCCACTAATAGTGCTGAACAAAGAATGAAGAGAAATAAATAACTAGGCATTTATTCATCAGCTTAGATAACTCGTATGCGTAGAATTAAATATTGGATATAATATAGGCTTATTGCTTTTCTTCTGAACAATTTCTTAAGATTTCATAGTTCGGTGATCCATGACATTTTAATTGATAATGTGCATAAATCATTTAGAAATTAGACTTTTCATAAGTTGCATACAAGATTAGCTTCTTTAAAAGCATCTGGTAATTGTTAGTATACATCCTAGTATTGATCTAATAGTATCTATGATAGTGTAAAACAAAAAATGCAAAAACAACAATACTTAGATAAAGAAAATCATCATTGTTTTTCATAAGACACACATTTCTTAAGTTCAATTTAATATAAAGTTGTATCTGCCGAATATGAACTGGCCATTAATGCGCAGTTTATTCCAATTAAATAACTGTTTATAATTTTTGTTCAATGGTATTCCTACTTACAAGCGATATATAGCTCTTAAATTTTATACCGTATGCTTGTTAAATTGTTTCGCACAAAGCAGAATCAATAATGTAGAGAACCCAGAACAAATCAATATTGTCTATTAATATATTAAGGATTGTCATCCGTGGGCAAAAATTATACAATATAATTATTAATGTGTTATACGTTTAACGCGGCGAGTTGCGCGTAAACAAATTAAATATTGTTCTAACATACAAGACCGAAGATGATGATGATAACTGAATTATTTATACGTTTAAAATACTTCTTCTTTTTTATCAATTATCTATTTGTCTTTTTCTTATTGATATTCAGTCTAGAAACTGCATACTATGATTCTCTTCTATAATCAAGGCGATGCTTGAGTTTTGTTCCTTTGAAGATTTATAGGCGCAACTGTAATGTCTAGTCATATATCTTAAATTAATGTCCTTGCAAGAAAGAGAAATCGCCATAAATCTTCTGAAAATCTTTTCCTTGATTTTTTATAGCATTAAACAGTATTATTTATAAATTATTAATTTCTAATATATATTAATTGTACATAAAGTATAACTATGCTAGCGATTCAACACTAATCAATTTGTTGTGTTTTCATTAAGGACAGGGTTGCTTTGAATATCGAAACCGTTTTGCGACATTATTCGAGGCCCTAACTTCGTTAGCCGATTTAATATTTTTATTTACAACCGCCATATATTAATCGTATCCATTTGATGTTTGTCATTATTGGCCATACCACAATTAGACTCTACTCAGCTAAAAGTGCAGTACAGAATAACATACGATATGTCACTCAAGTGAAAAATTCTGCTCTAAACAACTATTCTTGATTATGCCTCTACGACTCAACTGGATTCGATAGAGAAATCGACAAGTCGAGAATAGAACGGACAGACCTCAAATTGTATATAATTGAGACAATTAATAAAATAGCACTGAAATGAAGTTTACATCGCGTTAAAGATGTAATCAAGATAAGTAGATTCTAGAAAATGATATATAATATATATAAAAATAAATATTATGTCACAATACTGTGTATGCGTGAGCATGCGAGCCTGTGAGTATGCCCAAGCGTGTCTGTTGGTGTGTACAGATGCATACCATACATAGAAATTATGTATACATAATAATAATATTAACAATAATGAAACCATTATTTACATTGTATGTAGTTAGAACCATCGGTATTGTTAGTTGGTACTTGGAAAACATTGTATAGTTGAACTTGGTCAATATAACTATATTGAATGGGCTAAATTGAAATGATTCTTTCCTCGCTGTACAATAATATAATATATCAATACATCACGTACATAATATATAACCATAATCGATATAAACATATAGATAAAATACATATCCCAAAAATCAATGATTATATTGAAACGGCAATAAGCCACAGAAGTTTTCAAATATTACGACTGCGCACGACGATTGCGCAGTCGTGAATCTCCGTTAGCGTTCAAGAAAAAATCTTATGATCTACAAAATAATAATGCTCGTTTATACTGTTAATAAAATATTTATACGTGCCATAACCTTCGTATATGATATTGGAGAAGAAACGAAGATAAGATGCCATTAAGAAATGCGATCTGCGAAGAATCGGATCGATAAATTCACGGAACTTCTCAAAGAACTAGCGGCGGGGGCCGGTAGCCTAAAAGGAAGTGTTTGTTGCATTATAAAACGATATGAAATCGGAGGAGTCCTAATTGATTAAGATGAATTAATGTTATACCTAGAACCATGTAAATGATTTATTCCTGTAGGATTAAACGGATCAAATTTGCGAACAAATTCGCAAATGGCTTCGCCATCCTTTTCCCTGTACTACGTATCTCCGTCTCGAATGGTCTCTCCAATATCTCGCTTGCATTTTCCAACCGGTAGGGTACGTAATCGAGAGTGAGTGAGAAAGAACGTAATGAGAGATTAACAAGTGCAAGGAAGATAGATAACACTGTCTACTCACGAGTCAGCCTATCAGCGCTTCGCAAGTGAAACCCGTGATTCCTTGCGCGTTGGAGTTCGCCCCAAGGTTTCTTGATCGCCTGGCGCAGTTCACGGGCTAAAAAAGTGTGGCGGTGTCTGCCTAATATTCTTATGATAATTCACGTATAACCATTGTCCCGAGCGAAAACGCAATCGTAAGTAGAGTTTTTCATTGTAATTAAATGGCACTGAAATAACGATGGTTATGCCACTGTGGCATTTCAGTAGCTCGATATGATTCCAGGCCAATGTCAATTCTTGCTCCGTGTGTGCCAAAATGTCCAATTCCATAAATTCTTTGAGCAAAGCCATTACCGAGCATTTCGAATGTCGAAACTTACGTAGAATGTTGGGTTAGAGTACGCGATCACTTCGAAATGAATGATTTTCATCAATTTATTAATACCCTTCTCTCCCCCTCTCTTTTTCACCCTATGGACAACCGTGACCAACACTTAACCCTCGTGCTTTTCTCCATTGTCAATTATCTTCGTGGTACCTTTTGAGGCCGCAGATATTTCGCAATAATTACGTAGTTAATTTAATCATCTCAATTCGTCATACTCTGGATGCTCAAGTTGTTTCTAGAGGTTCTTGGAAAGTATGTGCCATAATAGATTTTTGGCTTTGTCTTTATTGGTGTTCGTTTGTAACTCTTTTTATTGTTTATTTGTCTTTCTTCTGGGTTGATTTTCTTTGGTGCTGAATGGTAGTTTATTGTCCTTTTTTTTTTAGAACAGTATTTTATCCAATGCTATTGATCCTCTTTGATATTTGTAGAATGCTTTTGCTTCGTTATATAGGTGATTTGCAATGCAAGCAATCCGAATATACTGTGGATATAGTATGATTACCTTGAATGTTATAATAAATTATATTTTTTATTGCGTAGATCCATTCTTTGCGTACTTGGAAAAATTATGATTGCAAATTAATCTTATTCTTGATTTATTCACATGTCTGGTATAGGGTCATACTAATTTTTTTGCATCTAGAACATTCTACGAATAGATATGTCGGAGCTACTGTCATAGTGCACAACGCTACTCCCTTTTATTATTATCCTTTGACTATAGATATAAATTCTCTATTCATTTAAAATTAGCTTCATGTAAACAATTACACTACTCAACTGCTGTTCACCCTACTTTATATTCCAAATTATACTTTGTGTTTATTCTCATATTAAATTTTCAATAATAGGAAGAGAAAACTTTATTATTTGAATTTGTATAAAAATTATTTGAAGTGAATTGAGAGGATATTAATATTCTAGATGTGTTATTTGCAGAGAAAAGAAGAATTACAGTATTTTATTATTGTATTATTCATTTATAGATGTCAACTGGACCGACACACAAGTATCGTTACAAGAACTCAGGACTGGACTCACAGGAACTGCGGCGGCGCAGGGAAGAAGAAGGAGTACAATTACGTAAACAGAAACGCGAGCAACAATTGTCAAAACGGCGCAACGTCCCAAATATTGTTGTTGACGATGAAAGTATTTCTACTACAGATGAATACTTGGTGCCTGCACCAGTACCGGTAATTTCACCTACCGTAATAACTGATTTCATACTATGTTATTATTTTTATAACAACCAATCAAGTAGCTTTATAATTTAATTGCAATAATTACATCAAATATCTACAATTAGATTAGTACCACGCGCATGTATATAAATATATTTCAGCAACCACCAGCGATTACCGAAGATATGGTGCTAGCACTATATAGTTCTATCGAAGAGCTTCAGTTAACAGCTACACAGAAGTTCAGAAAATTACTGTCGAAGGAACCAAATCCACCTATAGATGAAGTTATACAGACAGGGATTGTTCCAAGATTTGTGGAATTCTTAAAGAACACCTCGAACAACACATTACAGGTAAAAATGTTATTCTATCCCCATTAAATTACCTTAAGATTATAATCAATCTTGTATATGTATAAAAAATATGTACTATTTACACATTCATATGATTCTTAATACTCACATTAGTTTGAAGCAGCGTGGGCTCTGACAAACATAGCAAGTGGTACGTCTCAACAAACGCGAATGGTAATAGAGGCAGGAGCTGTACCTACCTTTATACAGTTATTGAGTTCAGAGTTTGACGAGGTGCAAGAACAAGCTGTTTGGGCTCTAGGAAATATCGCGGGAGACAGTCCTGAATGCAGAGATCACGTATTAGCCAACGGTATCCTCAATCCTCTTCTACAGTGAGTAAAAAAAATTTTAAAGTTTCCTACTTAAATACTTGAAGACCACAGTGAAGTATATTAAAAAGAAATGAATTTTCCTACTTCTAGACTCCTTTCAAAAGCAACGCGCTTGTCCATGACGCGCAACGCGGTATGGGCACTGTCAAACCTATGCCGTGGCAAAAATCCAGCACCGGCATTTTCAAAAGTTGCACCATGTTTGCCCGTCTTATCACGATTACTTCATAACCCTGATTTCGACGTATTAGCTGACGCTTGTTGGGCACTTTCATACTTGAGCGACGGACCTAACGATAAAATCCAGGCTGTCATTGACGCAGGTGTTTGCAAACGCCTTGTTGAACTACTTATGTAAGTTCCTATTACATACACTGATTAAATCGATCATTAACATCAATTTAATGATGAATAATCAATCGCAGGCATGAACAGCACAATGTAGTCAGTGCGGCATTACGCGCAGTAGGTAATATCGTAACCGGTGATGATGTTCAGACACAAGTTGTGCTGAATTGTCACGCATTGCCATGTCTTTTGCATCTTTTAAATTCACCTCGTGAAAGTATTCGCAAGGAAGCCTGTTGGACAGTCTCTAACATCACAGCAGGAAATCCTCAGCAAATTCAGGTTAGTCAGATTCATTAAATAAAATCATTACAGTCTTTCCTCGCGTAAGAAGCAAAATGATCACAATGATTATACAGATCCCTTGTGGCTTAGATCTACATTTTTTCTGCTGATAATTTCAGGCTGTCATCGACGCTAATATATTCCCTGTCCTGATTGAGATTTTGGGTAAAGCTGAATTTAAAACGCGTAAGGAAGCTGCATGGGCGATTACCAATGCGACAAGTGGCGGCACACCGGAACAAGTGCGCTATTTAGCAATGCAGGGCTGCATTCCGCCTCTGTGCGACTTACTCACTGTGATGGACGTTAAGATCGTTCAGGTTGCATTGAACGGTTTAGAAAATATATTAAGACTTGGCGAACAAGATACTGGTATGCAAAACCGTGTAAATCCTTATGCAGTTCTCATCGAAGAGTGCTACGGTGAGTAATGGCATCTTGTAATAATTGGATAAAAATGAACAGCGAATAGTAAGAGTATACACAAATTGTCTTTTGATTAATTTCCAGGCCTAGATAAAATAGAGTTTCTGCAGTCTCATCAAAACATGGATATATATCAGAAAGCTTTTGATATAATCGAGCATTACTTTGGCTCCGAGGAAGAGGAGGCTAGAATTGCACCGGCGGTCGATTCGGAGGGACAGCAATTCCAATTCACAACACCCGACTCCTCCCAGTTACCCGTTCCAGGCTTCCAATTCTAATTATACGACCTCTTTCGTTATTCGACGCAAGTCAACAAGCCATGCCCACGTTTCTATCAATTTGCTTGCAGCTGACAGTTTTAGAGACACACGTGGCGCTCCTCAAACTGACGATAAGAAAAAAAAAAAAGAATCGGCAAAGAAACAATAAAAAGAAAAAAAACGGTAGTTAAAATACATTCACTGCCTGATAGAAGTTTGCCATGCTTTATCGAGGATCCTTCAATGGCCTTGATAACATCAACAACGACCGAAAGTCAGCATCTTTTTACGTTTGAAGATTCAACAGTAAAGTAAAGTAAAGAAAGAAAGAAGAGTACGCGCCTGTCAGTGGTTGGAACACTGTCCTTTTTTTTTACAATTTTAGCCAAAACATATATTGTATAGGTTACAATAATACAATTATACTTTTAGACCTGCATCAAATTGTAACGGCGCTCTCACTTCGAAGCTTTGAAAACTATAATTTGTTTATGGTCTCCCACGAGCTCATACCTGCACTAATATAGTATGAGACATTCAGTTTATCAGAAATGAAACGAGATATAAAAAAAAGAAAAAAATAACAAACAACTTAGTGCTTAAGTAGAGATGGTTAAGTACTAAACGAAAAAAAAAACAATTATTAATTAATAACGATGACAACACATCGAGGCAGATAGGAGCCTCGCTTGACGCTCGACTGACTCAGAATTACGAAGGATTCAAAAAGAAGCAAATATAACTTGCAGAAACTGCAAGTAAAAAGAAATACTGAACGACTGAAGTACGCGACTACGTAGTCAATACGGACAACTTTACGCAACGCGGTACTCAACTCCTTGCTACACTAGATAGGTACATGACCAATTAAACTTTTTTACTGTAAATACGTATAACTTGTAATTTTAAGGCCATTCTATACAGAGTGCCCTTAATAGGACAGAAAAGAGCAGTCGTGTATTACACAGACTCGCGGATATATTTGTTACGTATTCGAAAATTTCATTAATTTCTTTCCATTTTTTTTTATTCTTTATCTTCGTGTTTCCCGTCTATTTTGCTTTCTTGCGCGACACTTTCTACATCGAAGCAAAGTCATTTCCGTTTAGCTTGAAATCGGTGGTTGAAAACGTTTTTGGATAACTTGCGAATTTAATGAAACCTGGACATTCAAAAGACGCGTTTTGAAATTGATTCATATAAAGATCGATTGATTGCAAGCAAGTAGTAGGTATTTTGCGCCCGATGACCAGCAATGTTGTTTCTTCCCCTCACCTTTCGTTTTAAAAATAATTTCTCATTATATTTTGCTTGGCCAACCTGTCGTAAAATACTTATTCTGTCGCCACGCAATAACCGATTTAATGTACAGTATATGATTGATGATCATTCTTAATTATGAATCATAAAGAAAGTGTGTTACACTGTCTAGAAGACGCGCAATGCTCAGAATTATTAGCCATGCGGAATTAAATTCCACTATTAGGAATTGCTGATGTTACACGATATATCATTGTACAGCAGATTAAAATTTTGGACATTCTGTATGAAAGGTCTGTGACTGTATAAAATGTATTTATTATTTAGGTTCGACGATACCATACCATACTATATTATACAAGCTCTATTATATATACCTACCTACTTTTAGTTACCGACTTCTATTCTTACGACAGAGGAGGACTATATATTATAAAATTACTCATTAGCTGTTGCTTTGCTCAAATTATTTGTTTAGCACGGTACAACAGCTACATGAGTGCACGTAGCCAATTTATATGTAACTTTAAGTGCGAACATCCTGAGCCAATATACCTTCCATCACAATTGTTAACGAAGAATTTTATAACAAGCATTATCAAAAAACTAAAAAGTACGTCTAATCGATCAATTAATTGGTATATCTAGCGAATGAAGAAAGTTATTTTTTAAATCCGATGCTCATGCTGCTTTTTATTATGCATATTGTATGCATTTATTTTTATACAAGCAATAAGTCTCGAGTTTCGTCCACTTCGTGAACCGTAACTCGTAGCAAAACGTTTTTCTTTGTTATCTGACAATCTTGTGCCAGATGTGCTGTAGTGATTGCAACAACTGTACAAGAATTGACGATTTTCATTGAATCGGTTGCGACGGTCAAGTGGAATTTATTTTTGTGTAACAATGAATTGTTAAGATTTTCACTTGCTGATAGTTTATTCATTCAATTATGTGCTGTATAATTATATATGTATATATATATATATATCTCATTTGTTACACCGAAGTTATTATAAATTGGCTATGTGGTTTATGCTTGTGATTGGTGACGTTATCAATAACAGTACAAGGACTGCCGACTGCTACATCACAACGTCAATACAAAATTAGAAAATGTCATACACATGGAATGCTAAATCCTATCTTGTTCGTTATATTCGCGTTAAGTTTAATTACCGCCATTATAACATCGTATAAGGTCGTGGCAGAGAACAAAGCGTTGGTATTTGTTTGAAACGCTTAAGAGTCATCTGTCATGCATTGAGTCGAGAAAAATTGTAGACGATGCTGTGGAAATTGAGGTAGTAGATATTCTTTTTCTTTTCATTTCTTTTCGTTTCATATAACTCGTGGCTTTCGCATATTTAACTGGTACTCGAAGAATGAATTAACGTCAGTGTTAATCATTTTGAAAGCATTGTGTTTTTTGTGTATGATCATTTGGCATAAAGAAAATAAAGTTGAATAATAAATGTAACAAGATACTCGTTTCATTGATCCTGTTGTACTGATGTCTCATGCTGTTTTTTAAAATATTTGTTCTTATGCTTTCGTTATTGTTGGTAGAGATTCCTTTTGTTTTTTGTGTGTTTTATTGAGACTTCCCAAACAACGCAATCTTTAATAAATTAGATTGCGTCGTTGGCGAATTGTCAAAAAAAAAAAACATTGAACTCGTGGGCAGAGTACACTTTTTAATAATATTAATTCGAACGCTACCACTTGGTTTAATTTTATTAAAGTCAATCAAAAAATAGTGACTCGTCGCTTTGATTTATCACTAGGTGTTACTTTAATTTACAAATTGTTTCCAATTCAAATTTTTTCTAATTGTGCACACTATCCTGTGTGCTATGGTTTAATAAAATGTTAGCTTTAAATCTTATTATATCACAATTCATTTTTTCCCTTATGAATATTAGCAACCAAAATTTTATATGATCTATCTCTTTAAAACTGCGGGACACTGAACAAAATATAATCATAATGAAAAATAAAATAATTCCTGACATCATGGATATGTTCTGAAATTCAATACTAGTATTATGAGTATCGTCATGTCCCTGTTTACCTGCATGCAACTGAATAAGACAAAAATTGTTTGCTGTACTGTCCATGAATTTTGGATTGTACTTCAGACATTTATCATACTTGTATCCGATTAATTTCTCATACTTCTAGAATATTAAATATTTTACATTACTAACATAAAATTAATACCTTCTTCAAAACTTTTATACAAATATGATTATGCAAACAGCTGCAATGCACTTAATTATAAAAATAATATTAAATCATAAATATATTCCTCACTATACCACACCATATAGAAATCTTTGTGAATCTCATATTTCATGTAATGTTACCGAACTTATTAATTACATATCACTAGCTTATCATTAAATATTGTATACAATTTTTTCCGTTATTTAACACAATACATTGACTTGTGTACCAAGATTATTAGCCAAATTATTATCATGGGCATTCTGCTCCTTCAGTTAAATTAGGTTCTGACATTATAGATAGAATTGCACCGCTAGTAATTCGTGATACTGCAGCATGTAAGGTATCAAAGTGGATTGCATTAGAGAAAGTATTATAAATATGATCTTCGACAAATTTTGTAAGATTATCATGGTGTATGTGTAGTGCATTTATAGTCATAGTAATCAAATAGACTGCTTTTGAAACCAGTGGATTCGTATCATCACACAACCAATGGAATGATCCTATTGTATCAGAGCTAATCTTCAGTATATCATTTACAACCTAAAATAATGCCTATTAAAATATATCCATTTCGTCAAAGTTTATATATATTTATATACAGTTTTACTACTTGGTAGATTTTTTTAGTACTTACCACTACTTTTTTTTGTTCGATTTTAGGTTTCAGCCACTCTAGGATGTCACCGGAACTGCTTATGAAGTTCTTTGGACCTAGAATTAGGCACTCCTTTCCACCAAGGCTTCTGCTAATTACATTGCCAAGTGATGTTGACAAGCACTCTAAGGTGTTGCTATTATTTGCAAGCAAAATAAACACTGCAGGTCGTTTGCTGCTATCTTCAATAATTGTCTTGACTCCAGCAGAAAAATCATTCCAAATGTCAGGCATTTGCATTGGGTATTTCTTTTTCATATGTTCAATATCTTCCTCAAATTGTGTAATACTTTTCTCAGAAAAAGAGTTATTGAATACAGGCATGTACCAATAGGCAACAATGCAAACTAATATAAATGAAATAATATATATATCCCTCTGCCGGACTACTATATGGTTGATATCTTTCTTCCATACTTTCTTACGATACAAAAAGTTTTCATCAGGTCTCCCATTTCTTCTTTTCTTTGCTCCTTGATTTGCAGTGCTATTCTTTTGATTTATCTGATTACTATCTTTCAACTCAGAATTACTAGAATTTAAACTTCTGTTTGAATTATTACTTTCTAAATCAGAAGTTTCATCATCACTCCTACTTTTCTCAGCCTCTTTATAGGCATCAGTTTCCTTTGAATTCGATCGGCTATGTTTTTTGGAAGATTTTCTACTACTGCATTTAGTCATTCTGGGCAAGGGTGGCCGTGGTCTTGGTCCACTTGGTCTTGTGTCGAAAGACTTGTACTTTTCAGACTGCAAAAGAAGGCTCTGTGTTTTACTTAAATACTCGTTAAGATGTTCTAAACAATAAAAAAGAGATAAAATTACACAAAATCAACCTGCATTCACGCTAAAGAATATGTGTTACGACAGACTTGTGTATAAAAATAATACGTACGTCGATTTCGCTCATGCCAGTCAAAAGAAAATGTGCAAAAATAGTGACGTCTATTATAACATAAAAATGAAGAAATCAGCTTCCTTTTATGTCATATATCAATAATCATCTTTCCTGACTATTTGTTTAGTACAGGATTTATAACGTCCAGAAAAAATCTTATCCAATGTAATCTCCGTAAAAGGGGAATACGGTGACAATAGTGCCAACCTCGGGCGAGAGTAAATTCATAGAAGGATGCCGTCGTGACAACAACGCAACCTACGTAAATACGCGACAGATCGTACGTTTGTTCGTTTCATTCGATAAGAAAGATAACAGAAAATCTAATTACAGTTTTTTCGGCTATTCTTATGCCGGTGAAATGTGTATTGGAGTGCTAAAAAGAATTTGCCATTGGGGACCTCTCACTGCTCTCGGTATGTCAATCATAATATTAATTTCTCTACCTCCTTGTATCACAGTCGCAGGAACTATAAGAGTACGTTAGTATTCCTTGATATGTTTGCAATGAAATCCTGCAGCTTCCAATGTTTCGTCTAACTCCTTTTGGAAGGGTAGAAGTAATATGTTTGAAAACACGTTGCACTACGATTGTACTGACAGCAACGTTCAGCGTCGTCCATTTTGATTACGTCAATCAAAATTTGCGGGAATCTAGCGTTCTATTTGAAACTCAATATTTCAGAAAACAAGGAGGAAATGCAAATATCGTTTAAACGAATTCAAACGAGTTACTTGTATTTTTTATCAATTTTTCTATAGTACTGAGCACTGACTATATGTATTTTAATGAATTATACTTAATTTGCAGGACTAATAAAAATTATTACCTTAATGACTATACACTGTAATAGTCAATGGTGGTCACCATACGAAAGTCCTTTGGCTGCAGCAAATTTTTTTCTTTTCTTTAGCCTAAGTGGATGGACGTTATTTCATTTCATTAATGCCATTTATGAAGGACCTGGATTTCTTCCCTTAGGATGGATGCCTGTAAGTAATTCGATTTTATAAGCGCACTTTCATCACTTCTTCATTAACCTTTTGTTTTTATTTCCAGAAAAATCCATCAGATATACAGTTCCTACAGTATTGTACGGTTTGTCAGGGTTACAAAGCACCAAGGTCTCATCACTGTAGAAAATGTAATAAAAATTATATTTATAATTATGTAACGCAGTAAACGTATTTGCAAGTCATTTATACTAATCATTGCTACTTAACAGGTGGTCGCTGTGTCCTAAAAATGGATCATCATTGTCCATGGGTTAATAATTGCGTGGGTCATCGTAATCATGGACATTTCACAGCATTCCTAGCAAACGCCGTCGGTGGTTGTTGCGTATCGACAGTCATATTAGTCTCATGGTTGATGACGGTTCTCTCCCCTAGACCACTTCCATTTCCACCTCCTTCATTGATCACTTTGATTTTTGTAGTATTTGCTATAGGCTTATCGATCGGCGTTGTCCTGGCTGTGGGCATGTTACTATACTTTCAGGTATAGTCAAACAACACAGCTGCACCTGCAATTCATTAATGTCAACCCGAATATAAAATCTTTCACATTTATATGTTTCAGTTGATGGCAATAATTAGAAATAGAACAGGAATAGAGGATTGGATATTAGAAAAAGCTCAGTACCGTAGATATGGTACTAACGACACATTCTTATATCCATACTCGAAAGGATATTGGTTCAACATTAGACAAGTCTTATCTTGGCATTGTTCTCCAGTTGGTGATGGTATCGAATGGCCAGTTGTCGAAGGATGTGATCAATACACTCTAACAGTGAGTCGCATACTACTCTATGATATATTAAACAGGATTTCGAACAAAGTATCGTACAGAAGTATATATACAAGCTAGAACTGACTACATCCATCACAATGTCTCTCATGCTTCACAGTGCGAACAACTGGCACAGAAATTGGAGAAACGCAAAAGAGCTAGAAGGTACAGAGTGGTGGCGGCAGCCTCGGGTTCCTGGATACCGCTGAGTCAAGGATGGCGTGTCGTTTGTTCGCCACCTTGCACGGATGAGTCCCGCATAAAATTAAATATAGGAGACATTGTCATGGTCACGCGCTGGCGAAGGTTTCTACAATTCTTCATAACTTCTTGCTATAAAGTTTTATCAAATAATTACTAAAGAATATCCTCCAGGTACTGGTTATTCGGTGAGAAGGAACAACTTAGTGGTAACTCTCCATCGAAGCGTATACGGGGATGGTTCCCTAGACATTGTGCCGTTGAGGTCATTGAAAATGGCAGAAAGTTCTCAATGCCACAATCCGAATGTATTCCACGACCACGACGTCTCGACGCTAGTACCACGTCACATACTAATTCGAAATCCTACTCGTCATCTTCGAAGCTTGATTAAAGTATAGTGTGAATTATACTGCGTGCTTCACACATGGCCTCTGCAATAAGTGTGCCATTCCCTTTTTTATTTTAATGTTTTTGATTAATAATTAGAATCTATACTTCCACAAAGGTTCATTCCGTACAACGTCCGCTCGAAGGTGCGCCCTTTTACTGGGATGAGCATTTTCATTGCAAGCAGAATTGTCTTTTTGTATATAGTATGATATATATTATATTTTACATTCTATACACTATAATGTACTAAGTCATACTTAAATTTTTGCGAGAACCATTTCTACGGGCATAAATAAGGTACAGTTAATCCTTTGAATTCGACATCCCCCCGTTTTCTATATATTTTGGCGCCCGAGAGGCGACAGTCGAGTGAAAAGGGTTAATAAATACAAATTTTGTATTATTTACCTTATTATTCGTCCGAAATTTGGTTCTTCGCTAGACTATAGAATTTATCCTTTTTGGATAACACTCGGTATAAATGGAAACTGAGGTATGTAGTGTGTCATTCATTTAACGGTACTTGAACGACGTAGCGCAACGGAGGTGCTTTCGGGCACGCTATTAAGATATTACAACAGAAACGCCGTCGCGAAGCGGAATCTGAAATGATTTTAGATTTCGAGATTTCGCAAAGTACTGGGCAAATGAGCTATTATCCGAATAGGAATACTTTAATACAACTCAAAAGAAAATTAGGACTTGCTTAGGTATATGTATACACAGTATATATACACGTGAAACTGTTTCTTTTGTTATAACTGTTGGGTTATGAGTTTCCTTCAAATAATATTTTTAATGTTTACGATTAAGATGCTATTCGAAATCTTGATTGGGAACACGAGATATTATAAAATGAGTATCTAAATATTAAAAAAAAAAAAAAAAATAACAAAGATCTATTTTCCTTTCTGCTTGAGCCTCCTATCATTTTCCGGTACTGATATCAAATTATGCGTAATCCTATAACTGGGCTTTTAAGTGAATTGAACATTTCTGTGAGGATCTATGGAAAATCCTTTGTGATGCTTAATCCAATCTCTTTATCTGGCTCAAGGTAGATTCTACATCATCCCTTAAATGTCTTGATAAATATATACAAATGCGTAGGGAGAAAATTGCATCGGACTTATTGATTGGATATATAAAAATACACATTGAAGCCTAATAGTTTAGAGCCTATCAAGGTTGATCAAATGGATAAAAACCTGTTAAATTATAAATTAAAAAATTATATCCAACAAATTCTCTACCGATAAATGAATAGATGACAGATTCAGCTAAATTACATATACTTTCAAACAAATAAATATTCTACCAAAATCCCTCTATAAGCGTAATTTCCCCCAAAGGTATGAAGTCCGCAGAACATCCTCATGCATGTATTTCATACAAAAATATGAAAAAAGGGACTAAAATTTATGAGAGTATCCAGCACACGACACACATAAATTTCATATTTCAGTCCTAACGCATAAAGTTTCCAGCAACATCAGACTCTTTGAGGTAGAATTCCCTTCAAAATGTCTGATTCATCCATGTGAATCTCCAGCCCGTCGTGCCGTTATTATTATTGGGAACGTTTTAAGGAAATAAAAAAAGAAATGAAATTTCAAAACTGTCACCAGACACAAAAATCGTACCAGTCAAATGAATTTACGTGTCGCATTTTCTGTGTCTGAATATTTCACGAACAACAATAGCGACGGAAGGCCGGAATAATCAATAGCGCAGGCTAGAACCGAAGCAGACCCCCGTGTAAAAAGTTACATGTAGTTACTGATATATATATTCCATATATATACATATTTATATATATTGTTTCCATATGTGTTACACCCCTGCTACCAGGAAAGGAACACGCAATACAATTGGCTGTCACGCAAAGCGTGTTTCGGTTTAAATGCGAATACAACGTATTGCTGCGCTTTTGTAAATTCTATATTATACGGCAGGCTCGAAGATAAAATGTATTATTTGTATTGGAAGATAAATATATCCATTTAAGGGTCAAGCATTATGCGTTATACGTTTAAAGGGAGAACAACTGTATTTTTAAGAGCGGAAACGGATGTGCGTCACTTTAAAAGTTCAGACTACGCGAATCAAACGATAATAAGGGATACTGGAGATGCTGATTTAACATGGATGCATTAAGTTTCACATCGTTCTTTAAATTGTTCATTACTGTGACGAGCTGTGACCTTCTATTAATTAACAGTGAATTTCAATAACGATTGCAATGATTACAAATTGGTCGTTAGTAGGTATCTGAATATTGGTAGTCACTGTTGGCTATGTCGGTGAAAAGAAATTATTGGAAATAGGTTTTCTGTTTATCTATATGAACGTTGTGGAAGCGTATATGAAAAATTGAAATTACAATCAGGTCGCTGCTTTCTATGCAACGGAATACAACGCGCGTTGATAGCGTAAATAGTTTTTGGATTTTATGAGAATTTTTGGTAATTAAAAATATTATTTTTATATGCCGTGGTATTGTTTCTTTGAAGTGGTATATGGACGAAGCATATAAGACATGGACGTAGGTTATTAAATCGTCTAAGGGACAAAAGTGAAAGTAACAATTAGCAAAATGAATCGAGTCTACCTTTACGATTGAATGGTGGGATCCAGAGATCATTTGAGTTACCCGGCTTTAGATCAACGAGTGCAGTTTCTTACGAGCAGTTCTTTCACGCAGTTCACAAGGATTTTGAGTCTTGAGTTTTTTTCTAAGCTTTCAGGTGACCATAACGCGGTATTAAGAAGGGTAAGTGCCCTCTGGTTACATTACTACATTTAGATCATAAGAAGTAATTGGATTTTAATACAGAAGAGTCAGATATACACGTATTAATTATGTTTAAAAAGTAATAAAATTCTTATTGACATTGTGTCATATAAATATAGAAAAGTTAAAAGCTTCACGCGTACACTGTCAAAAATTCATTGATTTGAATGTTACAACAATGATTATATCGAAAGATATTTGAATAATTGACAACTGATAAAATGTAGCTGATTGATTTTCTGTTCGCAGTACTAAAAGTTACTTTTACTTAATCGAATTCGCCGTTTGGACGTTTCTTTTCTTTTTCTTTCTCGTGCAAGTATCCTGTTCCGGTTTTCTTGATAGCCAAGTGAAAGTCTCTCCTTATGATTTCGATGCGGGCGACGATCGGCTTAAAATACGTAAAGTTCTCTGAGACAATAATTCTTTAAAAACGAACGCACTTGGATTTACAAAAGCCCAATAATGACGCGTACTGCATTCGCAATGCTTTGATATTAAAGATGCTCCAATATTATCCCCACTGAATGAAAAGTCAAGTGAAAATAATTTTTCTTGTTTTGTGATAATAAAATGCAATAACAAGACAGAGAGAATTACCTCACCCGAATCCCTTTGGCATTTCTCTTAATATTTGAGAGATCCTTGCTTCCATTGTGCAGAGCATCGTGCATCCAACTCACCAAGTACATTGACTACATACAGATACAGATATATAAACTCGGAGATGAATAATTTTAAGAAAAGATGAAAGAGATCTCTCCATATCCAAATTCACCCGATTCCTCTTATTCACAGACTTCTATTCCGGTTATGAATATAGACCTCTACGTGCATCAATATTCATGCACTCCGAGTTGACCTACGAAAGTGTCCAAGCATAAAAAGTGAACCGAAGCGTATATTTTCCAGCATCATACTAACCGATCAAGATGACGTTCACAAGAAGAATAATTATCCTCATCCTTTGTGCGATCATCGCCACGATGACGTCCGTAAGGGCCTTTCCAGATGGCGCACCAGTGGACGCTTGCGTTAAGCCCAGAAAGAATCAACCCTATCACGGTCAGGCGAGAACACAGTCTTTGGAGACTAACCCTTACTCCCTGATAGCATCCTCCAGCCAATATGGACCAGGTTCACAGATTACTGGTAACAAAACGCAGCTTAAATTGATTAATTAATTTTGAGTAAAGTACCAGAGGGAGAGTCATCTACTCTACTTCGAGGGCTTGGTTCAGGGTTCAGCCACTCTTGTGGAAATTCAGATTTCCACAACAAGTTCCTCATCCAGCCAAGGACGTTAAATTCTATATTCGTAGCTCACTTGAGGATTCTCCACTCTGATATCCCTTTTGCAATGTTCGTTTCAGTGACCATAGGTGGCGACATCTTTAAGGGCTTCTTCCTTCAAGCTCGTAACGCTCACACCGGCGAATGGATTGGTTCCTGGGCGCAAACACCAAATACCAATACTCATCCTGAGTGTAGCGCCGTGACCCATGCTGACCCTCGTGAAAAACAGCAGGCCACACTCATTTGGAACGCCCCTCATAATTCTCAGGGTCAAGTGTACTTCACGTAAGTTGACTCGTTTAATGTGACAAACGGATTCACGCCTGCAAATAGAATTAGAACCGATGAACTCGGAAGCAATGAAGAAGGCGATGGTTGCGTGACTAGCAAAAGTAGCCAATTTCTATTTTTTCTTTTTCATCGTCCCTTCTACGTACGAGTCAAGTTGCCAAGCATGTTTTGTCATCGATAAAACTTTTATATGACCTAACTCAATAATGGCAGCCAATGAATAGGTCCTTTAGCCGGTATGCCTGGTGTACCGTGGGCGATGAATACCTTTGTGATAGGAATCAGCACGTATGATTATTAATATCCATATAGGTATACATTATGATTAATATGTTACAAGTGAACGTAAGATTGGAATTAGCATCTATTCCCATACAATAATGAAAGGTCTCTAGAATCGAGTTCTTCGTGATTACTATTACATATTTTTCATTACGTACTTATTCTATTACGTTGGACTTTGAATGTTACTGAAGGAGAATGACATTCAGACATGCTATGCGTCATTGAAACTTTTTGAAAAGAGAAAAAAACGGTTAAAAATTTTTGGAATTCTTGGTCCATCGAATTCGTTGAAGGAAAACGCCGTCAGATGTCGAATGTTGCGGACGGTCGATATTCTCTCGATAATAATAGATTATTATACAGTGACGTAGCGTCGCGACGAGGTTTTTTCGTAACCCTATAGTTCAATCGAGTAAAAAGGTTATCTTCTTAAAGAATTTTTTTTAATTATAATGAAAATTCCGAATACTCGTATGCTTTATGAAAAATCACTGAGTCATAAAATAACCTTAGTTACGCTCCAAAAGTTAATGCTTTTTTAAACAATATAAATGTTTATTTATTACAAGCATAGTTGGCGAGAAAATCGTTACGATTATTTTCCTCCTTGACAACCACCACGAAAAGGCCACGTAATTTTCATACACGTCGCTTGTTAACGACGCTACGAATTTTCCAGTAATATTACACGGTAGAAAGTCATGTATAGCTGCTACCACGGAGATTGTTGTATATTGCGAGCAACGACGTACTTTGAAGGTACTAACCAACACTGGTAGCTTCCTCTTGTCCAATTTAAACGTAAACGTAGAGAAAACTTGGCCGCTGCTACGAATTTTCATCGGACGTTAACCGTAGGCAGTCGGATGGCTTTATCTGTCACCTGGGAGTTTAAAGGAAATAATTAAAATATTAAATGCCTTAACCTTTTTCTACATAATTTCCTGTCATACCGCAAGTAACGTAATCAGAAATATGAAAAATATTTATGTTCCAGCGGCACAGTTTTGAAGGATTATGGAACGTTCTGGGCTGACTTGGTGGCCCAAGTGGCGCAGTGAAGAATTCTGCAAATAATATACGTACGTACTCTATGGAATATTTAAGCGAATTATCAAATGCGTGAATATATGTCTTTATCAATACCCAAAGGTTTGACTCAACAGCAGATAATAACTCAAATTCGTTTTTCATTGTACAAAGAGAAAATTTAATATCCGTAGCTCACATTTTTTGTCCTCGCCTTGCCACCCTTTTTCTTCTTTGCCCATAGACATTGCACGTCCTTAACGAAAATAAAATATTTTTTATTCCATGACATTCACGAGTTCTCCCACGTATCTGTTCCGAGTAATCCCACTGGGTATGACTTATGGCTATGGTGGATAAAGCCGGGTATCTATATCGTGATATTCCTATGTATTTCGTACGTACTCTTTACGAGGACATGGAATTTTCTAACAAAGTTTTTTCTCACGAATTACCACATACCCGACGTACCGTGCGCCCTGAAGTGAGTGGAGTTTCATCCCAAATAGGCATTATGGCCATTAGAGTTAAGACGGTCACCAGCAATTGACCATTGATGTCCAAATGTAAGAAACTGGTCCGAGCGATTAGTGTGACGTAACAGGCCTCTAAGTTATAACACAAATTATCCATGCCTTGCGCCTTAACAATACAAATTACAGATTGCAGGTTCAACGGCCGAAGTCCGTTCGGAGTACACAGAACAGCGAAGATGAAGTAACCACAGAAATGGGGCGGTGATTAGATTCTAAAAAAAACAAATAAATAAAATATATTAGTAGCATAGAATCCTGCCCTACCATTAATACTTTTCTTTTTCTCTTTAAAACAGTCACTTTTCATAAGAACTATCTTTACCGTGTCTCGATGTAAGTTACACATACTATAGTAGATAAATAATAATTAAGTATAGCAGCAACGTCTCTAATGGATGTTGCAGAATGTAAATTAATATTATTTTTTTATACTTTCTAATCAATATTACTTTCTATCAAGACTTTTTCTTTCCTCTCCCCCATCGTGACCTCCCCTCCAAGCTATACGATCCATCTAGACTCTCCTGCATGCTATTAGGGGACTTCTGCTCGAAATGACCCGGCCTTTAAATGAGCAAACATCCGTACCATTAAGACGTACGGATACGCCTTACAATCCTGACCGAAAGGTTGGGTAACCCTTGGCTTTTCTCCCGGACCGACCAGACTTGGTAATATCATACTATCGCTGTTTCTTCATTGGATCCCGTTAATGGACTCTCCGTTTTACGTAGCACGTGAGGTGAAAGATTGAGAAGAGTTACGTAAGGCTGGAGCCAGGTAAAAGTGGGCCACTCGCAAGACAGCTCGATAACTTTAAGTACCTACGCTTACTGTTGACTTCGTGCGAATCATTGCGTTGCCTTCTGGACTTACGACCTGATCCTTGTTAACCTTTTTTGATCATGATGTATATATACATCACATGACTGTAACACATGAACGATGTATCAACGTGTAAACCCCTTTGACTCTTCATCCGATAATTAACCCGCGCCTGTCAGGTTTTCCGCGAGTCAGCGACCTAATTATCGGAAGTGAAGGCAGCGAGTCTGCTGGCCGAAAGAATTAATCACTAGCGAAGTCAAGTGGAGACCTTGTTAAAGGTACCTGGTCGTGTTCACAAAATTGATCGTAACGCGCCACACCCTCTGTTATTTCGCTTCTTATTTGAACCTGGAAAGGCGTAACGACGCTGGACGTTTCTGTTTATGTGAAACGGTTTATAGCTCGGGAACTAATTTTCGGCTGGGTAATTACGTGAATTTTTTATCCGCAGAAAGTGAAATCCAGTAAACACGGATTGGATGATAACATAGAATTGACGACAGGCTAAATTCATCCTGTGGGACATCCTTGTCCACTCGTGTCTTACTTAGACACTCATTACTTCCTAATACAAACGTCTACGTAAACAAGACGCTTCCATCCAGATAAGCCCGGAGTTGATTAACGATCCGCAGCTATGTGGTTACCTATAATGAACACGTGGACAGTATGCTGAGTAAACTCAGATGAGTTAGGAAAGCAATAAAAATTACCTGGTATGAGCAGATTCTATTAAAGTGGCAAACATACGTGAGCTTGATGACTCACTATAGAATGTTGAACCCTCCAGAAACCTAAAAAAAAAAAGTAACAGAATATCACAAATTGACACGTTTCTACCACCCATACTTTTCATCGGATTTAACCCATCTTATCCCAGCGTGCTATTATCCCAACCTCAGAGATCTAGAGAAGGAATGAGCGTAAAAAAAGAGGAAAAACCCCCATGGAATCAATAGGAGAAAAGAGTTTTTCATGTCTCCTCGTGAAAATTCCGCAGGCAACCCCGTTGACGGGATTGATGGGGTTGTCGAGTAGTGAGTCAGAACGAACCAGACGATTCCGGCAGGGGGTGAAACGTTGAGGGTAGTAAGGTATGAGAGGGCGTTGAGGGTTGGAGGCCGGTAGGCGCCGGCGCCCTGGCGTCGCGACGTCGGGGGCGTCCGTGCTCGTGACTATAACCGGTCGTTGATTGAGGCTGCCTCGTACTCGTACGCCTCTAGGCCTGGGAAGTTGCGCGTTTACCGCGGGTGAATTTGTCGCAAATATTTGACGTGGATGCGCTGCGTCCTGGTGGTGACATTAGGGTTAGCGGCTGATTACAGTTTAAGGGTTGTCGATTATGCGTCGTATACTTACATGATCGATCGATTGCACGCATAGTGATTAGAAAGAGATGTGATATGATAAGGGCGCCGTGAAAGGAGGTGCCTGGGGTGCCGAAATGTACGGGAAATCCGGACGGAGTCGCACCATCCAGGTGCTCTGCGCCATCCTGAGCTCATGGTGGTTGCTAACCGAACCGGCCCTCGGGGTCCCGGACGACCCCGAAATTACCACCGTCGAAGGTACGGTATTAATATAATCTCTGTATCTGTGGATATAAATAACTTTATATACCGTATGATCATTTATTTTTAGTTTATATCACACGTTTTAAACTATCGATCATCCCCCTATTACCGTGATTACCGCACGTAGTTGGTTTATCTGCAGTGAGTTTGAATCGTCATTGTCTGGCGCGAAACAACCCTACGACGCAGTACGCTGCTGCTGCTGCTGCGCCCACCCCTTACGTTGCGGCTTTTGTTCTCTGTCCTATCAGCTTTGAACTACACGGAACATGAAGCTCGTACGTTTGGACAGTCATCTTCTATTGTTAGATACTCTTGACTAAACCCAGTTCAAACAAAAATAATGGTACAGTTGTTTTATGCCATCATTGTTAGAATTTGGATATCCTCCTGGTTTCTTGGATTTCGGAAAATAATATACAATTAGTAAACGATTAAACCGATTCGTGGTCTTAATAGGCGGGAAGATATTTGTTGCTTCCACTGTATCGGAATCCACCTGACTAAAATGGCTATTCGCCAAACCAATCCCAAACAAGCACGTATTGACTATTCTCAATGCTATCAGAAATATTCAAGTATCAGTTTCCAAGGGTCTTCTCGTTCTTTATCTCAGTGGGATCATCTTCAGATGGAATCTCTCCTGAGAGAAGCAAATCTAGACGTTATATATATAATCGTGGAACAAAATTGATCCCTAGGTAGAACAAAAAGTTTCAAGGTTGTCAAACATGTTCCATTATACGAAATTTAGAAGAAACACACTGGTATGGGCTCAACTTAAATATGACATAAAAATGTTTTAGAAAATACCCAATTTCTTGGAAAAGATTGTTATCAACGTACGATAACCTTCGGAACCCTCCAAGAGACTGACCCAAGAATCCTCGTGAACTTGACCCGAATTTAAGATATAAATACTACGAAATTCTATAATTCTAAGAAAAAGTCGCAATGCGTAATTGTTTTCTTCTTCTACAGTGCGCATGTTCCTCTGAAAAAATTACACGAGGTAACTTCTTATCGGTCAATCTTTAATCTACCTCAGAACTTAGCAAACTCCTATAATTTTTCTCGTTAACAAGATAGCCTCAAGCACTTGGTGCACAATTCTTTTTAACATCGAGAACATTCGCATCTTCCGTAGAAACATACGTGACACCATAAAGTCCCAAGTGATCTGACTACGAGAAAGGTCGCACCAAACGTAAATAAAAATACTATACTACTAAGTAGATATAAAGTCATGTAATCGCTATATCCTGATAAGATATTCTCGCACCTATTTCGTTAATCAATAAAACGTATCCGGAACATTTCACTTTGTTTTTTCTCTGTAGTGAAAAGTAAAACAGCTCGGCCTGTCGGTTGAGAACTGACGAACACAACTGGATTATATTGCTAGTGGTATTTTGAACTTTTTAATTTCGACCTTTTCATTGTGCTCATTGCATCAGGGACAATGAGTGCAACGAACGATGCAGGCTTTGTTAAAGAAAATGACGAGGGAAACGAAGGTATTACCTATGCTTCATGTCGGAAATACATTTCATTTCGTTTTTGTTGAAACTACGTTTCTCCAGAATTGAGTAAAAGGGCCTCGTTGTTACGCATTATTGTCTCAGTACATAATGCATCGCAGTGCATCGTTCGATTGTAACGCAACACCTATTTGCATTCTAGGTATACCTGTGATCGATAAGACTCTAGGTACTTTGAACCCATACTCTAGTTCTTATCCTATTGTTTTCTATTTACCATACGCATTTCAGCCTTATATTAATTCCAGGGATATTAGCAATAAAATTCTTAGACAGAATTTCTTTTTGTTTTCCCAAAAGCAATTGGTGATGGATATTACATTGAGCAAAATTTTGTTTATCGAATATCTTTGTACAAGATCTCAATGTAATACAACGATTGCATGAGAATACATCTCTCTGATATATGGAAAAATGTGGAATGATGAAATTGCGTAAGATTTAATAAATTTGCTTCGTTCCTTGAAGCGGTAAAGCGAACGATAGGCAATTTATGTAGAAAGTAAGGAATTGCATTTGCCAATTACATTGACGTAATTGCTATGACAAAAAGTTGCCAGTCCATTTGCTCTGAATTAATGTCATGAAATTAAAAGCTTTACCAAGTAGAATTGTATGATCAACGAAAGGAATAATTTTATGTTGGAAATATTGTCACATTTTTTTTCATTCTTTTAGGCTCATAAAAAGTCTACTTTTCCTTGATGCGTATGAGCTAATGAATTGTCAGGAATATTTTGTTCCCATTGTACTTGTCGGCAGATTGTTGTATAGAGCACTAGATTGCAATTGGGACATCACCTGAGGCAATTCTTTTTTTTTTTTTAATATAATGTTGAAAATCTTGTGTGCTGGTTGACACGGAGTTTTTTTCTTCAGTTTTTCTGTACATATGTAGAAATATACTCCTGATTTTTCTTTGTTTTTCATGTATCTTGCGACTGTGGACAAAAAGCAAGATTACTTTCACGTGCTTATAATTATAGTAACTTTATCCAATCGTGCATCAACTGATAACAGGTTATCATAGTTCTTCATAAATAATAGATATGGACGCTCGTTTACTTTCTCACCCATCACTCATTCAAATGCTTATCAAACAAGTATCATACTTAACAAGAATCAATATTTCCTATACAAATATTACTCTGAGCTTAACAAATAATTCCTATTTTACGCAATGTTTACTTTCATTTAGCAGGGGTGGCACGAATTGGTTAAATCAATATTCTTCTCTGAATCTTCATAAAGTGCTAGCAGAATAACGTAATTTCCAGTCATGCGAGAGAAATTGGATTTTCCGGGTATCAATAAGATTTCACACCTGTCTTCATCGCGATTGACAGAATTGGTTACAGAATTTAGTCAACTTCCTCAGATTCTGGCTCCTTGCTTGTTAAAATATACCAAGTAGTATATCGAGTGGTTCATAAATACATTTTTCTAGATCCGTTCCAATTAAAAGATTCTCATCGAATCTTTTAATGACTGTTCGATCCACTAATTTAATATCATTAATTCGTATAAACCTCGAAACGAAGTTTTTGACTGGAAGTCGGTAAATACCAAAAGTCAAATCTACACCAGCAAGAATATTATCACGGGACTAGACCATTTTACGATTGTATCAGCCTTCTAGCGGCACAACGATTATAGTGCAATGACATGCAATTATTGCGCAACAATATACAACACATACTGCAGTGCAATTTATGCTTGGGGCTTAATCATACCTATTAGCCACATTTAAGAAGACCTGAGTGGCCTGACACCAAACCAGATAACGACAATAAGGAATGTGACAAGTGACATTAGAATGTTCAAAATGTGAAAAGAAGAAAAGAGCATAGACTAATACGAGCTATAGTCTGACAAAAGAGTCATAAAAATATTTCCTTACTAGACTGTATATAATAGAAAATCCATTGGATTCTTATTGGTGTCAAAATAAAACCAGGATCCAATATGTTCCAAGAAGGCGTCCCAAATGTAATCCCGCAATCCTGAAAAAGGATGGCAAAGATATCCAAACGTTTAATATTAACCCTTAGGTATGTACAACCTGGGGACAGAGGTACCTAAGGATTTCATTTCATCAATATACAGTGCATCACCCTCTCTGAAAGAAAGCCTACCATGTCTAAATAATTCAAATATACCAGGTGTATCCTCCATGAATAATATCTACGTAGCACAGAGGGTGAACGTATCAACTTTTAACCCAACATAAAGTTACCGCAGTCTGCACTGCGGCTACTACATTACCTCCGGTCTGTTTCCGTTCGTAAAACGTCGTTACACGCTTCAAAGTAACTCGTGTTAAAATCGATTATCAATAGTCCTTATTGCCGTTCGCTATCACCCTGCAAACTGCACATAATCATCTTGTAAGAAATAATCAGTCGATCCTCGGGACTTCCTGCAGAGAGCGAACAGTGAAGCGACTCTGTTCTTTGTTTGAGGTTAAACGTGTCCACTGCAAGGAAAATATAAAGGGTACGGATAAATACTTTTCTTTAAATTCAACGGATGAAACGTAATAGTGGACTTATGGAAATGTCTTACTAAAGTAATATCCATCAAACATTTTCTGTATAGAATGTTCATGTACCTGGTACGCCATACTAATTAGCTACATGAACAATTTAGTAAGGCAACCATAGTATCAACCTGGTGTCAATTTTTTACTTATGGTTATAAAATGGTAGGCGTGCATCGGCTCCTGGAACAATATAACTATGCAAAAGAGATTTTTATTAGCAATGCAAATTATTGATAGGTATTTAGTTGGATATTCAGATATGACAAAGGTATTTCCTATTGGACTCGTCTTTGCTAGTATAATGAGTATTCCACAGTTCTATTGACTTTCATTGAAACGTAAAAGCATGCAATTTCACACTGACGAACTTTGGATGCATATTTATGGAAGACTGAATTATTTAATTAGACAAGAAGACTAGCTCCACGCATCTTTCTCTCCGTACATATTTTCCACGTGGTGAATTAATTCTTGTGGAAATTACAATTAATGGGAATTATTCAATGATACGATTACAGTATTACACGTGAATTCTAGTCGTTTTCACGTCAGCCACGCGAAATCAGGTCGTTTATGGTAGCAGTAGGTGAGCAGGTTTTCTTATAAAAATCTAGAATTCACTTTGCCCTCGATGGCCAATCATGGGAGACTGGCGAGTAGCCACAGTGCCAACGAAATATTTAACGAAGACACGTACACAATGAGTTATACAGGTCAAATGCGCTAGTCAGATTTGACAGCTGTCATGTAACAACTCTAGTTTAATAAAAATTAAGAATCAGTCCAATACCAGATTTGCTGCTGTTTGAAAGCATTCTGTATGTCCATCCTTCTCAAGCATATATAAGTATCTGATGGGTACAGTCTGTCTCTCTCGTACTTACGACAAGCATAGAAAATTCGAAAAATCTAGTTTACATTTAAATTCAATCAACCTGTACAGTTAGACATTGGATTGTTAGCAATTCGAATCACCGACCAGAGTCGCGACTGAATTGAAATTAATTTCAATGTACATACAATCACCGTGTTGCTCTGTTTCATTGAATGTTTACGCGAATCAGTTATATCCAGGGATGAAATAACATTTTATGGATGTTGATTATCGTAACAGGTCAAAGTTCGGATCGACAATGGTACAATAAATGAAGTCTATACAAAACTGTTAAGTCGATATCACAAGATTCCTCATTGCTATACCAAACATACTAGAGTCAATTACATATTCCTATTCTGACTATGACACTGATAGTAATTGGTTAAAATTTTTTTAGAAATTCTAACCTAAAATATATACCTGTAGTAGAGATAAGTTTCTTTTCCACGTGTCACCATTAATCATTCTTTTTATTCCTGAGTCCAGAGTCTTTAGAGCTTCCAACACATAGCCCAAGTGTATCAACAAAAAAAAAAGAAAACTTCTTGCGCCATTTCTTTCTCTTTATTAAACGATGATAAATAATGTAATGTATAGCGATTCCCAGCAATAATAACGCTCATTTCCGCAACTGTCAGATTCTATGCGAGTCCGTAGACATATAGTCTGGGCATAGTATGTGTTCCTGGTGTTATTTCTGCGTTCTATCGCCAAACGTTCCGAAGAAACATAACGGTGAAAGCTCTAAGGGCAAGGGTAATTACCTATTTTTTGAGATTAGAGAATTTCTGGAACAATAAAATGGTCTCGCGGCTTTCGAAATGTTGCGTGCTGTGACAGTGCCGATGCCAAGATAGTTTCTGTCGACACGCAACTTTTACCTTTAACGTGTTGCATTTTTTTGCCATTATCGTTATTATGTTCTTTTCATGCATAGCTTCGCTCTGTATGGTGGAAGTGTAACCAGCACGAACAATCGAACTAATCATGCTTCAAAATGGGTTTTAATAATGCCGAGTATTACTCCATCTTGCTGTGCGATTACATAATTTTAGCGATAAGTAACGACGCCACAGTACGATACTTTTACTTGATTAGATTTATATCCGTTCGGAAAGGGAGAGACAGAATGGGGGATTAGGTTCCGCATATTATTACACGAATATTCAAATAGCCATGGCCACACAATATTTTACTTAAGGCCTTGATTAATGTTTATCTGTTATATGATTGGATTATTATATCTGATAACGTCCGCTTTTTCAATTTCACTTTAAATCAAAGAGAATATTACTTATATAGTATAGGCATTTGATTTCTCATTGGTATCCTTTTCCACGTGATCAATTTTACCAGGAAAATATCAATACTGGGTCCAATGAGATAAATTCTATACTAAATTCAATTTCTGTTTCAGAAAGGTCATTTCTCTGCATAATATTGTAGATTTGAGTTTTCGTTAAGGGACACGTATGCTGAGTCATCTCTGCGGTATGGCAAAAAGAAATGGTCACTCAATAACCCTAGGAAGTGGTGGTTCCTTCAGGGTTTCAAATATCCGTCTTGATGCCTAGTCAAATATACCAAGCCTAAAAAGCAAATGACTCTTGCTAAAGAAGTGAAGTTGAATAGTAGTAAAAACAAAAATGAAAAAATAAGATATAAAGTGTAAAATCGTACACTTTAAAATTCCTTACCGTTGTACTCGTCCCATTAAAATATTCTAGCGAACAAGATCAGTGATATATATTCTCATCCGGCATTTAGTGAGAGAATTTCGAGGACACGAGATACATCTCGCTATCTTTTCCATTTCGTCCCATTTCTCCAGCATCCTGCCTTTTCCACGGTAGCAACCCTTGGCATTAACGAGATCACGAGGAATGTATAATCGAGTATGGCATCAACCGAAACAGAAGGGATGCAAAATATATGCAAGATGCCTCCGCTTTATCATTCAAAAATTCTCATCTTTCCAGCAATGGTTTTCACGTGCAATACCAGGTGCATGTTTTAGCACAGTGAAATGTATTTTCGTCCAAGTCACTCGAAAACCCTTGAGACTCTCGTCTACTTTCCTTTCCTATTCGTCAACCCTTCTTACCTGGGTACTTGGATGTAGGAGTACGTACACCAGGTCGCAAATTCCTTTATTTTACCTGGTGAACTTAAAAGTGAGAAATGTTGAAGAATACGTCCTAACGTAATTACTTCTTAACGAACCAATTCAGAAAAAAAAGGAGCAAAAATTCAAACCAAGTATATGGACTGTCGAAGAAGACTCGTTCCTCTTGTTAACGTACATATGTAATCTGTATTACATGTACTTATCCTCAGGGTTAAATCGATGTGATAGTTCCATAAGAAAATATATAGAACGAAAGATAAATCCTTCTATGACAGCAGCAGCCCTTTAAGAGCTTTAAGAATGATCGATGAACGTCATCGTCATAAGGAGTCATGGTTTTTCCTATAAGAAAAACTTTTCGTTCAAATATTTTCTGTTGGCATTGGATATACTGCGGAAGGCGTGGGACGTTTCGCAGGTGAGAGCATTGGCAGTGTGCCATACTGGAATGACCCACTTTTGACGCGTGGATTGACCCGAACAGCGTCATTTTATTTGCCCGTACTTATCTACGTACAGCGGTACGTTAATTCTACTGTAAAATGAGGACAGATCGTTAACTGGTATACAATTATCAACTTTTACACAATCAGGATTGCTCATCGCTTTGTTACGTTGCTTATACACGGGAGCTTTTTACTTTTCTTCCGGGTCCCATTTCTAACTTGACTGGCTCCATTGGATTGAACCTACAGATATATGTAAAAGAGATATTAGACATTGAAAATTCAAGTTCTCCTATTGTAAGGATGTTTAAAACTCGATTTGACTTTTGGTTAACGTTCACAGGTGTTGAACCCGTAAAGTCCTAGATAGAAAGGGGATGCAAATGCGAACCATCTTTGAAACCCAATGGCTCGGGGTAAACAAGGTCATTAGTCGACTGTTTCCACACGGATAAGTTTACTACGCTGATTACATATGGAATTTCCAAGGGGATACTTCGAGTGTTTGCCATTCCTTCACGTAGTTCTACTAATGTTTGTTTGATGATGGTTATGGCTTGGATCTTAGGATAAATTGATTTTTCTTCCTTCTCACATCATTTATCCATTGGATGTAGGCTGCATCAAAGAAATCAGTGTAACGAACTGTCTAGTGCAAAATTCTAAGGGCGCAAAGAAGCTCTCGTTATCAATGGATTTGTTTTCGAGGATACGTACTATTATTCTCGAACAATGCAGCAATCAAGGAGGATTTCTCGACGATGCATGACATCGGTTGAAAGAGGAGTCAAGACAGTCTTTCTGGCCGGTGTTGGGCTGAGCGTCCCGACGCTCTAGCGTCTCGGAGGGACGAAGCAAAAGCTAAAGTCGCTTAGGAGAATTCTTCTTTATCAAAATTACTTTGACCTGCAGTTTATTACTCACCTTATAATAATATTAGACCAATGAATAGCTATGTACAGTTTTCACCTGATTTATATACCTCGTTTTATATACTGAATTCTCATCGTTTCCAGATATACCAGAGGGCGATAGAAAGAAGATAGGCGACATTTGTAAGGATGATAGCGAATGCAGTTTTGCTGGTTCTCATTGTGATCCAAGGAAGAAGAGGTGTTTCTGCAGAAGCGAATTCGAGGCAACAAATTTTATTGACAAGTGCGGCCACGGTGAGTTAATACATGAATTGAACTACAAGAACTTGACAATAGGAAATTCATCCACTGCAAAGGATTTACTATTATAGGATTCAGCCAACCTTCCTGTGGTTCGAGCTTACAAAGTACTTAGACTAACTGACAGTATCAGTGCAGAAGCATACAAAAATTGTCAGGTCACAGTTCGACAATTTGCAACAGCTTGCAAAAGTACATTCAGAAAGTTTAGGCATTACCTTCTTTAAAAAAAAAAAGAATACAAAAAAACTGCGCTGTTTATAAAAATCCGCCTTGGTACGCTCCGTTACATTTAAATGGCTGTTTTCCTTGCAGTTCCAGGTAGTCTGACAAAATGGCTACGAAAGTAGCTATAAGTTTACAGCCCATAGAAGTATCCTTACTGATTTTAGATATTCTATATTAAAAAGAGCTCTAGTGCTAATTTTAATTATACTGTTTTAAATCCTATTATTACCCATATAGGATTATTGGAATTTTTAAAAAATAAAATCAATATCACCACAAGTGTTCCCTTAACAAGTGTTGCTTCTGCTATCAAACTTCCCCTAGCATCCAATAGACCACTGAACTATCAAACTGATGTATCACAACATCTACTGGAGACAATGGCGGCCTCTATCGGTCAGGATAGCTCAGCTCCAAAAAAGGACGTTGCGAGAAACTTTAATAATAGCGAAAGAGTACACGTTTTGTGATCTAACTTTGAAAAAGCTAGAGAAGATTTGGAGAAGCCCATGGAAGAGAGGATCTTTTGTCCTACCTAGAACAGAGAGAAAAAATCATTAATTAAAGCTATTAACGATTATCGACCTTTTGCCTTTAGCATGTAGAAAAGACGTTCATTTCTAACAATGTACTGACTATCAAAATGAATTTCAAGAGCCGCTAAGCCTTCCTATTGCCAAAGAGATTCCGTTGACTGTGCCATAATGTTTTATGTCTATTGTTAAAAGACCCGCAAAACGTCAGGCATGAAACCTTCCTGGCGATTAATAGAGTCAATTAACTGTTTTCCAAGCCTCATTCCTCTTACCCAAGAATGTTCCAAGTTGAGGATGTTCCTGAAGCCTTGATCATTACTGAAAACATATTTATGAAGGATAAGGGCGTTCCCGACCTACCTCAACATCACTTTCTCTATGTTCAATATATCCCACGATCCCAGATCAATAATTTTGAGCAATAATAAAAAAAAATACCTTTTCAGGCGCCAGCGTCAACGAATCGTGCTTCTTCAGCGAACAATGCGAAAAGAAAACTGCGAGAACAGAATGTCGAGACGGACGCTGCATTTGTATGTTCGAAAAAATTCCCATGGTACGATCGGACGGTACCATAGAATGCATTGGTAAAATAAATATTAAATAATAATAAACACTAAGCAATGACTCTGCAATTATTCAAGATCAACTGTTACCGTATCAAAATTTTAGCCGAGGTCAACGAACCACCCAACCTCCAGTACGTGGACCCAGCCATGATAGGTGTCCTGGTCGGTATGGCTCTCATGTTCATAATAATCTGCGTTGTTCTTCGACTCTTTAGCAAGTAAGTCTTCCTCTTCCGATTAAGACGAAAATGCAATCATAGTTACGATAAGCCATCCAAAACCCCAGATCTGCAATTAATAAATAATTTCTTTTACAGGGCACGTTGGCGTGAAAATCGTACGATTTTTAATACGCCAAATGCACGGCTTATGAATGTATCCTTGCTGAGGGAAAGTAAGCTATTGCATGGTCAGGAACGACGTGGCTCTCGCGCAAGTGTACGAGGACCTTCTAGACAGCCGTCGATGGCCTCCTTGCGTGCACATTCACCCTCCGCCTCGCAAGGTGCGAAACACTCTCAGCGAGTGAGCCGTACGGGTTTTTATTTATTCACTTACTAAGCAAGCAACTTTATTCGCCCTCGTAACAATAGAGCCAAGACTTCTGTCGATACGTAGGCGTTCTACTAGACTGTTCCTCGTAAACTTTTTAGATTGTGTATGGAGCCGTCCTGTTCTCGCATGATCTCTATCTATATCTATTGAAAGGAGGACTGTCTTCCTGGATGAAATTCTTGAATTCCATAGAACTTCTCTTATAGATAACAAAACATATATATATATATATATATATATTGCAATACATTAATCTCAATTCTGTTATTGCTTTCGGTACTCTCGACTCTACGCTATCCTTGAACTTCTGGTATGGAATTACTGTACCTGATAAACATTCTGATAATGTTGGGAATATTAAGATATTCGCGTTTTCTTTTATTTAAAAAAACTTATTATTCAATCTTACAGGAGCTTGATACGTCACTTTTTGTACGTGGATGAAGAATACCAATTCTCTCCCCGTGCATGCTCGACAACACGGATCGCTTCTCTGCCGTGTCTTTTGAGATTGTAAATATACGGTTATAGATGTGGGAGTCGGATAGAGTTTTTGCTCCCATGTAACTAGAGCAGAATCACGTTGCACACGACTGGTGTACCTTGTATTGTTATTTTGTTTTTCCTTTTATTTCTTCTTTTTTTTTTCATTAGAGTTTGCCGGTTACACAGTTTAGAGTTTTGTGGTGTCTTCTACTACAGTGATTTGTTATAGCGAATGAGGACACCTCACGGTTATAGTTGCTTGCTACAGTAAACGAATTGCCTGATCATTCATGAAGATAATTAGACAAACTATGAGTTATACCATGTAGCATTCATTCCTAGTATAAACTAAGGTACACATTCACATAGTCATTAGTCATTAGGAATAGAAAGAAATAATTAAGAAAAATGAACAAAGTCAAACTGTACAGAATTCTCTTGTGGATTATTTTTTATCTTCTCGCGTACTCTGTCGAGCTTGCATTAGACTCTGCTTCTTCTCCGTAGCTTAATATTCCAACTACTATCCCTGCATTGAATTACTCTTTAATTAAAGAGTGAAGATCAATCGATTTTCAGTACTATGAAATTCTATGTATCTCTGCCGACACCTCTTGGGTCGTACCTCAATCATATTCTATAATAATTCCAATTTTCAAGCGAAAAGGAGAAGTAAAATGTAAGAAGTATGATTATCATTAAAGTCATGCATTAGTGAACACGTAAGAAAAAAAAAGAAGTCATACCTCTAGGTACGATTTTTAAAGTCATTCCTAAACTAGCATCTGTCACTCATTAACTGAATATCTGTTGTCGTAATGAACCGGCCTTTGTTGCCAGGGTCTCATGCAGGATCTCGTCGTGGAAGTCGTGGAAGTAGTGGAAACGCATCAGCAGTTTCCACCAGATCGAACAAGTCACCCCCGGCGACTCACTCGAACAATACTGGAGAGCCAGTACTGGAGAACGTCACAGTAGAAATTCTGGAAAACCGTGCGTAGCTCAAACATCAACGAGACGATCAAACGGGATGAAGCAAAAGCAAATTTTGGATCTTACAAGTCGAACTTCGGTACACTCTTTTCGTTATGAGATTTCGCCATCGAGAAGCTTGCAATATTTTCAATCGCCAAACCGTCACTCACCGCATTCTCTTCGAGGGACCTGGAAGAGACAAAGAAATAATCTATTAGATAGCCCAGAAGGTCGCCGAAAAATTCTAACGCTAATTAATTATCTTCGAGGGTCAACGTGCTGGCGTAATAAACGAAGTGCTGACGTATCAGAATTCGTAACCGTCGAACACTGAATAGACAAGCAGAGAGAACAGATAAAAGAAATAATGTCGTACGCTGCCACATTACCTATCTAATACTCTCACGCGTTGAATTTAGATTCACTGAATCTTCGAAAACATTTACACAAGCTAAACAAGACGGATGAATGATCTTAGCTGAATCTATCAAAGGAGGCTGCACGCATCTCTCTCTCTCTCTCTCTCTCTCTCTCTCTCTTATACCCTGTGACTCTTGTATAAAAATTGTTAAGGTACGACACGACGAATAGAATTGAATAGCGTGGGAATTTGAAGTGAACGGAAGCAAGGTACGTAACTAGTTAGCGATGACAATGGCGATGACGATCCATTAAAACGCTGCGACAGCCTCCAATATAATTATAGTTAAAATTATTTATGTAGTGCAATCAGTAGTCACAATCAAAGATAGATAAACACTATTGATGATTCATCAGGTCCAGATGATTAAACAGTTTCAAACGACTGTTACGCATGACGACTCATTGATAATCAAGAAATCACGATGGCTTGATTGGAACTAGTCAGTCTTGTCAGGCCGTATCTTGAGAACAGGAAGCAACAGAATGACGGCGCTCTGATTGGTTCGCACAGAAGCTAGACGAATGGGACCAGAAGAAAGTGTTTTGAGACAGCAGCCTGGAAATATAATAGAAACCATTAGTACACTATGTCTAACCTATATAAACGCGTCAGATGATTAATTAAAACTTAATCATAATTAATAGCGAATCCAACGAACGCGACTCTAGATGCAACTAAATGCGTAACAGCGAATTTTCTTCGTATAATAAACAATGATAGGCTCTTCGCGAGTAACTTAAATATTTTCCAATAAGCTTTTATCACGTTCTAAGGTACTCTTCGCAAGTATTGATAATATCTGCACAATATAAACGTAACGTATATGATAGTGCATAGGATTATAAAGAAAAGCTACGAATCGAACGAAAGCTTACATAAGTACGCGATAATACAATTAAATTTCATATATCAATCGATTATATAATCTCACGCTCTCGATTGTATCTTGCACATACGTTTATATGAGTATCAATTTCAAACAAACCCGCGAGACGCTTCTACGCAGACGCTAGACGAAATCCGCGGGTAATCAAATACATAATAACACCGGTAGAATTTGAATTTTCAATTGAAAAAATAATGAAAATTATTACCGACTTAATAATCGTATAATAATATATCAGCAGCTTAGTGCCTACGTTGTCAGGTAGTCATTATTATTATTATTATTATATATAATATATACAACGTACCAATAACGAAGCTTATGGCATTATTGCATTGATTGAACACGTAGCGTTAGTATGATAACGCCTAGCGACTGTGCTACTCTGTGATTACTACGTATTTATAAGGATATCGACATTGCCATTGCACCACACGCAGACTCGCTTAGATTATATGTAGATATACATACATCTAGTATATCTCATCCCGCACCTAATATCCTTCTAATTCGAGGCTAAGTAAAAGATAAGGCTTATTTTCATCGATTTCGAAGTAAAGTGACGTACGCATAGCTATGCATGCAAGCATACATATGCATAATACGTAGAATAGCGAAACTTCGTCCTGACAGAAAGAAAATCGAACGACCTTTCAATAGGGAGTTATCGCGTTTACCTTTAGTACACGTATTTTCCTATAACTCACAAAACAATTTTAGAATGTAAATCCGACTCGTAGATAACTCGTGTAGCTTGTGTCACTAGGACCGATCCAATCCTGAAGGGAAATTAGGGGAAGGTTTCCATTTTAGGGTTGGATCTCGTGTCCACGACCAATTAGATTACTTCAAGAGGAGTGTCTGATATATTATATATATATACAATATATATACGTATTTTTAAGGAATAAGTATATGGGAAATGGGAAGAAAAAAAAAGTGGGTGCTGCTATCGGCTAGACGTATTAAAAATTCGAATTGAATACTCCAATTAATAGACTATGGCTAATTAATTACACGATCGGCGGATAATTGTAGCTAAGTTCTATAACGTAACGCGTAATAAAAATTTGGAGACTTTTCAATATCACCGAGGACAACTCCACGCGGAGCTTTGAGGTTTATATGTAGGTATAACGCAAGTGTACTTACGTACGTTACTCCGTGCACTTGCTGATCAGTCGTTCGCACCTGTAGATTTTTCAAAATAGATTCTTCTTGTCTCTACGAGAACGCACAGGGTGTCGTTGGGAATGCCAAGAAAAGACTACGTGTCTCTGACTCGGTTCTCCAATCATCTTTTCGCAAAAAGTCGTTGACAATGCCCGAAACGATGTATCAGCTGTCTGTGATTTTTAAATCCTTAACACGATCATGTTTCATTTTGAAAAAAAAACGGATATGACAGTATATATATATGATGTATGTATGTACGTACGATCTAGGATGATCCGTGCATTGCACGATCCTACTTGACAGAATTTTGGTTTGACTTGATTTTTCCTAACCTATATTACTGTCAGTAAAGGGATGACGTCTCTGGAATGTTTTCCCATAAAGGAAATAAGAAAATATATTTAAGACATTCTTTGCATCATACATTTTTATACGCAATTCGTAAATATCGTTAATCCAATAATTTATTGCTATAGGCGAATTCATTAAGAATTTCTTTATGCACCGCGTGCCAAATATCCATCTTACCACCATGCTTCCCACTTTGATGGGCTCGATAATAATATGCTTTTTATTTTCAATTATTCTGTATCCTCGCCTATTTAAATAAAAAATAATATATTGAAAGCCTTTTGAGGATTATAACCTCCATGCTCGCTGCTCAAGAACTGTTAAAGGCTGTACCGTGAATACTATTTACTATTATGATACGTCTGTATAATAAGATTGAGAAAACCTCGAATGTTTATGAGAGTGTGCAGAAAAGAAAATTAACTGAACGATCGCTAAACGAGGTTTATTTTAAAGGAAGAAGTGATTATTATTAATGAAAAAAAATATTTAAGAATTTATGTGATTGCGTACTGGTGACGGATGGCCCAACTATGGGGAAGTGTCTGGGTAATCCGCACCATTGGTAGGATCTGCGTAGAATTGGTTTTTACTCTTATGTTCTCTCGTCAAAAATGGAAACCTCGTTTTGTCACGTTCTTAATATTCCGTCACTCGCGATGCGGACAGACTAAATCACAGCAGGGAAATGAATATTATCTTACTCCAGGTTTAGAAACTTTATAGCTCTAGTGACGCCTGTAGAACGTTGACACCTTCGCAAACCAATGTGTATCTGTGATTGGGAGTTTTTCTATAGCGCATTGAAAATCGGCTTCAAAGAATCGCGTTTGGTTTGCTCATTGAAATTGTAAAGAAGACGTGAAAAATTAATCCATCCGCCGACGAAAAGACGTTCACTTCTTTCTTCGACACTGTACACCTCATATCTGCATGACACAATACATATGTAAATTATAATACTATGGGTTGCCATTTTATTTTTAAGGCGACGATATTTAACTTACTACGTTTCAATAAGTCAGTACAATAATTGTACCTTTTTCGCAGGATTAATTCTGTCACGTTCTATGATCTAATAATAATTAAACAAGTTTTTTGGCGAGGCAGCACCTTAAAGAACAAT
This sequence comes from Trachelus tabidus, assembly GCA_030142655.1. Classification (NCBI taxonomy): domain Eukaryota; kingdom Metazoa; phylum Arthropoda; class Insecta; order Hymenoptera; family Cephidae; genus Trachelus; species Trachelus tabidus. Next base: position 3,078,462 of record JARQTI010000454.1, on the reverse strand, counting down.
TTATAATTAGACTTTAGATGACTTTTTGAGGTTGGATCTGATTTGGATCAAGCGTTTAGCTATTATATATTTAATTGTTTTAATAAATGAAAATTTGACGGAGAATCAGCATTTAGCGACTTGTATTTATCAAAATACTTTTTTCTTAATCACTATTGTACGTATATTTGAAGCTGACTTACATATATATGAATATTAACAATAAAAAAAGACGCAGCTTGATACACCCATTGATTATAAGTTTGAATGATGATTTTTTAATGACAGTATGTAATTTATTTGTTTTAATGTCCACGTTCTTTCTGTGCACCATTGCACGGTGACAGATCAAGGTTTTATGTGAAACGGGTACGTCGAGTTAGAAGTGCATCGATTCGAAATAGTAGGCTTGAATTTTAAGAGAATTATACAATAACGATTAAGTAACTAACGCGCTGCGTTTATATTCTCTAAGAATCTAGTCAGAATTTTTAGAGAGCAACAACAGTGGTATTACTATATATACGAATTAAACGGAAATTGGTACACGTACGTAAGTAAAATATAGAAAAATAGCGTCTATGTAGAATCAGTGTGGATGGGTGCGGGTTAAAACGCGAGTCCCTCTTTTTCCAGTCTTAAATATTTTATAAAACTTCGTATAACGTAAAGATATATATGTTATATATCATTGAATTATCTGTACTGTAATATCTATACTGCATCATTAACGACAACTTAGCCTACCTTGTAGTCTTTATATTATACATTTAATATTATAGCTTACAAAGAAATAAATATCTATCTATACCTATTGTACTTGGAACTATTAATACACGACGATAAATCTTTCATTTTAATAAAATCGTAATACACGTCTTTGATTGGGTTTATCATTGCCATAGTTAATATCTTTTCTTATGCGTTTTTCTTCCAAATTTATATTGATTATGATGCATTGTTATAAATATAGATATTTTTATAAATAATATACATACAAAGCATCATGGAAATTCATACTTGGCGGTTCATGAATTTTGAATTTTAGCGCAGTACATCACCGGATGTGGATAAAATGGAAGAGTACCATCTGCTGGTTACGCCTATATACTTCAAAAGTTTTGAAGGGTGTACCGTGCAGCACCGTGCAGTACTATGGTAGAATGTGGATAAGACTTTACTTGCGAATACAGGAATGCAGAAATCTGTGCGCATCTGACAATGTCGAATTATTGATATTCACTAATAATGTTCCTTTCAGATTTTAGAGTTGATATTGACATGAAGTGACGGTGAATCAGTATTACAAAGTATTGTTAGAACGTCATAATGAAGAGAGTTCATTCACTATTACTAACATGCTGTATCTGTCTTTACATTTCTCAGATTAGTTAGTCAACTTTATTCTAATTCTGTATGATGTTGCATGAACTATCTTTAATTACCTGGCTTTCTCCATTGCAGATACTCTTAGTAGAAATCTAAAATACTATGAGACACTGCATGCCTCGCACTTTCAACATAATATTGTGAAAAGGGGTACGCAGCATAGTTATCATCCATACAACAAAATCAGTGAATTAGAATTTTATAGTCATGGACGGTATGGTATATTTTTGTTTTTGTTAAATAAAATATTGGTATTACTATCTTGGTTACAATATTTATTGTGGTTTGTATTTACAGACACTTTCGATTAATTCTAACACCTAGGAGGGAAGTTATACATTCCAATTTTAAGGCGTACGAGGTAGATGGTGATGGAAAGGAAAAAACAGTCCATTTAGGTATATTGATACTTATTCTTGTTGCATGTAGATTGCAAGCATGTATTTAATAATGTGATTTGATTGTTACAAATTGTTTGATTTATCTCTTAGATCAAGACAATTTTTACCATGGACGTGTTTTTGGAGAAGTCGATTCTCATGCCCAAGTACATATTGACAATGGTGTTCTTACAGCTACTATTGCTGTACCCGATGAAACATTTCATATAGAGGTGAGGACCATATCATAGACACTGCAGCTTCATAGTTTATTACTATGCATGATTATTTCAGCCATCATGGAGACATCTTCCACATACAGACAACAAAACAATGATTATCTACAAGTCATCGGATGTGAAACTCAGTTGGGAACATTTTGAAGGAGGAGAAGGTCATACTCATGGAGCACCTAAGACGTGTGGCTATATTAAGGAACAACCAGGTATGCGTAACAATCGGCTTAGAAAATATATTCATAAAAGATCTTAATTACTGTTATACATGCAATTATAGAATCCATTAATGAGGGAGACGAAGAAATAGAACAATTGTATTATAATAAAATTACTGCACATAACAGAACAAAAAGACAAACTGAAACTTATGAATATACACCAACAAAAACTCGTTGCCCTTTATTGTTAGTCGCTGATTATAGGTTTTACCAAGAGATGGGTGCAAGTAGCACAAAGACAACAATTAACTATCTGGTATGACATTACTTTCGTTTCTTATTCTATGAACTAACATAAAAAATATACTTAATTGATCATATTTACAGATCAGCTTAATCGATAGAGTACACAAAATCTATAACGATACGTTATGGCAAGAACGTCAAGAGCAAGATGGCTTCAAAGGAATGGGTTTTGTGATAAAAAAAATTGTGGTTCATAGTGAACCAACACGTGTTCGTGGTGGTGAAACCCATTATAATATGGTTCGTGAAAAGTGGGATGTTCGAACCTTATTAGAGGTAAAATAGTATTGACAAAAATTAAAAGATTCAACTCTACGAATCATACTTTATAAGTTCTCATGTAGGTTTTCAGTCGTGAATACAGTCACAAAGATTTTTGCTTGGCACATTTGTTTACCGACTTAAAGTTCGAGGGTGGAATTCTTGGACTAGCTTATGTAGGATCACCCCGTAGAAATTCTGTTGGGGGAATTTGTACGCCAGGTAAAAAAAAAATTACAGAAAAACTGTGTCCTTGGCTTTCTTCAATATTATAACCATTTTTATGTATGGTTTACAGAGTATTTTAAAAACGGATACACTTTGTACTTGAACTCTGGATTAAGTTCCAGCAGAAATCATTATGGACAACGAGTCATCACCCGAGAAGCCGACTTAGTTACTGCTCATGAGTTTGGACATAATTGGGGTTCTGAACATGATCCTGACATTACGGTAAGCTTATTAAATTATATATATACATTAGAATACTTCTAATATTAATTTCTTCTTGTATACAGGAATGCAGTCCAAGTGCCAGTCAGGGTGGATCATATCTCATGTATACCTATAGCGTAAGCGGATATGACGTTAACAATAAGGTAACAAAATTTGTCAATAAAGAGAAAACAGCAGAACCTTCTTTAATATTGAAACCGACACCTTGTTTCTGCACAGAGATTTTCACCATGTAGCCTACGATCCATCAGGAAAGTCCTACAGGCCAAATCTGGTAGATGTTTTTCAGAACCTGAAGAATCATTCTGTGGTAATCTTAGAGTCGAAGGAGATGAGGAATGCGATGCTGGACTTCTAGGTACTGAGGATAACGATGCTTGCTGTGATAAAAATTGCAAACTACGTCGGAATCAAGGAGCCGTATGCAGGTAAATATAAATTCAGTATGTCAGAATCATATGTTAAATAATACCAAACAATAACGGTTTTTGTAACAGTGACAAAAATTCTCCATGCTGCCAAAATTGTGCATATATGCCACTTGGAGTTAAGTGCCGCGATGCACAATATGCAACTTGCGAACAAGAATCAAGATGCACTGGTGCATCAAGTGAATGCCCTCGTTCTCCACCGATGAAAGATGGCACAGGGTGTTTGGAGCGAGGTCAGTGTAGACATGGAAAGTGTGTACCATACTGTGAAACACAAGGATTGCAGAGTTGTATGTGCGATATAAGTAAGTAGTGTTATTTGACTATATTTATATTCATCGAAGCATTATATTCGTATTATTGTTAATATATTATATTGTTATAGTTGGAGATGCCTGCAAACGGTGTTGTAGAATGAGTTTAAATGAGACCTGCTTCCCTATAGACCCTCAAGATATTTTGCCTGATGGAACACCGTGTATTCAAGGCTTTTGTAATAAGGTAATATTTAAAAGTAAGAATTATTTTCAGAAGAGTTGGATAATTGTTTTGTGTTTTACTACTCTTTAGGGAATTTGTGAAAAAACTATACAGGATGTTGTAGAACGATTTTGGGATATCATTGAGGATATTAATATCAATAAGGTGATGAGATTCTTGAAAGACAATATTGTTGGTGCTGTAATCATTGGCACCGCTATACTATGGATTCCAGCAAGTTGCATTGTAAATTACATTGATCGTAAGAAAGTTAAGGAAGCTGAAAAACGATGGCGATGGAAGAATACAGATGAACTTATTCATCCCGATGAACAAAGACAAGTTATATATGTAGGATTGCCCCGACAAAGATTACAACAGACTACGCAGCAGTCCTAGTTTTCATTCCATTTGATCTAATTAGTAAGCAGAATCGTGAGTAGAACTAGTCACACAAAAAAAACTTTTTACCTGGAGGACAGTAACGTTTTACACGTTGAAGCTATTACTGAGAGTAAAATATTTTAAAATCTCATTAAACAGTATAAGTATTTAATTTTTACAATATACAGAAAAGCTACCATTTTACTGAAGTATTGTTTGATGTACTTATTACATACTTTAATTTATATTGTTGAACGTCCAAAATTAACATTAGGGTACGTATATACTAAAAGTGGAAACGAGTTACCCAATTTTAGTCTTAACTGTAGGATACTGTCGAGTATAGATTTTTATATAAATAATATATATATATATATATGCTCTATTCATTGTAATACAAAGTGCAATAAAAAACATAAACACATTGAAATATTTTTTATTTTATAAGACGGGGCATGTAACATAGTAGATGGATAGGCGCTTGCAATGTATGAGGCATATATAACAAACACACACAATGTAGCATATATATATATAGTCGATGTAGTATAAGGTTAGGTTAAGTTACTCTAGTATATTGGACAAATTTATCTGACATTGGAAATGGAACTTTAGCTGATGTTAGCCACGATGTTAGCTTTTGGAATGTCGCTCATGTAACCTACAAATTCTGTCTCATGCAATAGCTAACACGTTGTGTATGTTGCGTTAGCATACCAGCCGGTACTGATTTTACCGTTAATCGGCCGTCAGAGAGCGAGTGAAAATGACAGAGAAATTGCCAGAGACTATAAATTTCTCTAAAGAAGAGGAAACGGTTCTAGAGTTGTGGAAAAAGTTGGACGTCTTCCAGAATTGCTTGCGACAATCTAAAGGTAAACTGAGATATTCATTCTATGACGGACCTCCTTTTGCTACTGGACTACCACATTATGGGCACATCCTGGCTGGCACGATCAAGGATGTTATCACCAGATACGCTCATCAACGAGGGTATCACGTGGAACGTAGATTTGGATGGGATACCCATGGACTACCTGTGGAATTTGAAATTGACAAGGCCCTAGGCATCAAGGGTCCTGATGATGTAGCTAAAATGGGTATTGCGAATTACAACAAGGAATGCCGGAGTATTGTTATGAGGTATGCTACTGAATGGGAGAAGATTGTCACTAGGATTGGACGCTGGATTGATTTTAAAAACGATTACAAGACTCTGTATCCATGGTACATGGAGTCGATTTGGTGGATCTTCAAAGAGTTGTTTAATAAGGGACTTGTCTATCAAGGTGTAAAAGTTATGCCCTACTCAACAGGTTGTAATACCCCTTTATCCAATTTTGAATCTGGTCAGAATTATAAGGAAGTTGTTGATCCATCAGTGGTCGTTGCATTTCCATTGTTGGATGAACCAGGTGTATTTGTATTAGCTTGGACTACTACACCATGGACATTACCTAGCAATTTAGCATTGTGCTGTAATCCAAACTTTGAATATGTTGAAGTTAAGGATGAAGCATCTGGAAGAATTTATATTATTTTAGAATCAAGTCTTGACCTTATTTACAAGTCTAAAGATCTATATACTATACAAGGCAAAAGAAAGGGTACTGATTTGAAAGGCAAGCAATATGAACCTCCGTTCCCCTATTTCTTGCAAATGAGAGAAAAAGGTGCGTTCAGAGTCTTGAATGACAACTACGTCACAGCAGACTCCGGTACTGGTATTGTACATCAAGCACCATATTTTGGTGAAGACGATTACCGCTGTTGCTTGCAAGCAGGAATTATAACCAGAGACCAACAAGTTATCTGTCCAGTAGATAGTTGTGGTCGCTTTGTTGAACCCGTACATGACTTTGCAGGACTCTATGTAAAAGATGCAGATAAAGAGATCATAAAGTATCTTCAAAAAAATTCTAAGCTCGTGCACAGTGGTACATCCAAGCATAGTTATCCTTATTGCTGGAGATCCGATACACCTTTAATCTATAAAGCTGTACCTTCCTGGTTTATCAGGGTAGAACAAATTAAAGATAAATTACTGCAAGCAAGCGCAGAGACATACTGGGTACCAGATTATGTAAAAGATAAGCGTTTTGGTAATTGGCTAAGAGATGCCAGAGATTGGGCTATCTCTAGGAACCGTTACTGGGGTAATCCTATACCCCTCTGGCTATCCGAAGATGGTAAAGAAGTCGTTTGTGTTGGAAGCATCGTTGAATTGGAGGAATTAACCGGTACCAAAGTAACGGATATTCACCGGGAGAGCATCGATCACCTAACAATTCCATCCAGGCGTCCTGGACAACCACCACTTCGTCGTGTGCCTGAAGTCTTTGACTGTTGGTTCGAATCTGGATCCATGCCCTACGCACAAATGCATTACCCATTCGAGCGCCCCAAGGACTTTGAAGATTGCTTCCCTGCCGACTTCATCGCCGAAGGAATTGATCAGACTCGGGGATGGTTCTACACTCTACTAGTCATCTCTACGGCACTCTTTGGCAAGCCGCCCTTCAAGAATCTTGTCGCCAGCGGTTTGATACTCGCATCCGATGGCCAGAAGATGTCAAAACGCAAGAAGAATTATCCAGATCCAATGGAAGTGGTGAACAAATTCGGTGCAGATGCTTTGCGGCTATACTTAATTAATTCTCCTGTCGTCCGCGCTGAGAATTTACGATTTAAGGAAGAAGGTGTAAGAGATGTTATAAAGGACGTCTTTTTACCATGGTACAATGCGTTCAGATTCCTGATGCAAAATATTGAGAGATTTGAACGCGAGGAGAGGACAACTTCTGTATACAAGGATGTTAAAGACTCTGCCAGTCTGTCAGATAATATAATGGACAGATGGATAGTATCCTTTACGCAGACGTTACTACTCTTCCTGAAGCAGGAGATGCAGGCTTATCGACTCTACACTGTAGTCCCACGTTTAATAAAATACATAGATAATCTTACCAACTGGTACGTGAGGATGAACAGAAAACGTATCAAGGGTGATAATGGTGGTGCTGATTGTCAGCATGCTCTCAATACCTTATTCTCTATTCTCTACACGATGGTCCGTATCAATGCACCTTTCATACCATTTTTAACGGAATTCATGTTCCAGCGTCTTTCCAAACTTATATCGTCATCCAAAGAGAACTTGGATAGTGTACACTACCAGATGATTCCAGATCCACTTCCTCAGCTCATAAATGAGGACATTGAAAAAGCAGTTTCATATATGCAAACAGTAATTGAATTGGGAAGAGTTGTACGTGACAGGAGAACTATCCCTGTGAAGTATCCACTGCCAGGAGTCGTTGTCATACACCAAGATCCCCATGTATTAAAGAATATTGACTCCTTGAAGTCTTATATCCTAGAAGAGCTTAATATCAAGGAACTGATTCTGACAAGTGACAAGGAAAAGTATGGAGTAGCCTTGAGAGCTGAACCTGATCATAAAGCACTTGGTGCTAGACTCAAGGGCGAGTTCAAATCCATGACGCAGGCTATCAAAGAACTTAGTGACAAGGAACTCCAGGAATTTGTCTCTAAAAAGGAAATCACAGTTCGTGGGCATAAACTTGGAGAAGAGGATCTGAGATTAATGTTCAGCTTCACCGGTCCAGCTGCCAAAGAGTTGTCTGAGCAGTACGAAGCCCACAGCGAAGGAAACATTCTGATCCTATTGGACGTGACTCCGGATGAAACTATGCAGAATGAGGGAATTGCCAGGGAAATAATAAACCGTGTGCAGAAGTTAAGGAAGAAGGCACAACTGGTACCTTCCGATGAAGCCATTGTCTACTATTCCATTGGGGATCCTAAGAGTACTTTAGCACTAGTCGCTGTTAGTCACCAGCAATTTATTGAAGCAACAACAAAGACCCCACAAAGAGACATTAAAGAAATGCCTAAGGATGTTACAGTCATCATCGAAGAGACTCAAAAGGTTAAGGGCGTTGATATGAAGCTCATACTGGTTAAAGGACAAAATTCTAGTCCAATTGAAAGTAATGTTAACAATGATGTAGAACCTTTTTCAAAGTATGTAAATGTAGCCTTAATTGGTATCGAACCAAGATATGGTGCAACGAACAGACTGGGTACAATTTTACTAGAGGCTCCAAAATTGAATAATTCCCTGTCGTACAAATGGCTAAGACATGAAATTGAAGTCATCTTTGGAATCTACGGATGTCACTACGATTTATATATTAATGGGAAACAAATTGATGAATCAACAAATATTCAATCCTTGCATAAACAAATAATTACTGTTGTTCCTAGTGGTAGACCTGCACCAGAAGTGAGCAATAACCATAAATTTCCGGTTTGTCGTTTTATTAATGTGAAAAATGGTAACGAGCAGGGAAGCATTCTTTTGGAAAATCCACAAGGAAACTTCATTTTGGATTCTAGCACTTTGCACGACAGATTACGTTTTATTTTTAAAAAGTCAAAGCTGTCTCTAAATCTACCAAATAATGGATTATCTCAATTACATGGAACTGTACTGGAAATTCCTTAAGGTAAAGATAGTGTTTATTGGCTTTTTTTTCACATTATCTGAACAATATTGTCTTTGCTTTACGACCTTATATTTTCTTCTTGATCTCCTGACAATATAAGGTGGCTCATTGTCTACACTGTATGCTAGCTACGCGAAAGTTCTAGAGTTAGTACTGTTTTGACAAAAAATATAGTAATTTATTAAAAATGTAAATACCATCTACAGCAGTATTTAATAAAAGACTATTTAACATTTCATTAGTTTAATCATATAAAATTTTTTAACCCGGTTTTATTGAAATGATATCCCCCAGGTGCAAGTAGGTGAAATTAGTTTTCAGTATCAAATAAATAGACATTTATTCGTAATGCATAAAATAATTACAACGTAATAGTTAATTACAATTTACAACAAAGGAGAATAATGATAAATCGTATTACAAAGATATTTGTAAATGTGGCCCTTATTTTTTTTTACATGATACCTCGAATAAGACTTCTAACATGAAATGTCATTAGATTTTTGGCCCAGTCAATGACAGTGCACTTAATCATAAAATCTGACATATGATAACACATTTATAAAATATTGACCTCGTAAATGTTCTTGCAAGCAGTGATTACTCTGCAATGGGTTTAATTTTGCAGAGCCTTAGCTACTCAATTTTTGAGGTTCAATTTCGTTCCACAGCATTCCACAGTCATCCTGGATTACTAACCCGCGACTTCATTGTTTTATAGGTTGAATCGAGTCCCGTGATAGAAATGATCATAACACACCTTCCCGCGGGTTAAGAGGACAGGTCGCTCTTCTCGTAATCTTTTTGATAGAGCTTATTTATTTAAAAGAAAAGAAAAACATCACGCACACCGCTATCCGATTAGTATATAACTTTTAATAACACTCAAATTCTTCGATGATGCGAGAAATAAAATATTTATGGTAATTTTATGATGCTCAAAAATAAAAAATTATTGCGTTAACATAAATTGCAATTCAATCTGTTTCGTAACATTAAATATTATCATTTCCTCCTTACATTCGTTAATTTAGGACTGACTTATTTTGTTCTTTTAATCAATACAAGAAAATCCAGACGCATATCGAATTGGTAATTACAAATCTCACCACGTCACGCAACTTTTTCACGGAGAACAAGAAGGAAAAGTTCTTTCATAAAGACTTTAGTGGAGTCGTCCCTAGTTTTCGCATACGCGACCGGGTCGTTAGGTTCATCCGTGCTAACGAATTGAGGTGTTAGATACCCGTTTTTTTTTTAAATACGTATTAATCACACTTGCTTTCAAAAACTAATAGAGCCACATTGTCTATCGCGATTATGCGAAGTGTGATAAGATGGTCGTGTTCATCCAACAAAATCTTAACGAAAAAAGGTAAGGAACATGCGAGGTCCGCAGGATATTTATTCGAGATTCCTGATACTTTCTCGATCAGGAAAGAAATGGCCAAATAGAGAAACTGTGAATATCGCAGTGAGTCCGTAAAGTGCAAGCGTTGTTGTTGCAGTGAACAATTGGGCGTAATGATAACGCGAATACCAGGCGAGACCTAAGATAAGGGTTAAAATACTAACTAATAATCTGCTGAGGTCCCATTCAGCACGCACTACACTTAGACCAGCTCCTGCTGGTATATCTTGGAATGTTTGAGGATTAAAATACAATGGGGATGAGTTCTCTGATGACGTAGTTTGAGAAGTTGGTATTGATGCTGGTCGTGGTTGATGTACCAGACAGTGGACCACACAATTATTGTACAAGCCGCAACGTTCTAACGTTTGACTATCTGGCTGTAGTACTTGTCCATTAAAAACTAGTCGTACTAACTTCTGAGACTCTAATTCTATTTGAAAATGTCTCCTGTAATTTTAAATTGATAAGATAAGAAGTTAGAAGATGACAGATTAATTAATCTTACCTCTTAAAGTCACCAAGTAATTCCTTAAGGCTTCCTGTTACCATTTTTTGATCCTCGTTGATAAACTTTAGTTTTATACTGATTTGATTTCCATCTATCGATGATGATTCCTCGTTCGTGCATTCTGTTATAGTCGATGCTGCTTCTGTTATATTTGTTGTAGTTTCTGTAGTAGTTATCTTGGGTGTTCTATGCCTTAAGCCAGAGTCTTCATTATTGAATGAGTCCATTGCTTCAATGAGGACCTCTTCTGATGTGGCTGCTGTTGCAGTTGTGTCAGATTGTATCGGTGTGTCTTCTGTAGCTGTATATTAAAGTTTTAAATAATACAGTAACTTATCAGCTATACAGAAAGAATTTAGATTACAAATAGTATGGGAAAATCTTGATTATACCTGTAATTGATGATGGCATAGGACATTGCGTTTCTGTTGTATTATTATCATGTGTGTTTGATACTGCTGATTCATCCATAGATGATTCTAAATTAGGTGGTCGACTTGATGAATCTACAGATTGATGATTAGCTCTCAATTCAGCAATACGTGTGCGTGTACGATGTTGCAGAATAAGTACTGTGCGTATCAATGGTTGATCAGCAATATTTGTAGACCGCCATGCTAACCATCCAACTAACAGAACACCCACTATAATGAAGAAGTCTGTGACTTCATCTCCTACACCTTCGATATAAGACATCTTTTTCTTTAAAATAAATCTGCAATATCAAACACATTACACCTTTGTACACTTGTTTTCCAAAAATATATATTCACCTAATGCAATTTCACTGAAGAAACTACAGCGGTAATCAAATACATACATAGCGCAGTCTTCAAATAATTCATACCATGATATTAATAGTTAAGGTTAGCCAAATCTTGAATATTTTTAAAGTATAAGTAATGAGAATAATGCTCTTTCTGTTTAACCTTCAAGAGGTAAAAGTATTAAGCTCCAAAATGAATACGATATTATCCAGATGTTGAAGTATATTTTTTTTTTTTTATTGATACGTAACGCATTTATCATTCCTCATGATGATTCGTAGGGAATAGCATTACGTATAATTTGCATTTTAAAATAAACTTTTACCTATACACTACTCCAAAATATGGCTTCTGACGTTTATCAGGGAACAACAACGGCACAAACCCGATCTTAATTATCACCTATTTCTCACCTGGATTTAGAAAAACGACACAAGGGCGCGATAATATTAAATTCACGTCGAAAAAATTATAAAACTCATCTACAAGCATCTGGAGATGACGCAAATAGTTATACGACAGACAGCGACGTGCCTGTACGAGGGATCCACATTTAATCCTATACAAAACTCAGGCACGATCGAGCGTTGTAGAAAACACGTTTAACATGACACACTTCCTTGTAAATGACCCTCATCGCTACAACACCAATCGTGAAAGTGTAAATAATTGTCAGATTATTAAAATTATTCATTTAAAGTATAACGCTATTTGAAATAATCGAGAATACGAATAAAAAAATCATCAGTTTCGTTGTAGCACAATTATCAAATATTTACAGTGAATTTTGTATTTTTGCATCGAGATCTTCTGCATTACAATATAAAATTGCAGCAATATTAATTGACTGCATTTCGTAATCTTTTATTAAACTTTTAAAATATATATACTTCCGTTTGATATGTTCGTATAAATTAATTGTATTGGGCGCTCTTTTTCTCTGTGATTTTGAAGTACGAAGAATAAAGTGTTTATCGAATTCTTACTAAAAGTTAGTATAACGAAAATTGATTTCAGGAAAGAGTATTAACTTTATTGTTCATTTACTTTGCAGCAGGGTCAGGAAAATCGTCGATACGATACTGGAGATTCGAATGATTCAAAAGTAAAGTAGAAGAAGTACAGTACGGCGGGGTAGAGTAGTCAGTTGAGAATACGTCAAAATGGCAGAGCTCATCGCGATACCTCTTAAAAAACCGTCTGACGTGGACGTTATTAAACCGCTTACAAATGTTATTAAATCGACATATAATTCTGCTGAAAATCAGAAAGATTATACAGAGGCCATAAACGAATTTAGTAAGCTGCGAAACAATGCCTTGTGGCGTGCCTTTGAGAAGTATGAAAGCTCCCTGGAGGTTATTTACAGGTATGACTCATTTATTAATCAATCGTTATATCCGTTTAGACATGTAGAACTTGATTAATTTATCTGCGAGAAAGTGTAAGATTTTTTTCTATTGCTATGTCATTATAAAATCATTGATGTTGAGGTTGGTCTTCTCTGTAACTTTTGAACCGAGCATTCCATTGTGCTTTCATTGTATCATTTGGAAAAATACTATTAGGTGGTTGTTATGGTTGTTTAATTTTTATTTATAGCTACTATGATCAGATTTGTGCCCTGGAAGGTAAAATACCTACACATGAACTTCAGATCCCTTTCAAATGGAAGGATGCATTTGATCGTACCATTTTTGGAGGAAAGCTGAGTTTAAGTAAGGAAAAATTGATGCATTGATTAATTAGTAGAATGATTATTGCATATAAGTTATTTAATATTTATTATAATGCATATTCATCCTTCATTGGACATTAAACACCATGTTTGCAGAATATCTATGTATGATTACATAGATTTTTTGATATGATAAGAAATTTGTAAATTACTCTTTGTAACTTTGATGAAAAGAGCTTCACTCATGACTAATTTACATAAATTTTCATTTACAGCAATAAGTACATTAGCTTATGAAAAAGTATGTGTACTATTCAATATCGCTGCTTTACAAAGTTCGGTAGCTGCAACACAGTCGCTTGAGAGCGACGAAGGCTTAAAGTTGGCTGCTAAATTGTTCCAGGTCAGTTCATATATTTTATATGAGAAAGTATAAATGTCACTGTTATGGTTTTTATAAAATAATAAGTATTTCTGTATTTAGCAATCAGCTGGGATCTTCAATTACTTAAAGGGCAATGTCATGTTAGCTATTCAACAAGAACCCACACCTGACATGAGTCCAGAAACCCTCGGTGCGCTATCCTCTTTGATGTTAGCACAAGCGCAAGAAGTTTTTGTTTATAAAGCAATTCATGATAATATGAAAGACAGTATCATCGCTAGACTTGCAGCTCAGGCTGAGGAATTATATGCCGATGCCCTCAAATTATTCCAAAAAGAAATCTTCCGAGCATTCTGGGACAAGGAATGGGTACCTTTGGTAAATATGTTTATTCTTTTATTCGTAGAATCCGTCTACTATTATATATTACATTTGATATTGAATATGCAGATAGCTGGAAAGCAAGCTGGTTACCGCGCAATGGCAGAATTTTATCAAGCTTTAGTTTGCAAAGCTAATAAAACAATTGGAGAGGAAATTGCTAGACTGGAGGTGAAAATGTTATATATAAATAAATAAACCTTTTTTTTACACATGGAAGTTTTACAAACGTATTGATTATTTTACAGCGTGCAGTAGAGCTTTTCAAGTCAGCACAGCAACGATCCAACAAACCTACCTTATTCCAAGATTTTGCCAATAAAGCTCAGAGAAACTTAGCTGAGGTGAAGAAAGATAATGATTTCATTTATCATGAAAGAGTTCCAGACATTAAAACATTGGAGCCTATTGGAAAGGCCAGCGTAGCAAAACTGCTCCCATTACCAGAATATTTCAGTGCAAACTTTAAAGGTTCGTTGATTGTCAGTAATATTTATTTAAACAATTATGTTTCTTTTCAACAAACAACACAATGTAAGATATTGTTAATTTCAGATGCTTTCGAAGAACTATTGCCAGTCAGTGTCCATCATGCAATATCCTCTTACGAAGTTCGCAAGAATGAACTTGTAAACACTGAAATAACAAGAATGCGTGATTCTACGCAAGTGCTCAACAGGTACATTCTTTAATCCGTTAGTATTAATAATCTATTATTTAAAACTAGATGCATTCCCAACATTATATATCATTCTCAGCGTCCTGGCAAGTCTGAATTTACCCGCTGCTATCGAAGATACAAGTGGAACTGAACTTCCTCAATCATTACTGGAGAAAGCTGCTTACGTGAGATTAGCTGGCGGTATAAAGGCTTTGGAAGCTGCAATGAATGATCTGCCAGATTTACTTCAGCGCAACAAAGACATACTCGACGAATCCGAAAGAATGCTACAAGAAGAACGTGAATCAGATGATCAATTGCGTGAGCAATTTAAAGAACGTTGGACGAGAATACCCAGTTCTCGTTTAACTGAACAGTTTACTATGAATGCTCAAAAGTATCGCGAAATTATAAATAATGCTGTCACTGCTGACAAGGTGATTATTAACCAACAAGCACATCGGTATCATTACCACGATCAAAACTAATAGACTTCTTTTAAATAAATCAATCAGGTCGTACGTGAAAAGTTCGAATCCCATCGTGAAGGAATGGAAATTCTCAGTCAAGACGAAGATAAACTAGCCAGTGCTGTGCCTATTGGATCTGGCGTACAAGAAAGTCGCGTAGTCTCTGAACTAAGAAAATTAATGGAAGAGGTAAATACACAGCCTCCATCTTAAAATCGATCCTCGATAAAAAATTAGCTCATGTAACATATGACCTTACTGTTCATAGGTGGAAACTATTAAGGCTGAGAGAGATGTAATTGAGAGTGAATTAAAATCTGCTACTACTGACATGAAAACATGTTTCCTCTCAGCTTTGGCCAAAGATGGAACAATCGACGAGCCTAATTTATCCGTCGAAAGTATTGGCAAGTGTTATGGACCATTGCAGAAACAAGTGCGAGAAAGTTTAGCTCGTCAGGAAGAATTGATTTCTAATATTCAGGTAAAACATTCTGTGCAACACTCAATTTTATAAACACCATTGTTCCATATTACACATAATACTTGACAAAATGGTAATATGAATTTAGGCACGACACGCTGAATTCACAAGTGAACAATCCGGCAGCGGCAGCTCGCGCGAAACTGTTCTCTGTAAACTGGCCGCCGCTTATGATGCTTTCAAAGAATTAAAGGCTAACTTGCAGGAGGGAGCTAAGTTCTATAATGATCTAACTCAAGTAAGTATACTTACAAGATTCCTTAACGGGTTCTTGATCAGTATCCTAAAGAAAAAATATTGTCGCAGTTGCTGGTCGTTTTCCAAAACAAAATAGCCGATTTCTGCTTCGCACGAAAGACTGAGAAAGAAGAATTAATGAAAGATCTAACGACTAATCTGAGTCATGCTGGACCTGCTGCTACGCCAACAATACCATCCCATCATGGAGGTAAATAATATAACGCAAACAATATCGTCCACTTGAACAACTTCAGTAAATAATTTTTCCAATGACTCTGCGTAGGATCTCAGCCTCAGTCTAGCAACGAAGGTGGTTCACAATTACCTTATCCGACTCTGTATCAGGGTAGTATGCCTGTTCCCTATGGTGCGACTCCTGCTGCTCCATATCCGACTTATGTGCCTCCTCCAATGCCTACGACTTACAATCCTTACGCTACAATGCCATATCCACCTCAAGGTACGTTTTTCTCGTATTTTTTTAGAGAGTTACATGAACTCGTGATTACTCGAACTCACAGTCGTATTTATTGGTTACGAATATGTTCCAGGTGGTTATAATTTTCCATATCCGCAGCAACAGCCGCAGGGCCCGTATACTGGCTACGCAACGTTTCCTCGTTATGGAGGTAACAATCCTCCCCAAGGACAAAACCCATGGTGAGCGGTGAGCAATAAAAGTGAACTTCTAATTCAAATTAATCAAAAAGATATATATATATAATGGTAATTATAATCGCAATTTCGCGTAACAGGATAAGCGCGATTATGAAATATTACGATTTCATTTAAAAAAAATGGTTGTGACCATAATTTTTCGCATTTGTTACTAAACTGTTGTGTCATCGATGTTTAATGTCCGCTATGATCGTTATTCGCCGGTATATTATCATTGAGAGTTTTTAAGTTTTATCAAGAAGAATGCACACCTTTACTTTTTTTAAATCTATCCTGTCGCCAATGTTTTGTAATCTATATCAATATGAATATTAATTCTAAAATTGACATATTACGTCGATCGAATCAGGAATTTATTTAAATACAATTATCAATAGTTAGAATATCGTTACCATTTCATTGCTGGCCAGTCGCAATGATACAAATTTCATTAGTAGTAAAAATCGCACTTTCATAATATTGTATTATCGTTTCCATTATGTTTCTCCAAGAAGAAGAACTTATCGATCAAATTGTTTGTGAGGCTTCAGTCAATAAAAAATGTAATTGATAAATTCAGATGTAAAGTGAAATATCGATACGGAATAATTTTATTATTAGGAAATCTTGCTTCAGTATGAATATATATTATATATGTTCTATTTTAATTTGACCTTTGTCAACATATGTATGGGTTAGGTAGTTACTTTCTCAGAAAATACTTGAGAAGAGTGTGGGTAGCGGTAGCGGAAGAACAATGAAACTTAGATTTTAACAGGCTTCTGAAAGGGTATGTTAAATAAATTGTGATTTGAGTCTGCCTTAGAATATCTTTAACGGAAAAAAAAAGAAACCAGATACAAATAGTAACGTCCGACCATGATGGTAAGACGAGACTTGTCTCGATAAAGTGCTTATTTTTGTTATGAAAATAATATATATATATAAACACATTATTGACTTTAATATGTCTGTTATATAAGCTTTCTCTTATTTCTAATTAACAATCCAAGTGACGATTACAGGATAGAACTTTGAATATAAATTTTAGTGAATTTGTTCTTTGAAATAAATTATTCATGGTACTATGGTGTATCAGGTGCGAGGATGTCTAATTATGTCACCGATATTTTCTATAAGCACGGACAATTCCATGTATGATAAGGGTTAGGCTTTATAATAAAGAACTGCTGTAATGCAACGATGAATGAACTTATAAATTTTGTTTGGTTCATTACGGAAGAAAATAAACATAGAATTGTATATTTTGTATTTCCATCCAAGTATGTTTTACAAAAATAATTGTTACTCGTTAATAAGGTTGTATTTGATTACAGTGACGCTGAAAATGCAAACCGAAATATTAATTTGAGTAGTAAGCAAAAGTTTCTAAAAGTGTTAAATTTTTCAAGTACAATATACATGATTTTGGACAGACAATACTTTCTCTATTGTTTTTTTTTAATAATATATTTAGGAATGTCTTTATTAATTGTGCCAGTGCAATGAGAGTTGATGTACCTTTGATTATGATTCTCAAGGGTACGTATAAACTCTATTAACATTTGAACTTCATTATCTAGTGTACATACATATAACTCGAATAAGTTCAAAAAAATACAGCATGTCCACAAAAAGCTTTAGATTCGATTAGCAAAATTGAACTGATATTTGAACAATCTTTCTAAACTAAAACATACTGAATTTCATTTTTTTTTTTTTTATTACTCGAGTAATAAATACAATGATATTTAAACATGAGAACATTTGTCACCTATATAACTCTTCACCGATAGTTACCTGGTGACATGTCTAATCATGCAAAGAAATTCCTTGGTATGCGCAATAGATATATTCGGTAGATAAACAACACTAAACAAAGAGAGAAAAAGAAATTTTTTTACATTTCGTTGGATCTTCAATGATAACAAATTAATTAAAACGGCTTTTCGACGACACTGCTGACTGACGTAACACACAATGCATTTGGCTAATCATATAAGTAAATAATAAACACGTGTCAATATCTGAGAAAATATAATCAGTTCTTATGAAACTTCGAATAGACTTTTCGGTGCAGAACAAGACTAAATAGTTGTGTTATTATGTACACACAAAATTTGAATAATTGAAAGTTATTCTTATCCTTCTGGCTATTTGTTTGAAACATCCTTTCTTTATATACTGAACGTGAATCCGTAAATAGCTTACCAAACGTGTCAAGAAAAATAAATCAAGATGGTGCGCAGGTGAGTAGTTTATTCTTTGGAGTGTTGACTACTGGAGCTGGAGGAGCGTGAGCGACGTTTGAATTTTGGTTGTGCGGTTGAATTTGAAACATCCTCAATGTTCTCTTGCTGTTCCTTAGGCTTTTCATTGCGTGGGGTAGCCAAATCGACTCCCAGCTGGGGGTCAGAGCTATTCAACTTGTTATCGTCGTTCTTTTTCTCATTATGTCTCTGACTGTTTCTGTCAGCCCTGCTGGATCTATAAGAGTCTCGACGACGTGGAGAATACCTCCTACCTCTCCTATCGCGACTACTCCTACGATCATAATCCCTAGACCTTCGACGATCGCGCGATCTAGATCGTCCACTTCCTCGTCTTCTGCCTCTATCCCTGGAGTCGCGTCTAGAGAACCGATCACTATACGAACGATTTCCACTACGTCTATCCGGCCGACTGTCTCTACGTTTTGAATCTAGCTTCTCTTGGGATTCCGATCCGTTCTTATTCTCCAACGCCATGCCATTATTCTGACTTTGTGAACCTGGCTCCGGTAGACTCTGGTTCTCCAGAGGATTTTCCTCCTGGAACTTACGCTCGAATTCATTAGAATTTTTATCTCCTTGATCCTCCTTGCTGTCATCGTCTCCAAATTTCTTCTTACGATCCGCTTCGCGCTTCTTTTGCTCTTCCTCCTTCTTCATACGTTCCTTCTCCAGTTTCTAAAATTTCCAATCAAAATCAACATATTGGCATCTCTTAGAATGGTTCGCTTACATCGTCAAGGTTTATCATATTTACCTGAAATTCGTGTAACTTGATAGTACGATTTTGAGCCTGTTTCCAATGTGGCGGTGTTACGCTCCTGGAACGACTACGAGAAGGTGTACGATATCTCTGAAAATGTAAACGGAAAGTGTTATGTACACACAGTGGTACTTTTACGATGAAGTGTTAATTACTTACAAATATTCCTCGCCCTTTGAAGACTCGCCCAGTTTTTCTGTGGCTACGCATCCTCTCTCTGCCATAGTGCTGCCTGAATTCTTTTTGATTAGCGTTATTAGTTGGGCCGGCACGATACAAAAATTTATTTGCTGGAACCTCGGGGATCTCGTCCGGATCGATTTTTGTGACGGAAACCAAAGGGTGAGGCTTTCCTTCTTCTTCGGGGTCAGATTCCTGTATTTCACCTTCTTCTGACTTTGCCCTTTTTTTACTAAAATTCGTGAATTTAGCAATGACCAATTAAGCTTTGTTGGACACGAATAATTAACAGAGGACAATATTTAATATACTATGAAGTGTTACCTTACCATTATTTATTTAGTTATTAAACTAATGTTATTTATACCTTTTCTTGTTCTTCTTCTTTTTCTTACTCTTTCCCGTGTACGAATCCGAATCGGATTCCGATGAACTGCTTTCCTTCGTTTCACGCTTCTTGGCTGTAACAAAATACAGTAATAAGAATACATCTTTTTTATTTATATTATTTTATCTCAAAATCTTATAATATATCAATCGATATTACGCTCACCTTTAGTTTTGAGTTTCAACACAAGCTCGCCGCAGTTAACAACTTTGGCATCCTGCAGAGGCCTTGACATACGATCCACTGGAAGACCCTCAATGTGCGAGATGACTTCCTGGCCGGAGACTACCTCTCCGAAAACCACATGCACACTGCAAACAAGAAATTTATATGAATTAAAGTCATGTCTTGATAGGACAATGTGAAAATTTTAGTGTTTTACACATTTTGTCTTCTTAAATTTATATTAGTGAACTTACTTGTCGAGGTGAGGCGCTGGTTGCGTTGTACTACAACAACAAAACATGATTAAGGGGATGAGTGGTGAACAGAAAGAGCCAGCTTTCAGTGGTCATTGTGTTGTAGTAGTGATGTACGGACCCTTCCCTCACGACTACACAGAAACAGCGCGAAGTTATTCATTCCTCCAGATTTATTTTGACTGCTGAACTTTTCAACTTGTTTCAATATATTCCGAAGGATATGAATATATTTCTAAACCCTGAGCCGATAAAGCATTTTCCTTTCGATTAATATATGAAACTATACGTGAGGGACTCCCATTTCATTGTTACGACTGAAAAAGCTTTCACATACATTGTATAATATCCTAGTTAAACTACATAGTATGGAATGTATTTAAACATTTGCAATGAGCAAATATATTTTCATAAGTGTAATCTTAGGTTTTATCTTTTCTCTTTTAACTGCAATAAAAGGTCCATTATTTATTAGTTATTAAGACAGTTATACGAATTTCAATGTAAACGCATTTGACTGAAAATAGTAAGAATGTTATTAATTACAATTACAGAAAAGAAAACTTGGATAAATACTTACATGAAAAACTGCGAACCATTTGTGTCCTTACCACGATTAGCCATTGATAACAAAAATGGTTTGCTATGCTTTATATCAAAGTTTTCATCTGCAATTTGCATATACGATGATAAATATTTTATCGATTCAAATAGCTGTGAAATATTTAATGCATTAATATTGTACCTGCAAATGTTCCACCATAAATTGATTCTCCACCCGTACCATTGCCTACTGAAAAGTCACCACCCTGGATCATGAAATCCTTAACTACTCTGTGAAAAACTATTCCTATGTAATGCAATGGCTTTCCAGTTGTTTTTCCTAATCCCTTTTCTCCAGTACAAAGAGCACGAAAATTTTCAGATGTTATTGGACAAACATCGGAATAAAGCTCAAAGATTACACGCCCCATTGGAAGTCCTCCAACCTCTATATCAAAAAATACTCTTGGATTGATTTTTGCCATAGTGATCTGTTTTATATGCTGTCTGAAAATAGAAATATATTAAATGTGACAGAAATTCATAATATGCATACAGTATATGATTTGGAGTAACAATAGTAATTAATGTGACTATAAAATATAATAATTAGAATGATATCAGCTGCACAAATAATTATGAGACACGAATATTTTCCATAATACTGTACATGAATTCTGATATAGGAATATGGACAACATAACAATTTACTCACTAGATATGCTAACAGGAACAAATTATACTATAAGGTAGCAACGCTCCGCCCTAACGCCCAGAAATCAATGATCAAACTCCTAATTCCCTAATGCACATTGAATAATACGTTTATTATCAGAAAAAGCTTAGAAAGCTCAGAACACCGAAACCGTTTACCTCAGGTTAGTCTTACTTTTTTAACGTTCCCAAAATCATAGAAAATGCCTGCCTGTTCATGCGAATTTAGAGGCTGGGAACGAGACCTAATGATTATTAAGTGAAGATTGGACACTATTTAATCGATATCTCATATATATATATATCTGGATATATTAGCTGTAGAATATTTAGTAATTCATCATTTTTCTGTACTATGAGGTTCATATTATTCAAATTGATGATTTTGAGATTAGAAAATTAATTTTAATATATCCGAAGGATTTGTGAATAGAGCTTAATTTGATGTGGCATGAAATAAAAAATGTATCGAGAACTCTACATGTTTCCGTTTCTAGACAACAAAATGATGATTTTGATATCACGAGTATTATCACGCCTTAACCTTAAGTTCTTTGTACCTTTTAATTAAATTTTGAAGTTGTAGGAATTTTTAAAAAATGCCCACTGTCGGTGTAAAACGAGATTTGCTTTTCAAAGCACTAGGAAAAGTATACAGTAAGAGATGATGATTAGTTGTGCCTTAAATACATGTTTCATATTTCCAGCATTGCTCTCAGTACCATATTGTCTATTTAATATTTAAAATTACAATAAAAATATAACATTTTAATATATATATATAATTTCAGCCGATGACGAATTTCAAAGTTTGTGCTTTCAATATGGATTAGAGCTAGATGAAGTGGTAAGAAACATTAGACCTATGGATTTTTATTTCATTTGTTAATCTTAGTCAAGTAATAATCATATTTGGTAGTCTAAATGAATAGGCAATACTTCATATTATGTATTCATTATTATTTAGACGACAGAAAAGCAAATGATCACTAAAGAACAAGGATCCGAGCAAAGTGTTGGTGCGTCGGAGGAAATAATCTATAGAATAGATATTCCAGCCAATCGATATGATCTACTATGTTTGGAGGGCCTTGTTGTTGGACTTCTTGTATTTGAGAACAAGTATTATAATTCATTAATAATTTAACGGTTTCTCTATGTAATTAGCAAAAGGGATGAAGTGATGTAAGATGTATCATTTTTATTTCAGAATACCGTTACCTCATTATATGGCAATAACTCCAAAAGCAGGATTACAAAAAATTATCATAACAAAAAATGTATGTGCATAATCTCATTATTTCAGTGATAAATGATAATATATAGACATTTTAAAATTATTTTCACAGTGTGCTTCTGTTAGAGAACATATAGTAGGTGCTGTTCTACGTAATGTTACATTAACAAAAGATTCATATAACAGTTTCATTGATCTACAAGACAAGCTGCATCAAAATATATGTAGAAAACGTACTCTTGTATCAATTGGTACCCACGATTTAGATACAATTCATGGTCCATTTACTTATGACGCTATGCCACCGAAAGATATCTTTTTCAAACCCCTTAATCAGGAAAAAGAATATACTGGTGAACAAATCATGGATTTATATTCTGTAAGTTTTTTCTCACTAATCCTGCTAAATTTATTTCAAACTCTTAGTATAATTGATACATTTTTTTCTTCCAGAATCATGCCCAGCTGAAGCAGTATTTACCTATTATAAAGAATAGCCCATTTTATCCAGTGGTATATGATGCTAATGGTGTGGTTTTATCACTACCTCCGATTATTAATGGAGATCACTCAAAAATTACACTGGACACGAAGAATATTTTTATAGAATGTACTGCAACGGATCTCACAAAGGTAATAATCTACAGATATAATATTCTTTCAACGTCACTTTCACTATAAATGTTAAGAGAGTTCTAGATATAAAAATCCATCCCAGTTTCGCTGTTATAATTTTAGGCAAAGATTGTTTTGGATAA
This sequence comes from Trachelus tabidus, assembly GCA_030142655.1. Classification (NCBI taxonomy): domain Eukaryota; kingdom Metazoa; phylum Arthropoda; class Insecta; order Hymenoptera; family Cephidae; genus Trachelus; species Trachelus tabidus. The sequence continues at coordinate 3,054,550 of JARQTI010000454.1, read as the reverse complement.
TTTAGTATGCGCATTCAGCCAGTATTGCAGTAAGAAATTTACTGTCGAATCTGTAGAAGTTGTTTATACAAACAACAAGAAATACATCTATCCAGAATTGAAGTATCGTACAGAAGAAATTAGTAGCAATAAAGCAGCTGGTTACATTGGAATAACGTAAGGACAATCTAAAAAATAATCCACTGTAGTTACGATAATAGAACATTGATAAAATTCAAAAGCCCGCATTCACAACTCGCTCTTAAAGTCACTAACAGAGTAGCTTGTATTTAAAAGTCATTAAGAAGAAATTTAAAAGCGTGCTATTAGCACTGAAAGCGAGTTCTGAATACAGGCTAAAGTATTTAGAAGTATTAAAACTGCTTTAAATGAATATTACCAGTAAAAGATATAAAATGCTGATTTGAGATGAGTCTATAAAATGAATTACATTGATTAGTTTCTTTATCTGACACTTTCCTTGTTTGGAATGTTTACGATATACTCTATAATAATGAACAACAGATCCCAATCCAGTATCACTAATTCAGGCAAACTCCAGAACAAGTGGCAAACTTACTTTCAAAAATGTGCCTCAAAACAGAGGTCAAAGGCGAGGACCGACTCCTGGTCCAGGTGCCTCCGACTAGGCACGACGTAATACACGCGTGTGACATCTATGAAGATGTTGCCATTGCATATGGGTATAATAAAATAGAGAAAACAGTCCCACGCACGTCAACAATAGCTGAGGAGGTATTTACACATTTTTTCTAAATAATATCACCTCGTGATGATCAGAGGGTGCATCGAGCAATCTATATATTTGATTGTAGTGTCCACTCAACAAGCTGTCTGACCAGCTACGAGAGGAGTTGGCACATGCTGGTTTCACAGAGGCATTAACTTTTTCATTGGTATGGCAAACATCCAACTAGTTCATCTGTGGTAATACATCCAATTGTAAAGTGTTGCAATAAAGAATATTGTTTTAGTGTTCCCGCGAAGATGTGGCCGACAAGCTGGGCCATGACATTAAGAATGTACCTGCTGTACACATTTCGAATCCAAAGACTCTCGAATTTCAGGTAAACAAAATAGTTACTATATATAAATTTTCCAAGTGTCAAACGAAAGCATTATCTGTACTGAGTCATTTTAGGTAGCACGTACAACACTTTTATCAGGTCTTCTGAAAACCATAGCAGCCAATAAGAAGATGCCTCTACCACAAAAACTGTTTGAAGTTTCCGATGTTTTATTGCGCGATTCTACTGCTGATGTCGGTGCACGTAATGAGAGGCGTATCTGTGCTGTAAACTGCAATAAATCTGCAGGATTCGAAGTCATCCATGGTCTTTTGGATAGATTGATGCAATTACTTGAAGTACCTTGGAGTTCCACTAAGGACAACGAAGGCTATTATCTTCGACCAGCCGAAGGTAAGATATATACAGTAATGAAGGTTATTCTCAAAAGGACAAGAAAGATAAATTTTCATTATCTTTGCAGATCCCACTTATTTTCCACAGCGTTGCGCAGATATAGTGGTATTTGGAGAAGTGATTGGAAAGATGGGAGTATTGCATCCAAACGTGATTAATAAGTTTGAATTGCATTTACCGTGTTCTGCTCTGGAAATAAATATCGAGCCTTTGTTAGAATAAAGATGCTTTTCATAGCACCGTTGAATAAATCATATTTATTAAAGGCAAGTTTACACCATCTGTAAACTTTTGCATCAATTTCAATAACTAAATAGTTAAATTTATTTCTTAATAATATACCAGTTATAAATAGTATTTCGAATACTTAAAGAAATCAAAGAAAATTCTGAAAGATAATAACAAATATGTTACTACAGTATTCTAATTTTTAACAAAAAATCTCAAACATTTGCATTTATATTGTTTTCCTATTACCTAACGCATAAACTTTACTCCTAATACATTTCCATTTTTAAAATAGCTTGCCAGTCTCATCAACAAATGAGTATTCTAGACGGAATCAATCGAAAGATCGTAGTTCAATGTACACGTAATGCATAATGAGATCGCAATGACTCTCGTCACCTTCTCGGAAACAAAGTCAAATTTGCATCCATATTATTGTCCATGACACGAGCATGAAAATTCAGTATTTCAAAGCGAGGCGCGAGGCGCATGAAAATTTCTGGAAAACGATAGGAGCGTCGTTGGGTAGAAGAAAGAAAGTTATAGATGGGACATGACTAGACGAGTGAATAATTGAGAAATTGAAGCGAGGCAAAGGAGGAAAGACCTTTGGAGCAAAGTAGAATGATAACGGCATTAGCGAAGGATACAATTTCGGGTGAATAAAATTCAAATCTGCGAATAATATTTGCGCAGAGAGTATGGATCGCGCGGAGAGTGTAGTTGAAGTTACGCGCCAACAGATAGCGACTGCGGTGAATCTTTCGAATGGCCGAGGAGGCATCCGGGACTCTCGCCGTCGGCCATAGTAGACATGGCGGGTGTTAGCTTACGTGAATGACGGCGATTGTGATAGAGATATTGCCGAAAATCAGTGTTCTGTGTGTATTTCGCGGCACGGTAACGCTCGATTGGTGTCATATGATTCATCCGGAAGGTAAAAATGCAGAATGTAGCACAAGGAACAACCTCGGATAGCCAGAAGCACGAAAAAGCAAGCGTTCACCAGCACGACATTGGGAAAACGTCGTCGACTCCCCAGTCCTCGAACTCCAGCCCCACGAAGTCAGAGACCGAGACCTTCTCAGAGCTGCAGCCCCGCTTTATGACAGACTCGTCGGAGAGTGAGGAGGACAGCGTTTCAGAGGTAAACGGAACTTGCTGCTCGCCCCCGTGCCCAAGAGAAAGAGTGTCTTTATAGCAGCCCGTGAATCGCAAGCACGAGCCCTCGCATCCGACTTTGTGTTTGCCTACTTGTCTTTCTGTTTGCCTGCCTTCGCCACTGAGTCAGACAGCCTTTATAAAAAAATTCGCGAATGCGCTGAAACTATAGGTCATCCTTAGAACAGAGTGAATCCTTGCGTCGCGAACCTTCCCGTTGCTCTAGAATATGCCCCTTGGCGTAGTTCGAGGATAGGTGGCGAGGCCTTGTCACCAACCTCGCGAAAGGGATTCGCTAAAACGGGCCACGAGTACGACGATTAGCCGTATTTCTTCTTGTTAGAGTCGCGATATATCTGCCAACAAGACAACGTCCCTCTTTGATCCAAGTGATATTTGCGCAGTGCGTCGTTGATACTCGCGAACCATCGAAACTTTGTCCCCATCGTTATACCAAGAGTAAATCTTCCCATTCACTTTAGAAGTGAATACCCCACCAGGGTAGATATGCGCGTAGCGCGGAGTGCGAGAAGTCAGGTTGCTGTCCCCGCTCTCCGTGACTAGTTGAGTTCGCATGGCCCTGTAACATCACCACGAAACGGGATGCCCTTCCTTCTTATTACTTATTGCGTCTGATATATTTAACGAAAAAAGCCCAAGGGAATTTCGCGCAGGGAACGTTATATAACCGGGATATATGCGTTAATAGCCAGTAGCGAGACGTCAGTGGAGTATGTATGTGCACAGCACCGCTGCAAGTGTCCCCCATCTTCTGCCGAACTATGTACTGCTCACATTATTTTTTCCTTTCGTCATTCTCGCCATCTCTCAGCTTGTCTTTCTCTCTCTTTCGCGCTCTTACTACGTCCATTCGTCTTCTTCAAACTTTCCTCAACTCCTCTACTTTTCTCAATTCAATTTTTGTTACCCTCTCCTTAGTATTGTATCCCGAAAACTCCGCGTACTTCTGTAGACAAATCTCTGTGTACCGGGACCCAGTTTCCTTGCCGTTAGCATCTCCATAGTCTTGCATCAAGTTCTCGAACGCCACACACCTCAACTCTTTATCATCGCATATGAGCACGCCCATGCTTCTCAGTAGTCGACGACGTCGTTGAATGTCGTCGCCGTTTGTAAACGTGCTCGACCGGACACGTGTGTCTGTGCCTTTGTACCCGAGCGCAAGAGAGAAAGAATGAGAGGATGGGCTGTACGCATCGCAAGCATGAGAGCGTATCTGTACAGCAGCAATACTAGCGTGCGGCTAAGCGGCGGCGGGGGGATAGATATGCGCCTGTGAAACGAGTCCCCGTTCAGCGTGAGAAATATAAGTGTATCCATTGGTGTCGGTTCTCTTTTCCCTGTAGCCGTGCGGTGCGCCACCGAGCGGATCTCATCGACGTCTGTAGAGAGAAGAGTGTATTTGGTGTACCAGTATACACTGGCATGCACTAGTGTACACTGGAGTGTAATAGTATTGTATATACTACTCGTGCGCGTTCTTCGACATCGTCGTCGTCTTCGTCGTGGTCGTGTCGTCGTCCGACGTCGACGTGGGGCCCATGCGTGTAAGTCTGCGTGGAAACCGTGAACGGAGCCACCATATTATTTGATTTTTACTGTGTGGCCAGCGAGCTCCTTAAGCTCTTACGGAATTTAAGGACTTTGCAAGGATCGTCCAGAATAAGCGTATCCTGTCCTGAGCGAGCTGACACGCGATCCTTGCTTTACGTTCGGGTAGATGAAGGGCTGATTCTTGTCTTGTTCGATTAGGTACGCGACCAATAACGAGGGAAGTGTCAGTTTCATCCAACTTGGAATGGCTGCACATTGTTCAAGCTCTGTGTTTCTAGCTGGCAGCCACAGCACCATTTGCTAGACGAGATACTACACTTTCACCTGTCTTCTTGCACCTTAACATCAGCCGTGCCCCGTTGCTTTTTCCGTTATTGTGCGAAAATAATGCTACGGACTTCGACGTTTATACGTACTCTGTGCTTGACTGACGTTTTTCATCAGTATTTCGTGACGACTATTTGCGTGGGGTGAGGCTGCATCTCAGCACAGTTTGTAGTGCACTTTGCGTACGTACGTTGTAATTGCCTCGGAATGAAGATTGTGCGGATATTTGAATTCGAAGTTACTTTTTCTCTTTCTTAGCAATCGGAATTGTTTTACTTATTCGAGAATCGTCTTCGTTCTTGCGCTGGCAGGCATAACCTCAATTTTGGCGTTGCAACTTTATAACAAGGCGTCCGTTCACTGCCGTACGATGTTGTGTGCTTGATTATCAAATTATTTTTTCTCAAAAGCAATGTACTGTGTTTATGTGTGTCGGATGTTAATAAATAATAGTTTTTGTAGGCTTGCACTACATAATATTCTCATATTTAAGCTGATTTCAGTTTATGAGACTTCATTAACAAAATATATAAGAAAGAATGCAATTGATAAAACACATCAGGGACATTGTCTTTTATTTGTTTTTTTTTTACTCACTACATTCTTTTATGTGGCTTTTTTTAATACTTTTTTATATTGTTGAATGATCAGTTCAGGTGTGGCTAATGGACACTTATGCTTCGTGATACGGTACGCTGCTCAGATATTTCAGTATTTCCTGGTGATCGTATCCTTCCTCAAGTTTTATGAAATGTTGTGGCTTTAACTATTGATTTTATCAACAAAATATTATTCTAAGGGAAGAAAACATATTTCTTTTTGTAGATTCATATGTTAATATAGTACAAGAATGTTCTTTCTGTTATATTTAATGATGAAGGTGCACGATGTTAAATTTAAATTATTAAAAATTGGCATTTTAGATTTGACATTAACTAATGCTTCGCAATTTGAAAATTACTGTTGCTTCAATTTAAATGTCCATATGTCAAGTACCATTTATTATATTAAAAACTATAATGAGCAAGCTGTGATCAACAGCAGCTTCCATCCTTAACCTCTTATTATAAATGATCTAAGCGACCTCAATTTACAAATATTTCACTGGGAAGGATTAAATCTTTAAATTTACTTGACTGATCTCAAAATTATCAATGAGCCATTTACAACTATCAAATCTTAATTTAATTTGAATAACAAATGCGTGGTATTGTATCTTACTAGTATATTCTTCAGTACTAATGTCTGAATTACAGGTGGAGTGTTTTGCAATCGATCAAGCCGAGTTGGACGAGGATCATCAGCCTGAGAACTCCAAATTTCTATTGACCTCGGAAGACCCGGAGCGATCGGTAGATCCCGAAACTCAGGCGCGCTTAGAGGCTCTTCTCGAAGCGGCTGGTATCGGCAAGTTGTCATCCGGTGATGGGAAGCACCTGGCCGATCACGAGGTGCTTCGTCGCTTGACGTCCAGCGTGTCCTGTGCTTTGGATGAGGCAGCTGCTGCGTTGACCCGTATGCGAAGCGATAACCCAAGAAGTCAGAACGAAAAGCGTTCCCTCGTGGAGGCTTGCACCGACGGCGACGTTGGTACTGTCAGGAAGCTCCTGACTGAAGGACGCAGTGTTCACGAAACCACCGAAGAAGGAGAGAGTTTGCTCTCTCTTGCTTGTTCAGCTGGCTATTACGAGCTCGCACAGGTTTGTCAGCAGTGTTGAAAAATATCTATGTTGAAAAAAAAAAGAACGAATTACAAAACATTCATTGTTTCCTGAACTTGACAATATTTGGGATACACTTATCATTTATGAAGTTTCATTATTTCATTTCATCCATATCGCCGGATAAAGATTAATATTTTTAGGTTCTTTGAGATCTAATGAGGAAAAGTTTATTTGAAGCTACAACTACCGACACGTACATGCCTTCCGTCTTTATCAGGGTTACGCAAAGCATAGATTTTACTATTGTGAATTGTAGAATTATCTGGTTAAAGTTCTTTGTGTCAAAGAAAAAATATTACCGTCGTAAAGACCTGGGTATTTTTTTTGAACAGTAAATTTATATGCGTTGCGTTTAATCGATGCCAACTGAATCACCAAATATAGATTAATCCAGCCAAAAACCAGCTGCAACTTCATTCTGGATTACTTAAACAAACTTCTCAAATTACGCTATGATCATTGTCAACGGTATTTTTGAGTTATCTCCGAGTATGCCAAAACAGTTGGTTATATTATCTATCAGTTCCATTGGTGTACACATTGGCCATGCTCCTTTACTTTTTTTTGAATCATGTCTCTTGTTCATTATTATTCACTCGTATCAAACGAAGATCATAGCTTATGCTAAGATAGCAAGGAATTGCTGAAAGGATATTGAAAAGAATTAGTATAAAATATTTGTAATCAAATCGCGCTGTGTCAACCGCGAAATTTACGCATATCTATTTCGATAAGTATCATCATAAAATGATCAATAAGTTTTCATCTGCGCGATACAAAAGTTTGACAGCTGTCAGCTGATATAGTTTTTTTTCGTTTACAATAAATGTCCATAAGACACTATTCAGGATAACAACCTCAATCGCGTTATTTCATTGAATACAGGTTCTTCTGGCAATGAGTGCCAACGTGGAAGACCGTGGCATCAAAGGGGATTGTACCCCTTTGATGGAGGCTGCCAGTGCAGGCCATGTGGACATTGTAAGCTTACTTATAGCACACGGAGCTGATGTTAACGCTCAATCTACGTCAGGTAAGTGATGACGTACACGCAACGTCCAGGCTCCCGAAGAGGCAACCTAGAACATCTACTAGAAATACTATGAATTATTGCAGGTAATACTCCTCTGATGTACGGGTGCGCTGGTGGCCATGAAGAAGTTGTCAGGGTACTTTTGGAAGCTGGTGCTAACGTAGAAGACCACAATGAGAATGGTCATACGCCATTGATGGAAGCGGCCAGTGCTGGACACGTTCCCGTGGCTAAAATCTTATTGGAGCATGGCGCTGGCATTAATACTCATTCCAATGAATTCAAGGAATCCGCTTTAACATTGGCCTGTTATAAAGGTCATTTGGATATGGTACGATTTTTATTGGAAGCCGGCGCAGATCAGGTAACACATCCCGAGATACATTAATAGTCCTTGGTGACTTCTTAGTAACTCGCTCGACATTTACCTTGACTTATTAGTACGTTGTCCCCGTGTAGGAGCATAAAACTGATGAGATGCACACAGCACTCATGGAAGCGTCTATGGATGGTCATGTAGAAGTTGCCCGGTTACTATTGGATTCTGGTGCGCATGTTAATATGCCAACGGATAGCTTTGAATCGCCGTTGACACTGGCAGCGTGCGGAGGCCATGTAGATCTGGCGATGCTTCTCATTGAAAGAGGAGCTAATATTGAGGAGGTCAATGATGAAGGTTACACCCCCTTGATGGAAGCCGCGAGGGAAGGTCACGAAGAGATGGTTGCTTTGCTTTTGAGTCAAGGTAACTTTTATATATTTCATTTTCGTAGGGCGTTGTCATAATTTTAAAAATCCTGTTTGATGCGATAACTATAAGGCTTTGTGTGCTTTAGGGGCGATCATCAATGCTCAAACGGAGGAGACTCAAGAGACAGCTCTCACGTTGGCTTGCTGTGGAGGTTTCCTAGAAGTTGCAGACTTCTTGATAAAAGCAGGAGCGGACATTGAAATGGGTGCCTCCACACCTCTCATGGAAGCAGCCCAAGAAGGACATTTAGACCTTGTTCGATATTTACTTGAGTCCGCGGCCGATGTTCATGCCCAGACTCAAACTGGTGATACGGCTTTAACATATGCTTGCGAGAATGGCCATACAGATGTCGCCGATCTTCTCCTGCAATTTGGCGCAGACCTGGTATGTAATTTCTAATGTATTGCTCATATGAATATTTTTACTTGATTTACAAGCAGAGGTTAACGGATGTTGATTATTTCTCTTATTACAGGAGCACGAGTCGGAAGGAGGTAGAACTCCTCTGATGAAAGCTTGCAGGGCTGGTCACCTATGCACGGTACAATTTCTCATATCTAAGGATGCGGACGTCAATCGGCCGACGACAAACAATGACCATACACCTCTTTCGCTCGCCTGTGCTGGAGGACATCTCGCTGTCGTTGAACTTCTTCTTGCACAGACTGCCGATCCATTCCATAAGCTAAAGGTATATTATCGACTCGCGATCTTTTGGTCGATGAGGTAAAACAAATGAACCGCTTCTCATTTACGTTTGGAAATCCTTTTAATTTGCATAGGATAACTCTACGATGCTAATAGAGGCAGCCAAGGGTGGACACACCAGTGTTGTCCAAATTTTACTAGATTATCCTCATAGCATCATGATGAGCACACCGCATAACGGTGCACCGGCGCCAATGTTGTTGCCCCAACAGCAGCAACCACAACAACAACAGCAGCAGCAGCAGCAGCAACCACAGCAGCAACAAACACAGCAACAACAGAATATTGCTCATCAACAGCACGTGCCTCATCAGCAACAGCCGCCTACCCAGCAACAGCAACAACAACCACCGCAGCAACAAACCACCGAACAACCCCAAACTCAAAACCTTCAACCTAAACATAACACCCAAAAATCATTGCTCAGGAAGAATCGTTCAGTTCCCATGATGCCGGACATGAGTCTAACCTCCGCTGAAGCGCAGCAGGTTCGCACGCAACCCGCGGGCGAGTCCGTCACTACCACCAAGGATGACACGAATATCCTCGATAAAGGCAGCGGGGGTTTTACTAGCCTTTCCGAACCTAACATTAGCCTTAGCCCTGCACCAGCGCCAACACCAGCACCGGCCACCTCCGAGAGTCGGAAGAATGCTAGGCAGGAGCAGATTCTCCATAAACAACAAATTCTTGAGGAACTGCAGGTGCGTTTTTTCGAAATCGATATACTGACAGCTCAATCATATTAGAAATTTTGGTAAAAAAAATCGTTCACTTCAATCTCATCAGTGGCTCATTTGGGTGTTAATTCTTTTTAGAGGGTAGAACGCGAGCTTCAGATCAAGGGCGCGGGTCACCTGTTCTTAGGTTCTGCTGGTACGGCTACGGATTCAATTGGAATTGCGCAGCAGCAACAACAGCCGCAGCAGCAGCATCAGCAACCGCCGCAACAGCAACTCTCGCAGCAGTTGCAACCACCCCAACAAGACTCCACGGAACCAATCACGCCATTGCCAGGCATGCTCAATATTGACCTACCTGCACAATCAGTTGAAGCTTCTCATGGTATGTTTTCACTTGCTCTAAATTTTGTAATCTCTCGAAACCAGCAGTGAGTGTAAGGGTTACATTTTTTCAAGGGCTAGTATGTAGCTCTCCGGACTTGCTAGAAGAACTTATGAGCTCCGAAGAGAACGAGACGAGTCCTACAGCAGCGTTAATCTCTTCGCAAGTTTATGCCGCTTTTCTCGAGGGCAGGAAAATTGGTCTGCAATCGTGTTTACGAAAGGAGCAGGAGGCTTTACACCGAGGCTCTGCCATTGTAGAATCAATTACTACCGTGACTGACATTCGACCAATGACTCCACCACTCCCTCTCGCGCTCTCTTCGATTCCTGTAACGTCCGTTGTAACCCTAACCACTTCAAATACATCATCGACAACTACCCCAAGTCCTCCCAGCGTCTCGACGCCTCCCACCGTCACGACCGTATCCCAACCCATAACTGCGAGCAGTGACGTAAGTCAGAATACTGCTATAAGTGATCGGCCGAAAGCAAAGCCTGTGTCTAAGAAGGAGGGTAAGAACATTCGGAAAGCAGCATCGGGAATGGCTGGGGGAAAATTACAACAACAACAAGCGGCGTTGATAGCTGGTTACCAACAACAGTATCAGCAGAAACAGCGACAACAAGCCTACCAGATTCAGCAGGTCCACCACCTGCAGCAGTTCAACCAACAACTGCAACTGCAATTGGAACAGGCTCAGGTTTGTGGGAATACATCTTCTTGCTTTTTCTTCAAATTCACGGAGAAAACTTTTTGTCTTAACTTTATTTTGTAGAATTTATCGAAATTTCAATACACAGATCATTACATTTGTCGTATGCTACGTGGGATGTTTTTACTATATCTGTACAGGTGCAGCAACAACAACAGCAGCAGCAACAACAACAACAGCAGCAGCCGCAACAGCAACAAGGTGCTGATGCCAGTGGGAGTGGCGGAGGCGGTATACTTGTACCCAGTCAACAAATAGCTCACACCCATCCAACCCATAATCATCGTCGTCATGCGCAGGTACGATATATACAATACCTTCATAAGTTCCTGCAGACTCATATGTGGTACAACATAATACACATTTCTTTTTTTTACCTATTTTTCTTTGTTTAATACATTTGTTGCTACTCTGTTCTGTTTATTTTCAAATATTTAATCTATCATAAATAGATTTCACGAGTGTAACGCTATCCTGATTTTTCGAAAGCATTGTCTTTCTTTATCTTATAAATGTTTAACTTATTGGCCGTTCTAAGGATCGTGCGATACTAACTATAACATTTTGGAGCAGTTAGTATGCAGGACACTAGATAGTTCGTTGAATATATTATTGTTTTAACACTTTGCATGAAGATTAACTTTCAAGATAATGAATAATTTTTACTTCTGGATGCCTTCCTGTTGTGTGTAGGCACCGCTTGAAAGAAATCTTCAGGAATTGGAGCCACGTTTGGCCATGTTTTATCTGCAAGGACGTTTGGACGTTATGAAGCACCGAGCATTGGAAGAAAGTAGGCAAATTCCTATTGACGATGTTGCCGAAATTTTTGAGTCTATTAGTTTTGATGATGTACCTAATGGTAAATGTATAACCTTACAGAATTTGAAGTATATCCAATATTGAAAATATCTGTATTACGGTCGATGGGTTCGTTTTACGTAACTTTTTGTTTTCCTTACGTTTACCAGTAGCCGAAAATCAAGAGAAGCTCGAGATGAAAAAATTGGAAGTGTCTGGTAGTAAAGAGCAACAACCACAGCAGCAGCAACAACAACAGCTTCCGCCACATCATCAACAGCAACCGCAGCTACAACTACCTACACAGCAGCAGCAACCGCCCCAGCCACAGCCACAACCGCAACCGCAACAGCAACAACAGCAGCAGCCTCAGCTTCAGGCTCAGGCTCAGGTTCAGGTTCAGCCTCCGCCGCCGTCCCAACAACAGGATCCAACACCGCAGCAGCAGCAGCAGCTACTGCAACAACAATCTGGCCAGGTAATTTAGCGTGCTGATTTGATTTAAATTATCTAGAGTATCTTTCTTTTTGCTATCAAACTCGATTTTTTATATCCGTACGCACAATTGTATAACCTCAGGTAACTAATGCGGGTGTACAAATTCAAACGGACATATCCGGAGGCTTACAGCCAGCAAGTAGGCAGGCCATACAAGATCAAATATTGAACGAACGAATGATGGAATTTCAGCAAGGTTTTCGAGTTGCGCAAAGTATTTGCAGTGGTCTTTTCCAGCCGCAACTGCTTTCACAGCCTTCTCAATTGGGTTAGTACCATTACTTTATATAAAGTTAAAAATAAAAAAGATTTCGAAATTGAAAATTCCTGAGGGAGCTAACAAGCTGCTTCATATCCGTTGTCTTTTTTTCTTCAGCATTTCCGGCTCAAACATTACCAGCTGTTACGGAAGCTACTGAAGTAATAGACACTCTACCTCAGCCTTCCAATGGCTATGCCCAGTCCACTGCATGCAGTACCCATCAGGTCCAAGTAGCAACTCAGACTCAAGCGCCGGCAGCAACAGTTGCTGCCTCCATAGTAGCACCTGATAAGAAACAAGTATGTACCGCACCACCTGCTGGGAAAGGAAAGAAATCGAGGTATCCTCTGCTTTCCCAGCAGCAATCTTGTCAACAGCAAACAACTTCCACTGCCCAGCAACAGGGGGCTAACTTCCCAGCTCAAAATTATCAACTGGATCCAGCTGCAGGTAAGTTAACCTTATGCCGTAGTAGCAATTAATGTATCGGCCTTTGATACGGGGTGACATGACGTTCACGTTAAATAGAGGATATTCAAAAATTCATTCGAAGCATACCATTCTTATTTGAAATTTATTTTATCTTAGTTGCTGGTCAATATACAACCGGTGTTTCGACAGTTGGAGCTTATGCAGCAAATCAAGTTCCACCAGCTCCATTTTCCTGCATGGATGTTGACTCCGAGACGGATAGCAATCATGACACTGCCCTAACATTGGCATGCGCCGGTGGCCACGAGGAACTCGTCGAGCTTCTCCTGAGTCGCGGTGCTGATATCGGTAAGTACAGTATACCTAGGCCTATTTCTTTTTTGATCAATCACGAATATTCTTATCACACGAATACGCTTTTTCTCACATCCTCGTTCACAGAGCACAGAGATAAGAAAGGTTTCACCCCGCTGATTCTGGCGGCAACAGCCGGACATCAGAAAGTCGTCGAGATACTTCTTAATCATGGTGCCGATATCGAGGCACAATCTGAGCGCACGAAGGATACGCCCTTATCCCTTGCCTGCAGCGGAGGAAGGTACGAAGTAGTGGAGCTATTACTTAACCGAGGTGCAAACAAGGAACATCGGAATGTCTCCGATTATACTCCGCTGAGTCTGGCAGCATCCGGTGGCTACGTGAACATCATAAAGCTATTGCTTAGCCATGGCGCTGAGATTAATTCCCGAACTGGTTCCAAATTGGGCATCTCTCCCCTTATGCTCGCCGCCATGAATGGCCATACCGGTAAGACACATTTTATTCCAATATCTCTGGGGATTGTTCTCAAATAACTTATGAACTTGCTTGTCATACGTCTCAATCGCATCGTTATATTTTAGCCGCAGTTAAATTGTTGCTGGATATGGGTAGCGACATCAATGCACAGATTGAAACGAATCGCAACACCGCGCTGACCCTTGCGTGTTTCCAAGGCAGGCACGAGGTCGTCAGCCTTTTACTCGATCGCAAAGCCAACGTAGAGCATCGAGCTAAGGTATGAAATTTTTTCTGTTTTAACATCAATGTAGATCACGTCTCTCTTTTTTCTTATAGAAGTCACGGTATCATTTGCCTAATACTCCCATTGACTTCTTATTCGTGTAGACGGGGCTGACACCTTTGATGGAGGCTGCTAGCGGTGGTTACGTCGAGGTAGGACGAGTATTACTTACCAAAGGTGCGGATGTCAACGCTACGCCTGTTCCTTCATCCCGAGATACTGCCCTCACCATTGCTGCCGATAAGGGCCACTGCCGTTTTGTAGAGTTGTTACTGTCAAGGTAAGGACTCGAGCTTACTAGGGCTACAAGTTAGGTAGAGTCACCATAATTGATATTTAACTTGGATTTCAGGGGAACGCAAGTTGAAGTGAAGAACAAGAAAGGGAATAGTCCACTGTGGCTAGCCGCTAATGGAGGTCACCTTAATGTTGTGGATTTACTATATCATGCTGGCGCGGATATTGATTCGCAAGACAATCGAAAGGTTTGATTATATGTGATTCTCTTTCCATGCTCCATTGCTCGATCCATTACATGACCCTAACTGAGAGCGAATAATTGTTTCTAGTTTTCTAAGTACATTTTGATTGGGTTTTTCTTAATTTAAAAATTTTATTACAGGTGTCTTGCTTGATGGCTGCATTTCGCAAGGGTCATATAAAGGTCGTCAAGTGGATGGTGAATCATGTAACGCAATTCCCAAGCGATCAAGAAATGACCAGGTACATAGCCACCGTCAGCGATAAGGAACTCCTGGAGAAGTGTCACGAGTGCGTTAAAATAATAAGGGCAGCCAAGGAGACTCAGGCCGCCAAGGCGAATAAGAATGCAACGATACTTTTGGAAGAGTTAGACATGGAGAAGACAAGAGAGGAATCGAAGAAGGCGGCAGCTGCGCGACGGCGCGAGCGGAAGAAAAAGAAGAAACTCGAGAAGAAGGAGGAGAAACGAAAGCTCCACGAGGAAACGAAGAAATACGAAACGATCTACGAGGATAAGGAAGACAACGGTAAGAAGTCTGGCGACGAAGATGACGACAGAGGAGACGACAGCGAGCAAGAGGCTGGGGACAATTTAGAGAAAATGGAGAATGCACCGTCTCCGGTGAATAGAAGTCCCGAGGATCTTGACAAGGAGGAAGGCGACAGCGGTATCGATGCTAACAGCCAGGGTAGCTGCAGTAGCAACGACGTCAAGACTCGTGAGAAAAAGAAAGAAAAGAAAAAGAAGAAAAGTAGTAGTCCAAGCAACAACGAAAAAGAAACGTCTCCTCATCGATCGCCAAAAGCGGTATTAACGCCCAGTTCGAATTTGGCTCAAAGTACGGTCACTGCTACTAAATCGCAAAACACCAGCACCGAGAAGTAAGTGAATTCGGTCAAGTTTTATTTATCCTTTTTTTTTCTATCTTTCAATCGCTGACGATAATTTATAATGCTTGTTCATCCTAACCTATCTTCTCTAGGAGAACGTTATCCAACGTTACCAATACGGTTTCCACCTCTTCGAGTTCCTCTGTCTCGAGCACTAGAGCAGCTACCGCAGCGGCAGTCAGCTCTAGCGAACGGAAACATAAGGGACAACTAGTTTTTGAATCGTCGAGGCATCCTGCAGACAGGGAAGACTTCGAGGCTACCGGTAACGAGACGTATATGCCTGGCAAGGGAAAGAAATCGTACAGCAATCAATACGATAGCGATTCATTAAATACATCTGTGAAATCAAACAGTTCTACAAGTCCAAAGCAAGGCGGAAAACGCGAGGAAGGCTGGAAGGAAGTAGTGCGAAAGTAAGAATTCTTAATACTAATTTTTGTGTGTGCTTTCTGTTTTATTTGCTATCCAGGTCATTGCTAATGGATAAGGTGTGGTTGTGTGGAATGATTGATGATTAATTAATCGAGCCAATTCTTTCATGCACCACTTTGCGGCATTAAAAAATATTCACGTGCACCTCATAATACTTTTCATTAACCTGGCGAGAGTACTGTCACGTGAATGATTATTATTACTTTAAAGAAATGATGGAGAAACTAAATCAATTTATTTACGTTTCACTAGGGGCCAATCCGATGATTCAGGCAGGTTCATGAACTCACCGTTCCGTTCAAAGAAAGTGTCAGTACCACCGAATGCTATCAGTCGAGTCATTGGCAGGGGTGGCAGTAACATAAATGCTATACGCGGAGCAACTGGTGCGCATATCGAGGTGGAGAAGCAAAGTAAATGCCAGGGTGAAAGAATTATTACGATAAAGTACGTACAATCTTGATTTTACATAAGACAAAGTGCTTTGTTCTCAATGAAATTCTTGGATATTCATTCTGTGAATCTTCAATGCAGCTTCTGCTTTAAGGATCGCTAATAATAAACATAGAAGCATTCTCTCGTTTCTTAATTTTCGTGCACATTTCTTTTGCAGGGGATCATCCGATGCTACCAGACAAGCTCACACGCTCATAGCTGCTCTCATCAAAGATCCTGATGTTGATATTCTCCAAATGCTTCCGAAATCAAAGCTACCCGTTGTTACAAATTCATCCTGGGACAAAGCTATCCCGACTGTCGCCGTAAGTTATCTACAGTGTAGTTGTAAGATTTTCTGCTCTTGTTTTTCATAATCATCGTCGTTTCTTCCTCCTCTGGCTGACCTCATAGAAACGCTTGTTAAATGAGCATCAAATTATATGTCCTCAGGCAACCAAGGCGAAGGTGGGATCAGTAAATAAACCGCCTAGTCTGGTGTCCAGTGCCACAGGCTCACAAGTCAACAAATCTGGATACACTTCAGGAATTTCATCGATGGGTCAACTGGTGCCTATCCGTTCCTCAGCTACAGTGAAAATCCCTGGCGCTTATCCGGCACCTCTGCCACGAGCTACTGCCCCAAGACTAGTTGCCGCTGGTAAGAAACTATAAAAAACTATAATAAAATCGAATGCTCTTTGTTAAGATTAAAGATATTTTTTCAATGATCTTACATAGCCAGTATTATTAGAGATAAATCAAGATTTTCTCCCTGTCATTCGTTTAGAGTACCGTTGCATATTTTAAATTCACAAGTTTCTATAGAAAAATGTAATAGAGACGCGTTGAGAGAGTGGACAATATTTTTAATTCACGTCAATATCGTTAAGAAATTATACTAATGCATTCTTCTACACATAGCTGAGAAACGAGCACAGGCAGCAGCCGCGGCCCAGATGGCTTCTGCGTCGAATACGAAAACGACAATGTCGTATACGAGCGTGATAATGACAGCGGGACGTGCGACGAAGATCGTCTCCACGAGCACGACCCAGACATTCGCTGCTAAACTGTCGGAGATCACTGCGTCGACTCACACCTCGACAACTGTCATGCAGTCTTCTCACTCTGCAGGAAATAAGCAAAAATCTCAAGCAAACACTGTAACTGTAATGTCATCCACGGTTCCAGCTACGCCTCAAACGTCACCTCAGCAAGCCGCGACCAGCACATCGCCAAAGCACTGCCGACCACTGCCTACCTTGTCAGCTCCGCCGACGATGCCCTCGCATTATTCTGGAAAATCAGCTTACTCGCCTGGCTCGAACGGAGCGAATTCTACTATTGGTCCTGTCGTCTCAAACGGGTCTGAAAGTACTGTAGTGTCTACGTCAGCTAGTTCTGTCCGCGTGACACCCTCGCCACCAGCTGTCTCACAGCCCCCAACTATTCAGCAACAGCAGCAGCAACAACAGCACATGCGCAGCTCTACCCCTATAGCACCCATTATGCAGGAACAACAGCAGCAACAGCCTAGCAACACTCCCTTGGAATATTCTCTGTTTAATGATACGTTTACAAAGGTAACTCAGCAGTCGATGTGGGGTGGCCGAGAGAACGAATCTCAGAAGGGTATGAATTTCGCGACGGTGGCTGGTGGTGGTGTCTCGGTTAATACCTCTGGAGCATCGTCGAACAAGTTCATCGATAGCGTTCCCCCGCAGGTTAGTAAATGTTCCAGTTTTATCTTACTGATGACTAAGGTGCCTGGGCTCTACAGTGGCGTACTTATATAGGCATTTTTGATCTCTACACAGGTGGATGCCTCGAAGGCTCCTGGTTACAGAGGAACTGCCATGTGTTCCCCGGTCTCGAGTAAATCGAGTGGCACGAATAGCGCACCAGGAAGCACTATAGGTCGTGGTGTATCGCCTTCTGCGGTACATAATCCAATACAGCCACCGCAGTATCAGTCATCTGTAAATTACAACGAACATCCGCTTCCCAATAAGCCACCCTCGAGCCTCGCTGTAGCACGTCCGTTGATGCCGCAACAGAATATGGAAATGGGGGCTGGCATGACACCATTCAATAGGCCAGTATTTCAGGGCGATCTTAGCTCTAGAAATAACCCGGGTCATCAGCCCCACGTCATGCCGTCCACTTCCCAGCCGACGCTCGACGTCGGTCTCTTCAAGGGAAACAATAGCGGCTACGAGCATCCTAACGTTAACTCTAATCTTCTGAAAATGGTACCGAACGAAGGTCAACCTGGTCATCCTCTGTTACCTTTTCATCCTCATATACAAAATTTTGCCCAGACAATGGCACAATCACCATCAGTCAATACGACAGTTAGTATGTCCAGGCTAAATCCCAGGGCACCTGATTTCTCCAGCTCTCTTCATTTAAACAACAAACCGCAAGTGACGATGTTCAATGCTGGAACTGGTATTCATCCCAATATGTTTGCCACTGTCCCAGCACCGCCGCCATCCGCAATACAATCTAATAACTTGGCAATGGTGGGAAATTTCCCATTGGGAAAGTACCAAGCACCATCTCGTGGCACGCCCAACACTAATATCTCAACGAACGGTCAGACACGATGGCCATTCGCACCACCTCACAACAGTTATCCTCCTCATCAAGATCCTATGATGGGTCAGATCAGTTTCTCAAATCATCTGGCAACAATGACTGGTCAGCCGGGAGGTATCGATCTAATAAGCGGTTTAGAAAATGGTGGTTCACCTGCTATGTCTCCCTCGTCGCCGGCGCAGGTCGCTCAGGAAATGAATCAACTTAAGATCGAGGATCGCAAAGTCCCACGACCAATCGGCACCGAGAGGGCGTGGAAAAATTATTCAGCTGGCATGGGACCAGGCGGTGATGCGGACTCCATGAATTGGATGCTTAACAACGAAAAATTTGTCGGATCTTGGGCCAGTCTCGCACCTGGAATGGATAGACACCAAATGTATCGCTCGAATGCTTCATTTAATCGCATGTCCAACGTGGATGCCGAACTTCATCAGATGGTAGAGTCTACCTTCCAGGTAAGTTTATACTCATTACTTCCGGTAGAAATTTTATACAGATACAATTTAACAACCTCCGTCCGATGTTTTTCAGGGTCATTTGGACAATCAACAACCTTACCCTAATGGAAGTGCAGCTGCGCTCTCTCTGATGCCAGGATTAGCCCTGTTGCCTGGACAATTTGGATCTGCAGGATTACCGGAAATGCCTCCAAACGAATCTGCGAAAATGGAACCACCAGCGTGGGGAATGTCTGACGCCGTACCAGACAAACAACACCCTGTAAGTTTTTCAATTTCCTTTTTAATCAATACAAAAACACTGAGAAACTTTTGATCTCGCTACGCCATCAACTTTACTTAAATATTCTTTTAAGCAGTCCATAAGTATTCAATCTAGCACACTCCCAAGATTTCTCCATTAACACAGAAAATTAATGTTGTTTATATTTATCAAAATAGTAGACAATCAATTATGCATAACGCAGATAAACTCCGTTTAACTGTTTTATTACACAATCGGACACTTGTATTTTGAAGATAAACGGAGTTTTTATGCATTGAACCGCGTTGAAGGAAATGGGCGTAATTCATTCAATAACTATAATACAAATATCGCAACAACCCTGACGGAGAGATCGTGAGTCAGGCCACGTCGTTGCCTATTAAATCTACTATATCATTATAACCTTGCTTTCAGGGATGGAACAAATGGAGCCATTAAAATGGAAGAGCCTTTCATCGACATACAGCTTTCCTCGTATTACCTTGGACGAGAATGACGAACCTGGAATACAAAAAATAGTAGTAGATGAAACTGGCATACGAAAAAGCGTTGTTTCTAGACACTACATAAATTACAATACTACCTATATTCATTGACACACAGATCCATATTACTTGTCATGCTAGGTGATAAGATGGTAAATCCTTACTACAATTTATTGCTATTATCTATTATACATATTCGATACCAGTAATTAATGAATACGGTGCCTGTTGATTAATGCAGGAACACCAGAGCTATGGATAATCGATTTAAGTGACGCGTTTGGTGGACGTCGATCTTACGTCATATCCGTTCTCTCTTGATCCTTTGATAGTCACACGCACCTTATCAAAGCTAATCGATAATTGATATGCTGATGATGGTGACTGTGTCATTCTGCCATTGGGATGGTCTCTACCTATCTGTCTAACTTAAATAACCTATGATACTTGCCAGACTCGTCACAATAAATTCAGATATCGTAATTATGTCGCCTTTGGCTTCTCTAGTAGCGATGTTTTGCACAACAGCTCTTTAATCAGTGATTGACTGTTTCATCATGATCAGTAAAGCAACAAAAAAAAACACGTAACCTATAAATTTCTTTCTTTTTTCGACTTATTTATGTTGAGAGTACCTATTATGGAATATCTATTACTATTTGCTATAAGAATGATACAACAAAAACAATTTGAAATACTATGAATATACCATGATTATGTAAATAATTGACTTTGTCATGAAATTCCGATTACTTCCAACGCTGCGAAGGGATACCGAAGGGGGCGAACTTTCTTTTAAGTTCGATAGACTTTTCTTATTCCCAGCCGTCGCGGTTATTACGATTGCTCCTTTCCCCGCACCGCCGCGTGCCATTTTCTTACTGATAAAAATGAAATTCGTCTCATTCTTGTACTTTTCCACCTTTATCACGTTTTACACAAGCGTCATGGTTGCTTGACTCTCATGATTATTATCATCATTCACGCGTACGATAAAGCTGTTTATCGCTTTCTTTCCTTACTCAAGTAATATCTTTCTTCACCGATCACACTTCTGACCAGGGCCACACAAAACACATTTTTCTTCGGACACTGGTCTCCCGTGGTAGTCTCTGTTTTTAATATTGTTTTTCTACTTCAACTGCCTAGATAAAAATTGAACTACAGTGAACGGCCGTATCCTTTGTATGACGCAGCTTCACAAAAGTTTAACGTTAGATCCTCGAATACCAAGAGAAACTCGAAAACAATTATTACAAGCCATCTTCGAAGGTTTCGTGCTCGGCATGTAGCGTAAGCGATTCTTGTTACCGTTTAATATATGATATTTCACAACGGACGAAGTACTTGTACCCGGAGTAAGGAAGAAAGAAGTGAGGCGCTAAGGTCGCGCGGATAGCTGTAAAAATTCACTAGAGGAAAAGACAAAAATGAGAGAAAGGAGATATCCTCTAAGGTCGAGAGCGATGATACGTGTATAAGGGATGACGCGCAATTAATTAATTAACAAAGACGATGCCTGGCGTTAAATGTTCCTCGGGATGTCTTATCGTCAATCATCCGCTGCTAAGACATACGATAACAGGTTTATACTAATGTTCATCTAATGAAAAAAGAGACTCCGAGAGGATGACTATACCGGAGCACACGCAGATATAAATATATGTAACCCATAGGGATATCTTTAACAAGTATGAAAAAAGAAAAGAAAAAAAAACACGTTAAACGAAGCGGAAGAACAAAAGCAGAACCACCAGTCTCCTTCATTTTGTAATATCGCCGTGAAATTCATAACGTTGACCGCGTTTTGCAGTGATTGACGCGCCGGAGACTTTCCCCGTGAAAATTAGTATACAGGCGTTTGTAGTAAGTATTTTTTATGGAGAAAACAGCGATAGAGAGAAAATGAACAAAAACAAGACAGACGTACCGAACGACGTTCACAGCGAGACACGCGTTTACGTATGGGCAAAGGCACACCAGAACTATTGCGAGGTGAATAGAAATAATTCTCGAAATTCGACTTCGAAGTAATCGTTGGGAAAAGTTATTGCGCAACGACGGATTTGTGTTATCGATATAATATATATATATTGTACCGAAAACTATTCGGGTCAATGAATAACTATTTCATTGTTAAGAGGGTAGAGCGAGCCGCCGACACAGCATATAATTTTGTGCATCCCTTAGCTAGAGTACTATATATATCTATATATTTTACGTGTATATATATATATATATATAATACTATTATGGCTATGGTGGTAATAACGTTTATTATTATATTATGGATTATTATTACAACACACGTAAATATAGAGACGATATATAGAGAAAAGAAAAAAAAGTCTACTTTTACTGCTCTTGGCTTGAGCGGTAGTAATGAATTACTATGTACACTATACAGTCGATTATATATATATATATATACACGTATATATATATAATGTTCATTTATATTGAACATTTGGGAATCTTGCATCAATCGCGTGGGGATTTTAGCAAGTGTTTAATGCGTATAGCGACGACGACGCTGACGACGACGACGCTATAATTGAAACGGTTCCCAAATAATGTGACTCGATCTTTTTTCATTTTTTTTTTTTCATTTCACTTTGGCTCGTGGAAAATCATATACGAGCGCCCTTTGATGTGTATTCCAGGGAGCGCTTCTATTATTCTCGATATGAATGGTACACTGTTATAATTTAAAGCCTATTTTCAAATTTGATTTATGATAACTGCGATATATGATATAAAACTATTATATGACATATAACAATAAAGAAAATAAATGAATATAAATGTCGGGAGTGGATGATTCATATATATATATATGTATTATGGGACTATATATATATATGACTCGGGGAGACTCTTTGAAATGATTTAGGTGACTGAGGATTGTTTGCGATAAAATTACGTTTCTTTATTTTACTTTCGGTGTGTGGGTCTTTTAGTGTGGAATTATCAGCGTGCACGGAGAGTAGGCCCATCCTTAGATCATACGCATGAATCATCATCATCGTCATTATTGATCAAAGTTGTTGGAAACAGACAATCACGAAATTATTGAGTTTTTTTTTAATTTAAGGTTGATAATCGGCCCTTTGTACTATATTGTGGATTTTTATATCCTGGATATATCTTTGCGCTTGTCTATTGGGATCTTTTTTGAGATAACTATAAGCTAGCAATGTGTCGGATATAAATAGCGTACTCTTGAGTTATTCTCATTCTTAATATAGCTTGCGAGCAGTTTGAAATTCCAACGGGTCGAATAACCGGTGGAAATTTACCGTTCATCGAATTAGCACGGCGCTGAGTGACGGATTTCTTCGTTACTAAAATTCGAAGCGTATCTCTTTGATGTTTGTGCTTGTTTCCGGTGGTGAGAATTTTAATATGGTCTGAGGGGGGGGGAGCGGTCGTAGCCCAGTGGTTAGGGCAGCGGGGATTCACGACCGTAAGGTTCGGGGTTCGTGTCCAGATTCCAGCGGCATTCACTAATGGGTTTTCATATGAAAACTTAAGTGAGTATATTTAAGAGCAGGGCCGTCATCTGGCTTTTTATGGCACGCGATGTGCTTGCAAGGTCTCAGTCGTTGGCATTTTCCTACTTTTGTTTTCCTATTCTCGGTGTGACTTTTATTCGCGGAATCGCCATTATCTACTTGTATCTGGTTTGAATTCGCGCTTATTATTAGTACTACTTTGAGTTTCCAGGTGGCGCCGATGTAACTTTACGTTATAAAATTCTTAATATAGTGCCGCCTATCGGTGATTACTGACATTAGACTTACTTTGGATGTTTGTCAGATCGCTTCATTGCAGTTCAAGCTTAATGTTTGTACTCTGGCAGTTTGTTTTTGACAGCTGTCTTTGTGTGAAATCTGATGGAATCGTTACTATATTTGCGGGGACGGATTTTTGCTTTTGTAGTGTAGTTTATTTATGTAAATTACTTCCTGACGGTAGGAATTTATTGTTTTACGTATTGTGCTCTTGACGTGATGTTGAATCAAAATCATCCGATTTTGAACTCTATCGATACTTATATAGAACCTCTTTTGAAACGGGTGCTACAAACTCAAAGACTAGGTAAGACAGGTTTTTTTTAATTAGTTAGTAGTTTAGTCGTTTTGTGTATAAAATTTTATTGCTTTATTGGCTCCTGAATATTTTTATTTTAGGAGTATGCTGCGGTACTATAGAACTGAACTCTGTAAGCTCCAGTTGTGGGAAGGCTAAGGCAGATCGTTTTAATTTGTCTATACCGTATGCAGGCCAGAGTCTGAATTGGAGCATTTTATTCGATTCGCAATGTCCAGGTTTAGGACCAGATTTTATGTTCGGTGATGAGACATTTTTAGCTGATCCGGATGCTGATACTTTAGCCACTCACGTTCCTAGTCTTGCTAAATGGAATCCTACCGATGCAAATTCCTTACTTAGGGTTCTCAGTGAGCTCTTTTGGTATTACAAGAAACATCAAGTAATGCAAAGTTTATATTATATTCAAAATCTATCATTGATAGATTGATAAAATTAATACTGCAATTGTCATATTCCTCTTTCAGATAGATCTACTTGAGAAACAAGGCGACAGATTACAATTAGAATACAGTACACTGGTTGGAGAAACAGAAATATGTGCAGAAGATGTAGAAATGATTTTATTACCATCCGGTACCAGACCAACAGAAGCACGTTTCCTTATTAGAATGGCAATGGATTTCTCTCAATTACCAGCACGAAGCAATCAATCCAGAAATGATGCTGCGATGCTATTGGTTACTTTTCATGGTCAAGATTGGAATCATATAATTCCACAGCTTTATCTTTCAAAAAGTTTGGAGGAAGCATTTGGTGGTCCATCTGCACTTCACATACCGCCATTTCCCCCAGACAAATATTTAATGGATTATGTACCAGAGGTTAAGAAATTTATAAGTGAAAAGGTATATTCAATATCATTAGGATTTCCTAATCCAAAAATTGCTTGAACAAACTACCTAATAACTTTTTTTTTCATAATCCAGATAAACTTTCTCGCCCTATGCTTTGAGAGGAAGAAGAGCTTCGTCACCGTATTGCTATTACTACAGCGTGGTAGCATTGTCGAATACGATGCTATAGAGTTTAGTTATATCTCTATCTTATTGGAGCATCGTGACTTTTATTTCCTGGTTCACTTCAGGCTTCCTCCTGCATTCCCAAAGGAGCAGCCATTTATAACACTGCAATCCGTATATCACATGACATCTCAGGGTAAACTATACAGTCAAATTGTTGAAGACTTCCCATTCAGTCCTCGCTGGGAGCCCCTGCAAATGGTTACCAAAGCACTGGCACATATTATAGATAACGAGGTTCAAAAGTTTCAGACAAACTCCATAAGGAGCAGCCACTTCTAGCTTTTCTACTTTATGATATCAATTTATTACTTGTTATACGGTCACACTTTATACATACGACTTGTATTAGATTACTGATCTACGTAAAGTTTATAAATGATTTGTTTAAAAAGAAGCATAATGTATATATGATATAGGCCTTTCTCAGCTAAATCTTCATTTATTATTCAATCATATAATGGGATGTCTTCGAAGGTTGTTTTGCCTAAATTTTTGTCATACGTGCCAGGAATATTTCCTTACGTAGTTTGAATTTTCCCTGATGAACATTCATCATGCATATCCTACGTACCACTATAGTTTTTACAGGTAGAGTATTTCATTCATTGAATAGAATGTTACTGATCATCTTTGTCTATTTTGGATAATCAGAAAATAAATAATGTACGACGCCTTGTGAAATATGAAAATCTTGTCATTCTCCTCTGTGCTGCGTAACAAAGTATAAAAATGATATTCAATTGTGCATCTCCTCTATGTTTGTTGGATGCATTGCAAAACGTCTTCCTCTATAGACCTATCATGCTCCTATGTACGTAAGGATACGATGATAATGACCTGAGTATAGAGTGTAATTCAATAACGATGATATATCAAGTGATAATATTCGTAATATCAATAATAAAAAAAAAAGAAGATAGGATATTTAATGACTGGAGTCGATATGCATAAGGTACAATTATCATTTATAAATTTAAATTTACAAGGCTTATAGTATAGATTTAATTTTAATATTAAAATAAACTTACAGAGCATAACACTATATTGAATATTCAATGGCCTACATTCGACCCTTGCACTGCCAATAAAAGACAGAAAAAGAAAAACATTCGAACGGAACATTCACGTGCAATAATAAAACTCACTTCGAAAGAATAAAACAAGAACTGTTGCTATGCGTTTACCACTCAGTAAAAGAAAGGATGGTCGTGGCAAGAATCTTGCAAAAGAATGACATGCTCATCTGCAGTCTCTGTACCTTCGAAGGATGACCAATGAAAGGGTTGAATGAGCTGCGCTAGAGAAGTTGACAGTAATATTAATCAACCTTTCGATAAGTGCCCTGGCATTCGTACTTAGAAGATCTATCCCTGTTGTGTACAGTAGTATCCTATGCATTCGTACTTAAGTAACAACTAATATCTTAATGTTAAACGTTCTGCTGCAAATCGAAAAATAAATCAATACGATAATCCATGAGAAATACAGCAATAAATTATATAAATGAATAAATATATATCAAAATATGCGCTCAGTATCAGATAAATCCGCCCACGTGATCGCTATTAAAGAAATTCTCCTTTATTCGACGCGTGTAGCTTTGGCTCTGTTCCCGTCGCTGTTGAACAAAAATTACTTTCAACAAAATGATACTTGTAACATGCTGATCAGGATGAGCTCAGTTCGAGTTTCACACTGGGATCCTCGAGTACCGGAAACAGCAACTCGTTTTTAATTTCCGTGGCTTCCGCGTCGGATAGTTTTAGGAACTTGATCACTTTATCGGTAGCCGCTATTCCGCAGCTGCTTACTTCGTTCTGTGATAGAGGTAACGCGGATACAATTACGATTACGTATGATGCCAATGACATTAAATATTCTCAATTTATCTATATATATCAAGGGTATAATTACCGATGCTGTTAAATTCATGAAATTGAAAAACTTCTGCAGTACAGTCACCATCGTGGCGAAGGTGTTGTCTGGAAGTCTGTTGCGAACCAAAGACTCGTAATCCTACAAGATCATTAAATGGCATTATTGATTTTGATTACATCATTAATAAATAATGAACGTGTAAAATGTACCTTGTTATCCATAACTAAGTAACCCAGTAAAAGCACTACGTATGCACCTATCAAAGTGTGTTCCATATGCCGACCTGCTTTCTGCAATACTAAAGTCCAAAGAGTTGAGTATACTTTTGTAATAAAATTATTATTCATATATTCCATATAATCTTGTAATAATCAATACGTACACTTTGTAACAGTCTCCTCGATAAATTCCTCTTGGGACTTAGTAGTAGTCGACACCGTTTCTGTTTGTTCAGAATCTTTTTTGCCGTCAAGAATGGCGTCGGTTTTTTGTTCCTCAGCACGCGCAAGCTCCTCTTGCTTGTAAAAGAGATCGATGAGGGCCTCCACACCACTCTCACCAGAGACTGTAATAATATTATGAGAATGTTGATGCAACGAAGCATAAAACACTAATTATAGAGTTGGATAAAATCAATAATCCTACTTACTGTCAAATATATTTTCCACCGACGGCGGCGCCTTAGATTCAATGAGAAGCTTTTTATTATCGTCACACTGCTCCACCAGATTTATCAAAAGAATCAGAGCCAGCATCATCATATCGAATCGTTTCTCCTCCGGAAGAGAGTCCGGCACACGTAACAAGAGATATAAACTGCATTCTACGACACCAGCTTGGGATCCAACTGCTTGGCTACCAAAGGCTATGAAAGAATCATTTAATAGATTAGAAATCAAATTTATCTCTTGGCTAATGCCACAGCAGGGGTTACAAAACAGTGATGGCCGTACATTGTCTATTAAATCGATGCGTTAGATTGATGAGAACTTTGATGATAGCAAATAGACACTCTCGCACCACAGCACCAGTCGAGCTCTTATCGCTGGGATCTATGGTTGGGTAAATGGGAATCTCGTGGCCACAAAGATGATAAAGACTGGCCAGGGTGCTTACCAAGACACCATTATCGTACTTCAACAAGTATACTTGATTTTCCTCGTTCATGTGTGTAACCTGATATGAATGAAAAATAATTAAAACACTTGATATACAACAGTGGATCACACCGTAATCAATAGTAGGAATAAATGTTACGTGACTTCTTTGACTTTAGAGAATACTTACATTTTCTAAAACTCTTAAACATCTATCAACTTTACGTAGTTGGTCCAGCAGAGGATCAGTCCAGCCAGACCGTGGAACGTTACTGGCATAAATATGGCGATGGCATTCTCGAATAGTCTTGACAATATGTTCAAGACCTCCTAGTTCCCTTAGTTCCTCTTTGAACCACTCTCCAGCTCGTCTTGATGTCAAGCTAAGAAGCGTTTCCATGGCCAATTGACCAACCTATTAAAAAAAAGACATTATTGGTAAGAATAAATAATAGTATATATAGATTGATTTATATTCGATTAAAAAACTCACTGTAATATTATCAAGATTCAGGTGCTTTGCATGTCCCTGAGCTTGTATGTCTGCGCAAAGCTGTCGGACTTTTTCTTTATTTTTCAATAACTCAGCTCTACTAAGTCCACAATCGTCAAGGGCATTCTTGTGACTTGCATCAGATTCTAATAAGCTTAGCATTAGTTCTAAGCAGTCGCGATCCAAATCCATTGCTAAGCGATCTTGGCTTAAGACAAACATCACTGTTGCTGTACACAAGCCAAGACTCTGTAAGAGAAGAATGGGGTTTCATTTATGTATTACATTGGCTTTGTTTTCATTGGAATAATCTTGTTATTCTAGTAACCTGATCTTTAGTTGCATCGTGCAGAGCTTTGAAGAATTTCGCCACTGTGCCATGAGCACGAACATGCATACGGAATGCAGGAGCCATGCATTTACTAGCCAATCGTATAGCTGAAAGGCAGCGAGTAGCATTAGGATTGTTTTCTCTCAAAGTATCCAGAATATATTCCACGTCGTCATTGAACTCTTGGAATTCACCACTCTCTTGGATCTGATGAGCTTTCTTAACATTCTTGACAACAGTGTAGAACTGAAAGAATAGCGCGACGTGAATGATTATTAAATTATATAAGTAATAAAATTGTTTAAATAATGATATATATATATGTTCTTACCCCTT
This sequence comes from Trachelus tabidus, assembly GCA_030142655.1. Classification (NCBI taxonomy): domain Eukaryota; kingdom Metazoa; phylum Arthropoda; class Insecta; order Hymenoptera; family Cephidae; genus Trachelus; species Trachelus tabidus. The sequence continues at coordinate 3,025,448 of JARQTI010000454.1, read as the reverse complement.
TGACTTTCTTGCCACATCGAATACTAGTTATAGCTTCAGTTTCATCGGTAAAGTCCATATCAGTCTCAGGATAAGTCACTACTCGAGTTAATTTGGAAGGTTCAAATTCTTCCTCATAAGCATCTGGTCCAGCACTCGTGTGTGAGCTGGAAGCTGCATTTTGTACGTTACCACCAGTACCAGATGTATCAGCAGGGTTGGTTTCCTTATCGCTATCACACCATTTGTGTTTATATAACGCACGTCTTTTATTTCCGTTCGTTGCACCAGTCGAACGGCTTTTGAAAATACTGCCTTTCTTGGTAACGGGTTTGGTCATCATATTGGTCGGCGGTGCGGATGATGGTTGTGATTCTGGAATTGGACTCGGAGCATTCATAGGAGTCTCACTCTCGGGATTTCCATTGGGACCTTCGCTATCGTCGCTGCCAGAGAACCAGTCCTGGTCCACCAATGTTTTGGCAGCAGCCAATTCGTTGTCTATGGCAGGTGCTAGTGGCTCTGGCTGTGATTCTTCTTTTATTTCTGTCTTAACTTCCTCCTTAATATTTATCTCCTTCTTCGATACTTCAAACGTGGGTAAATCTATGGAACAGTGTTCCACTTCGTCGGCTATACTTTCAGTTGTATCCACCTTCGGTTCCAACTTGGTATCAACATCACTAGAGAGTATATCAATCAGTTCCTGAGTCGTGGTTGGCAGTGGTTGATCACGCCCTATCAGTGGTTCTATCGTGGGCTGTTTTTCATAACTCGTATTACAGTCAGTCTTGACGATATCGTAATGAGTTATGAGGGTGTTATTAGAGTCAGTAACAGATTTGCGTAGAGTTAATGAGAGTCCAGAGCTATGAGAATTCGGTGTGGTTGGAGTCGATGGGGTGGTTGACGTAGTGGGTGTCAAGTCCAGATGAAGATTCTTAGCACGGCTACGTGTTGTTCGGCGCATATCAGAATTATCTAATGGTATAGAAACAGTAGTAACTACTGGTTGCTGACAGGAACGTGTCTCTCTTGCTTTGAGATCCATTTTCGGCGATATTTCCGGACTAAAAGATTGACGCTCCACATCCAGCTTAATAGGACTCGACTGAGGTGTCGTGATCCTGTACGTTTCTGGTTCAGATTCTTGACTTTCCTGGGTATCTGTGCAGACCAGTCGGGATGTTCCTTTACATATTCTCAATACTATTGGCGGTTTTGCATCCTCGCGATTAGTCATCTCCAAGCTTGTGCCACTGTCTGAAACTTCGCTGATTTTCTTTACAGGAGTGTAAGACGGTTTTGGCAAAAGCTGTTTGGGTGGCGGTTGCTGCAGTTGCAGTTGTGGCTGTGGCTGCAGCTGCTGCTGCAATTGTTGTTGTTGTGGCTGCTGCTGCTTTGGAGGACGAGATCGTCCATACTGTGAATCAGGTACTTGTCGATAGATAGCCGCATCCACACGTAGTTCCTCTGCCACGGGAGGGGCATTTCGGCTTTTGAAGAATTTCTTCGGCTTTACTACTGGTGCCGGTGCGGCATCCGGCTTAGCATCGGGATCTGCTTCGAATGAGAAAGGATCCTTTCCGGAATTAACACGAGCATTCTGATTTCCATAATCAAGCTTCATTTTCTTTGCTCCATATGTGTTGTGAATTTCATCTCTTCTTCCTGAAAGTAAGAAAGGAGAAACCTGCTTCATCTTGTACAATGTGTTGCATTGATGTTTGCTAGGCATATGTACAATTATATTTTTATACTAGTCATTGAACTATTTAAAAGTAAATAATCATATCAATTTGTGTTTCTTACTAAAGATAGGAAACACATGCCACAAGTTTACTTTATAATCTCTTTCTTTCCAATGATAAGATAACCCACTTTTTTTTGAGCGTATAAGAAATTTGGATTTTGTTGGGGGCATGCTAATCATGTGTATAAACAAATGTTTTTTATTTTATAGCTTCTGCTAGCAACCTTCCATATTATCACTTCCTAGATAATGAAATTAGTACATATTGCACTTCTGATGTATACTTGAAAGATTTTTTTATATGGATATATTGTGTCTAATATTAGGTTTCCATCTAATGATTATATTTATACAGTAGATATGTGCTACTATGGAAAATAAATAAAAAAAAAGACAGATTGCAGATATTTTTAAAATGTTGGAATGATTATCAGTGTAACAACAATAGACTGTAAATACAGCAGAGTTAACAGTTAGCAGACTTCAACTGCAATATATCATAATGTAGTATTTCCACATTTATCAGGATACAAAACAGTGTAAATGAAATTATTATCAGTAAGAAGTAATGGAGAACTACTATCATCTTTCTCTTCAGAGAAACACTTCTTGAAAATATAATGTTATGTCATTATCATTGAAGGCAAAAGTATAGAATTTAAAAACAGTGAAATAAAGCATTCTACCATTATTCAAGTATTAAAGTTATTACTCATATGCCATTAGCTATATCATTGTATTACAGTGTTTATAATTCTTGACATATATGAATGATAATTAAACATAATTAAGTTAGCAGCGATTTAAATGGCAAGGATACATTGTACAGAAACATTGATAAGAAAATTTTACTTATGTATTTCTTAACACAAAAGATATACTATATCATTGCAGAAGAAGCGTAAAGATAACATAATTAATGTGTGAGCTTACCATTGATGTTGGTGCTTCTGATCGATGTGAAAGAAGTAATACCCCATTTTCCAACAGTTCCTGCAGACTTGGCAGCCGATGGTCTGTTACTGTTTTCCCTGAAGAGCTTGTCGAACTGAATGCTAGCTGGTGTCACACTACTCACCTTACGACTATATGATTTAGTATAGCTACGTGACGTCATTTTCGTTCTCTATGTGTCTCATAAACGTTCTGCATTCCAAATGATACAGGCAATAGAAACAACTGTCCTTCTCATAATTTTGAAGTCTCTGGGGTCATACTCTTGAAACGCCAACCCAGAACGATGGAGACGCAGGGCGTAAAGTAAAATAAACTTGACCAAGACAGAGTACCAGCGCCTAATGCGTCCACACGTGAAAATGCCACAGCACGACGCAATCACCAAGCAGCTAATACAACCGAATAGAATCTACGGAACATATGAAGGAAACAAACGCCATGTTCATTCGCTCTCTCCTTCGATGCACAATTTTACGGAGAACCGTTTTTCCTTCCGACTGATGAACACGCGTGTTACTTTCATGTTATACGATTAATCAGTGTCTTCACTTGCCCTCGAATATTCTATTTCATACAAGGCTACATGAATTTAATTAGAAATATTAATCATAACATGATCTTTGCCATCTGTCGATGTTTTTCGTTCAGACTCTGATACATATAAGCACAAGAGGTACACTACTGGCACAATAATAACGCGACTGCACAGCATAGTCAGTAGGTAGAGCCACAAGGAACAGCTGTTTTATCAAAGGAGGCTTGTCCAAGTATTTATTTCTTACGTTCCTTTGCATTCCCCATTAGATTCTTCATTTATTGGACAATCCGTTACTCTCATTTACATATTACAATCTGATCGAATATTAATTTACTATGTTCATATATTAGTTTTGCATATTTACACACATTTTTTATTTCATCAAAAGAAAGTTATTCGTGTGGTAGAAGACACCAGCGATATTTGTGTAATTTCTTTTTCTTCCTCGAAGATCAATATTTGCATGGGAATTCGGCATAAGAATTAAATGATTCATATTAGATTTGTTGGAATACTATAATACGCTATTTTTTTACTATCATCTTCCTTCGACTTTTATACATATACTTTCTATTGAAGGATTTGTTCCATACTGTTCAATGCAAAAGCTGATTGAGCTATTTAAAAAAAAACTATTAGTACTTTTTTGTTTCAATATTTGACAAGAGAAAGTACTAATGGTATATGTCATTGAAGCATGATTTATGTATTTATTGTTTGAAGGTATATTGATGTTCTATAAGTAATGAGAAAGAAATACTTTGTTTTTAAATGATACAGACTCATTTGATGCTTAAAATAATTATACAAATTATTGGTTATTATTATATGTATACAGTTATTTTCAATGATAACTCTATATTATACACTTTTCAGAATAGGTGGTCGTTGAAGTAAGACTATTGTATTTAACTTTACAAAAATGGAAGAATGTGGCAATGGAACTTGTTTTGCAATGTGTCCTGAGAAAGAACGATGGATGTGAGTTAATTTGTTTTTGAATTCATGAATTGTTTAACTAGAATTTCAATGGGTTTAAATGTGCCTAGGAGAGAACGAGAAGGATTGTTACATGTTTTTGAAATGGATGAAAAAACGAAAAATTCAAGAAAGCCTAAGGCTGATCCTTCTAAGATTATAAAATGTTTCAATCGACCAGCAGCAGGGCAACTTATGGCTGATCCAAGTCAACTTCGGCCTGCACCAACATTACTATTAACTACACGATACCTTCTTACAAAGTACTTATTACATGAAATAGCTTATTGACTTTATGTATATTTTACATGGATATTAATTAATTTTAAGGATTGTTACACGTCGTGACCGGGATTGGGCGTTTATATATGATTTTATATTTGATCGATTAAGAGCTATAAGACAAGATATTATTATTCAGAGAATAGGTGTGATACAGAGCATTGAGATATTACTGCCAATTGTCCGGTTTCACGTTTATGCTTCACAAAGGTAAAACAAATCTCTTAAATTTTACAGTAGATTACTCATACTTTGTTGTTTATAGACTCTGCGAAAGAAATATCTCAGAATTCGATAAAAAAATTAATAATCAACATTTACTGGAATGCCTGCAACGTTTACTTGTACTGTATGAAGAATTAGACAGATTATTATATCAGAAAGATTGTGATGTTAATACAAGCATGGATATGTTATCCGTAACTGAGGATCGGCAACAAATGGAAGCTATATATATTTTATTACATCTCGGTAATATTACGGTATTGAACAGAGTTCTATCCCTTCCTAAAAGATACAGATAAGTTTTATTTAGCATATGCAATTAATAATATATTATATATGATCATGAGAGTTATTGATTATAAATTTGCCTGCAGGTCTAGGGATATTGACTTAGCTTTGAAAATATCTATTTCATGGCATTTGAAAAATTATGTTCGCACTTGTCGTTTGATACAAGAACTTTCTCCATTATTGGCTTGCGCGGTTCTGTGCAACATGCCGAAAATAAGAAGGTAATGACAATACATAAAGTACATTAATGATGTTACTAAATTCATAATTTTAGACACGCCTTGGCAATCATGAGTTCAGGATACAACAGTAAAATGTTGACGTTCCCTGGCATTAAATTACAAGAACTTTTGTTATACAATGACATAAATAACATTCGGGCAGACTGTGGTTTATTTGGTTTGACATTCACAAATGAGAATGTTCAATTCCAGAAAGCAAGTTTTAATGAACAGCAAATACTGGTAAGATACTTTTTGTAATGATTTATTGGTTGTACAACAATATTACTACATTATTCGATTTTTCGCAGGCAAATTCAGAGATGTACTTTAGCATACCAGTACTACAGGATTTTCTACCTCGGATACTTTTTGAATGTACTTGAATCACATCATCAAAATCACCATAATAAATGGCATATTGAATTATATTAGAAAAGCATTTTATATATTTTGTATTATTAATAAAGCATGCAGTTCCAAATGGATGAAATTATTGAATGTTTTTTATATCATATTAGACGACCATGTACGTTCTTAAATAATAACTGAAACACTGTTCTAATCTGTCAGGTCATCTCATAAGTAATGCGCTTTTCAGCTGTTTGTGCACTATTGGAAAAAAACCACATTACTTATGGGATGACCTGACATATCGTAAAAATATAATTAAGATCAATATTTTACTGAGAATCACTGGACGAACTACTGGAAGAATCTGTAGACATGACTTCCACGTCTTCCGTTTCTTGTTTGTGGGTGTTCATGGCAACACTGCCTTGTCCTCCCATACTCATATGAATTTCCCCCGAAGGATGCCAAGCAAACTGATTTGCCTGTGAGACAGGTGGTTCTGCAAGAGTAATAGAATTTTATAAAGTTGTATATATTTTAAAGACAATATAATATATATTATTTTTCTTACCTCCTGCGGGATGACCTGTTCTATGAAGGTCTGAGGTAATTCCTGGATGGGATCCAAGAAGTTGTCCATTTAAAGGAAGATCGCTTTGCCTCCCCAAGTAACCCAATCTCATTTCGATGTCTGTAAAAAGAATTTACAATAAAATGCATTCTACTGTATACAAACATGGAGCCAGTAATAATGTACGACAGTATAAAATTAAGAACCTGTTGGGTATGGTCGCCGAGGATCTCCTTGTTGCCACGTAAGTGGTGCACAAACTGCATTCGATGCACTAATCCTGTGAGCAAACTTAATAAGTTCTTCCGAAGGAACAGGTCTCTTATTTGCACGTGCAATAGACTGCAGCTTCTGTTTTGCTTGGTAGATAGCAGTAGCAAGAATTTGCTCAGCTTCTTTCAACTGTCTTTGCAACTGTTGAATGTCCTGATCCTGCCTTTCAACTTCAGCTTTTAAAGCTTCCATTTTCAAATTTATTTTGGCTTGCTCAGCAGCTCGCTTTAATGTTGATTTCAATTCGTTGTCCTTTGCAACCAAAAGTTCTGTCAATTGTGCATGTTCAGTACTCGAAAGCTTCAAGTGTTTCTGTGCTATTGTGTTCTCAATTAGCTCCCTGCAGTTATAAACAATATTTACATATTAAAGTACCCTATGATATTCAAAAATACAAACGCCAATTATTATCTTAATTAGAAAAATAAAACCGTACACATTTTTTACATAACTTACTTGGCTATTAATTCAATATCATCAACTAAAGATAGAAGATCCTCTCGGGTACTTTTACTCGTCGACATTTTTAATAACACTAAAATTTACTAAAGAAATAACATCTGTTTAAACGAGTTAAAATATCTGCGGCATAACCTGCTTCCAAAGCGTCAAACATTCGCCGACATGTTGTCATTTGCAAACAGATACCTTAGCTACTTTACTGACTGAGCACCAAATAACCCGCCGAACTGTAAATATTGAAGCAACAGTAGATTACGTGATATTAGATAAATTCTTAATTGGATGTTTATAGCTGTTTAAATCACATGACTTACAAAAATTACAAAGTATAAAAGAAACTACCTTATTCCCTTGCTTTCATATTGTTACCTATGTCTGTTAAAAGTTAAATAAAATAAGCCTCGCTTCGTATTGTTTTCAAACGTTCACCGAGTTTCACACGTTCGCAAGGTTCCTGAAACCCAACAGTAGAAAACAAGAGTTAATTTAATATTCAGAAATATAAATATAAAATAATTTAATTACGAACTAAAGAGACTACTGACTGCTACTGACACATCTCCTTTATGAGGAGGAAGTCATCAGAAAAGAATAAGAGTTAAAGAGACGTGGCCAACACATGTGGACTTACAATAATTATATCAAAATAAAAAAACAGAATCCTACAACGCAATATTTTTTAATCATGCATCAGTAAATTCTGGAAAGTTCCACGTGAACAATCATTACGCTTGTAATTTATATAAATATATTAATTTCAGTTAGTTGTGCCAAAGGAAATAGTAGGTACAAAATAATGTTTGATTGTTTACCCTAACATTGACCCGGTGGATAATTACAATGAAGAATGACGAATTTACTGTCATTTAGCGTGAGAAGAACAGCAGAAATTTATGGCAGTCACAATTATATGCAGAACGGGTAAAAGTTTCATTGAGGACAAATATACATACATACGTAACAGTCATACATAAAGTCCATCGCCCGGTGTCTCTCAAGGTAACTCTTGGTCAGTTATTATAGTAGCATAACGTATACATATATGTACGTCCATCAGTGAGCTGCCATGATTGTTCCTTGTATTCCAACTCCCTTTGCTCCTTAAAAATTTAATTTAACGTATGTGTCATAAAACAGTATTTACATTGAAACAATATGCATAATTATTCCAACGTATAGCAATAACGTTGTGTTACATATTCATCAGTTCGGAAAGTCGCTCCAATCCATTAATATCACAAGGTCAATCATCATCTAACAGTATATTATTTCCATAAAGCGTATCAGCATACTGTTTATTAGCATTAGTTGCATAACGAGAAAGAAGCCACGTCATATGGATTAATTTTTTTTTTAATAATAAATATAATCCAGTGAAATCCAGGTAGTCTTGTATTATTGGCTTGTTGTCTTCTATTTTAGGCTTGCACTTTGAGAAAAGAATTTAAATTGAAATTAGGTCGGGTAACCAACTGACTGATAATTATCTTTGATTGAAGGTATACTTTATATTTTTTTTATTAGGAGTTTTGTTATCTAAATAACACAGAAGGATCCTGCAGGATTTAAATCATGCAAGGTATTTATCTTTACTTGATAATGATTATTGTCTTGCGGACGTTATTGTATGTTTTATCTGTTTTCAGACTGACGTCTGTTACACGTTAGTGGCGGGAGTCTTTTTGCATCGAGAAGGAGGTCTATGTGTAAAACAATGTAATTGACAAATCAGTCAACCGTGAAACGTCTCAAAGCAAACGATGACACTGCCATTGAGCAATGTCTGGGTCTGAACTAGTAGAATTTGTTAAAAGTGTGTGAAACTTGATGATTTTATATTTTTCAATGAATTGCTGCTCTATTGGAAGAAACACAGGTGTGTACGCATTTTATATTTTTTTCTCCATTTTTTTTCACGCGTCAATTCCCCGCTACTTATCATATCTAACAATTTTTTTTCACAAACATTCCTTCAAATAAGAGTTAGATACATGATATAGGTATCATAAGAATCTATAGTATAATGCGACTATTCTTCAGTGTGTCATGTGATTTTATCAACATAAAGAAGGCGTATTTCCCACCATTCGTCTTTCCATTGAGTAATTACGATGATTAAGATTCTTTAAGATCTTCATTATTTATCTTCGGATGCGCACCGTATGAATTACATATGTTAACAAAAAATATGATTAGACAATGTTAAGAAATTAACACGGATTATTTAACGATACCGTGTTTGCATGTGAGACCAGTTTGCGGTATATTATTTTGGTGATTTCGCGTAATTCGACCTTCCAATCGAATTCTAATAGCCTGAATTTCGTGCGTAGTTTGTAGTAGTGAGTTCGATAAATTGATGAAAATAATTAGAATTACAAATTTATACGAATTCTCATGAAATATAGTCTCAATGTTCTTACATGAAAGGTCATTGATGGCTTCTCTTACAAAAATCGACTATATATCGCTTTTATCTGTGGAAAGTAAGCATGCAAATATATGTTGCAGATTACTGGCATAAGATAACGTGTAAATTGTTGTGGAATTACGTAAATAGGTAAAACAAGCCAGCATAAAAAGCGTATGTAAGACCATAGCAATGCCCATCACGAGGACGATTAGCCTGAACGAAGTTGCCTTGACTCGAAGTGAATTTCAACACGTCCTTATTGAAAGTGCGTGGAAATTTTTGCAAATCATTATCGCTATCACTCCGTATAGTATTTGGCACATTATACCTAGCTCGATCCACATATGTATTTATATATGATATATGTAGGTGCATAGTCCATGATAATAATAAGCCAAAGATCTTCTAATTATTGAATGACAATACGAAGGTTTTTTTTCTCTGGTACAACGAAGTGCTGTTCAAAATATTTTTTTTCTTCATTTTTGGATAGTCCTTGAAAGAAATTGGTACGTTATAAAGTCATCTTTGTTAATTTGATGATTCCTTAAAACTACTTTGCGTCTTTCATCCTGTTAATTAATACTTGTTTTCACTGTCTCGTATAGGCTGGATCAATGTTATATACTTTCTCTAAACAACCGGAACAACCTGTTTCTATTGGACTGCCTCTACCAAATCATCGTCATAGTTTTAATCGCTGAAATGACTCCTATTAAAGTCATTGATCGTACGTGCATCGCGGCATGATTGAATGAACAGAATAGTTGCGTGATCAATGGGACAAGGCTGCTGCTACCGATCAATTGGCATTGAGAACGCCACCTGACACTATGAAAATTACTATTCGTGATCCGCCGACTAATGACCAAATTCCGTGGCCTTTTTGAAGAAGTTTCTTACGTTTTTTAATCGAAAGAAATGCGTTGTCCCTGACACGATTTTTTTTAGTTACGATGCGATCTCCTTTGTTGCCTTTCGCATCAGAGTACAATTATTCATTAAATATGACTCGTGGACCAAGGAAGATTTTCAGTCAAGATAAATGATCTTAACACACAGTGGAGGTAGGAAAAAAAATATTTTTAGCAAGGACCTTCATTCATTACAATACAATAGATTGTTTCAATCGTTGTTAAACTTTTTTCATTACTTCACAGTCCATTTAAATCTACTTGCTATGTAACGTTACAGAGCTATGCCATCAGTAGGACAGTATCACAACACAGCATTTCAGGTTTATTTGCGCTCGAGAAATCGCGACGATGACGTAAGAAATTAAGAGAAAAAAAATTACTATCGAGAACCCTCCCGAATATGGTGTGTATCACCCGGAAAATGAAAAATCAGGCCGAATTAAAAAAGAATTACAAGATTTGCCAATTGGGTCCAGGCGCTTTATCCTCGTTGCTGTTATTATTAAATTATCTCTTGGCATAGTGTATCAGATCTTTCTATCTCATGTAAGTAAGAGTATTCATAGATTCTTCAATTATCAGCAATATAGGCCAACTATAGACTCAGTGAGTTTACTGTCCCATTACATAATAGGATGGTGAATAGAATCGATAGTTTTGCAACGTAGTAACAAGAAAGGCCTGGACGTACCAGTGACCGAGAAAGACCGTTGTCAAGTACTGGGATAGCATTTATAAAATCCTAAGAGCGTATGCCGTTCTCGTGCCGGCATTTAAATTTGGAAGAGAAAAGACCAATATGAAAAAGATTTATTTTGCATGGGATCCTCTTGACTTGGCTTTATGACGTCAAAATCGAATGTTCAATCTTCAGTCACTCAATCGACATTTAGACTTTGAGAATTTATGTTCTTCCTTAGTATTCAGATCTCTCGCGACCTGGTACATACTGTAACAACTGAATTTAGATACTTTCAAGACTGAATTCACTCATCTACCTACATGGAAGGAATGGCCTTAAATATTTATAAGAATTATATAAGGAACTGGCTGATGTGTAAAGGAGAACGGGGGGAGGAAAAAAATTTGACCAACCATTCTGATCTCATGGAAGTTGCACTTTGAAGCACTTTGGCCTTTGGCGAAAATTAAAAGATTAGCACTTGGAGGATTAATGATTCGCTTTAATTTGAGTGTAGGTACAGTACATCCTATAAAATCTGGTTGTTATGTCACCTAACAACTGAGATGAATACATTCAATCTTTTGTATAGGTATATATGTGTGTATAATTCTTTAAATTTTCTTTGTATACAGTTCAACGACATCCATTTGGGAATTCATGGGAATTTTTACCTGTCAAACGAGTTTCAAGCAGAAACACTATGGCCTTTCACGCCATGGTCTTTCACTTTGCGAAAATAGAATAACTGTATTCAATAATTGCAGTTACATGTACAATGGTTTGTATCATTAGGATAATCCATCTGTATGTACATTTCATTGATACGTATGGTTCAGGTATACGCATGCGTTCCAAATGCATCAGCCGGCGGCAAGAGAGAAAGTAGGGAAAACAAGACAAAAGGCTTTCCAAACAAAGTGCACACAATGTTAACGTGCACAAACATATGATGACGTTTACCTTTCATAATGTGACGCATAGGAAAAGTCTTGTACGAATTTGTAGTTATACCCCAGAATTTCTTAATCCATGGAAGGTAATGTGGAATCAGTTTAATATATAAGGATAAGGATCGACCATTGGCATACTTGCAGATGAATATCAGAGTATAAGATTAATCAAGGTATTGCATGCGTCACCTGGACGCTATAAATAAATTATTTAAATTGTCAGCTGACGAATTCACCCAGAAGTGTAAAAACGGACCACTGGTATTTTAATGAGAATTTTGTTTCAAGCCGGATCCGGATCAGGGGATTTCCGAGCCGCTGGCGTGCGTATGTATATATGCTATACATATATTTTTATACAAGAGAAGGAACCCGAGGAGAAATCATTTCAAAAATGAATAAATGGATGATCAAAGTCGTAGGATCAGGTTTTCCGGGATGTCCCTGCCTCGAGAATCATTTAATTCTCGCATTGTTAACGCTTATTTATACATTCTACTAAAAACTGTTATCCTTGTACTGCGCAAGATTTCACGGCGGATGACTAAGATTCATCAAAAGGAATTATCTTGTATGACGTTTTTCAATACTTTTTCCCTATTTTCTTGTGAGTCACTGAAATTCAGAATTTCCTTGTATGCAACGACGCTATGCGAGAGTAAGCAAAAATACTTGAATTCAACTTTGTTTCATAATGAATTATCCATCATCCATCTCATGTAAATTTTGCACCGATGATTGCTTCCTAAGAATGATTTTATAAATGTCTTTTCAACACAGTACAAAAAGCATTTGTACGTTTGAATTGGGATTTTTTAAGATGAGTAAAAGGTCTATTAATAATAATGGAACTGGGGATACAAAATCAGTGGGATTCTTATGTTGGATCAATTATGTATTTCAATGAACATACATAATACCTATATCGTGTATTTAAACGTATAGTGTACCTAGTTGGCATTTACTGATACTTACTCTTGTGTTGGTACTTAACGTGAAGTTCCGGGAGCAGAAAGTCTCGTCTACCTTGGCTTTACGCTTCCGCATCGATGTACTTTAATTCCTGTGCAAATGATCCGCGCCGCAGGCTAGACCTCCAAAAAGCGATTGCCGATCTTCGCGCTTACTCATAGATTTTCGTGTATTGTGAGAATTCAGTATACACTAATTACACAGAAGGACATGGACTTCCTTGCTGAGTAGTAAAACGACTTTGAGCTCTTTCTTTTTTTCGTCAGAGCAAAACATAGCTACTCTTCGTAGACCTTGCCCCATAAGAGTCAGTTAATGATTTATAATTCATAAGAATGATAATTTACACAAGTAAAGTTAAACCGAGTATGTCATTTCATTTTTATTCGCTTCGGTATTCGTTATTCGTTTTCTTGATTTTTGGGCAATGAAAAACTGCTTTATTATCTAAATTCAAAATATTTTGGTGCTGTTTCTCGTCGAGTTGCATACCATTATGTTTTCCACGATATTAATCTTGCGTCGGCTTTTGCATAACATGGATGATTTAAAGTTATGACTGTTTACGAGAGTATTTTATTAGAACAATGTTGAATGGAACACGTTTACCTACTTTTATAAATTTATGTAAAAATATTTTTCGAAACTTGCGTGCTAATTGTAGTATAAGAAAATTCCAAGAGGAATCTGCTTTATCGTGCTGCTTAAGTATCAAATATGAAGATGATAAATATTTACCTGAATACGTGACATTTTTTCTTATTTTTCTTTAAAATCACTTCGACTAATAAGCTGTACCAATTCACATAAACGACGTCTGAAATAAATCTTATTATTGGATCTTAAACATGTTCTGCGGACTATCGGACAGTCACGTATACCAGACGTGATAAACGATAAAAGCAACTAATAAGAAATTCCAGTCTGACTTAGGAAATAAGATTAACCAAAAAAAAGAGTAATACAATATTTTCCACATGGTTATTAATTTTACAAAATCATTTAATCACGCATCAATGACAAATCAATACCAAGTTCTAAAAGTCATATAAACGATTCTTAAAGAAACCAGAAAACCTAATGGTTCCTATGAAAATGTTAATTAAGAAAAATGTATACTTAAGCGCCGTTCAAATATAAGTTTCCAGAAATGTAAAATGAATTCCTCGTCTTATCACCTTATCACCAGGTGGTATTAACAATATGTATAGCAAATATACCAATCTGCTCTTAACACTGAAGGTAGACAGACACGTGCATTGTCTAAACTTAAAAGACTATCAATTTGCTATGGTAATTATTAATTTTCCTAAAAGTTAAAAAAATAATTGTTATTATTAAAGATATTGTAAACGATTGCGATTTCAAAATTGAAAAATTATTAATGACTTTAGAAGGAATATTATATCGCAGCTTTCCAACGTGGGAAATCCGATGACGATTTCATAACGGAATCGGTTTCGATTATCTCTAGTGGCTATATCATCCCGTTCTGCAATATTCAGATGGAGTAAGAGGACGTCGGTTCCTGTGTGGGGTACACATGACCTCCGGGAGTTTCTTGTATAGAGAAGCGAACGGCGTCAAGCTGATCCAGTCCTTCGTAGTCCGTTGCTCTACCTTATTGCGCCAAGAAGAAGACGCTTGTCTTTGGATTCGTACTCGACTTGTTCCTCGTTTCGGTTGGTGGTGCAACACCGAGCTCTTCTAGGAAGAGAGTCGTTTGCACGCGCAACAGGAACATCTTTAGTGACTGACAATAAATTTTCATAGTTGCCATTTTTTCGAGTGTTTTCTAATCAGTGTATAAACTTGGTGAGGTAGGGTAGCTCGTGGCTAATTTTTTTTAAGGTTATTAATTTACGTTTGTGATATGTGTTACCGTATGTTGTTGTTCGAGATGTGATTATTATTTTTGAATTTAATAAATATACAAATATATTCACAACAAACAATATTACATGTAAAGCTTCGCCTAAGTTGCAATTTACTCCTTGTGCATGCGATGCTAATGTACCAATTGAGTATTAAAAGAAACTTTTGAATTTTTCATAACAATAACTGTATAGTTACACATTTGATTTTGTATTTCTGAAAACTTTTTTCGTAAATTTTATCAATGCTAAAAGTGACTGAAAAAATCCTTTGTTTATGCTTATTTGAATTTTACGATTTTCAACGTATACTTTATATAGTTATTGAGTGAATGTATTTTCCTTGATAGGAAAGATTGATTAAACGTATTAATTTATAATAACTTTCATTTGACTGTTACAGATTTACGATGGTCACGTGCAGCACTGTATTTCTCGCTATTCAGTTGGGCATTATTTTCCAGATATGTTTCGCCGGTGAGTCAAGTCTAGAGACAATATCAAAACATCAAAGAATTTAATTAAAGATTTTTCCGTTACGAATGACTTCGTTGACACTCGAAATTAATATCGCGGTCTTTGAGTTCTTTTTGAAAAAAATTTCCATCTCGTTATAACGTTCACGTTGAATTATGTAAATATTATAAATCCAGCTCCTATTCGCAGGCTAATTTTGGTTGTCTACGTGCAATTAATTGAAGCACACATACCAAAAAGTCGTAAAATCCAAGAAAGTATCGCTGACATGTATAAACACCGTTAAGGTCATACATTTATGTGAAATCCGTGACATAACACAGCGTAAATTTAATGTCCGTTATGCAAAAGTAGTCAAGCACATAAATTTAATTTAGCGTTCATCAAATTGATATTTTTTACTCTCATATCCAGCCGTGTGTATAAACTAAGAAAATAAGATTTTCCATTTTTTTTTAACAGAGGTAGTAATAACAGCGGATAATGGAGTCAATTGGAATATGAAAATTGATGAGGAACTTGTTGACACCCTGGATTGGCGAGATCATCCCTGTAGACGAGCTTGCAAGGATGATGCACCTCCGATGGACTGTTACTATTTATTCAGGGTGGAACATTATGAGACTATGAGCAAAGCTTGCTACGATTGTCCATATAATCAGACAGATTGTTTCCGGCCTCACTGCATATCATCCGACGGCGTGAAACGTTCTCTTATCTTAGTTAATAGACAAATGCCAGGACCTTCGATCGAGGTAATTGTAATAGCGTGATACAGCATTGATCCTGTAGGAGTTCCGGCATCGTGTGACTAACAAGCATTTAATTAAATGCAATAGAGTCAGCAGTTGAATTTATGCTACTTGATTATTATTTGCAACATATTATAATTATTGTACGTACAAGAATACGCGTGACTATTTTCCCTTGATAGTGCATTTAATTATGTGATAATCAATGTAATCCGATTTGAAACTAATCAATCGTAAATTTATATCCGGTATAGAATGCAGTTTATTAGTATAATTTATTCGAATGAGTATTAATCATTAGATTGACTGGAGTAGGTCGACCAAAGTATAAGTTAATTGTCTCTTGAGAATGATTGCTAATTATTAAACTGTATTATTATCCGCGTTAAATGATAGCACGCGAGTGTTAATTAGCTTCTATAATTAATTGGCGATTCGAAATTTAATTGATAGCTTGATCAAACTAATAAATGATTCGTTAACGCAATGAAGATTAATGGGAAATTATAGTATGGGGTTTGATGAAATTGATTAATATAAAAATTAAATAATTATATTTATTAATACAGTGCAGTTTAAAATTAAGTTTAAGAAATTATTTTAACAAAATTTCATTTTTGCTTTCTCCATTAGGTATGCCAAGGTGACAGAATTGTTGTGGACGTGATAAATTCCTTGACGTCTGAAAGCACCAGTATGCATTGGCATGGACAGCATCACAGAGCTACTCCCTATATGGATGGTGTACCTTATGTTACTCAGTGTCCTATTTTACCTGGAGCTACGTTTAGATATAATTTTATTGCTGCCACTGCCGGTACCCATTTCTGGCATTCGCACTCAGGTAATAAAAATCCATGTAAATTTACAATAAATTTTATCCCAATTATTTTGCTTCGTTACACCTCGCTTTTTTTCATTATCACAGGACTTCAGCGAGGTGACGGCATGTTTGGACCATTGATTATACGAGTACCTCCTTCCAAGGATCATCACAAGGACCTCTATGACTTTGACGAACACAATATGCTAATTCAAGACTGGGGACATTTATCCAGCACTGAAAAATTCTTAGCTCATCATCATTCAAACGGCGACAATAAGTCGCCAAATCTTTTAGTAAATGGACTAGGCCGTTATCTACAATTACAAGATGTAAATGGAACAGTAATAGATATGCCTACTGCAACGTTTTTGGTAAAACAGGTAATACGAAGTTTTATCTTTTTCTCGTTAGAATCATCTGTGAAGGATCTGTGTAATTAACATCACTGTTTACTTTCTCCAGAATTTCAGATATAGATTCAGATTAGTGAACACAGGATTTCTAAATTGTCCTATTGAGGTATCTGTTGACAATCATACTATGTATGTTGTCAGTACTGATGGCAATGATATTGATCCGATCGAAGGTTGGTTTGCTACATGCATGAACTTCGTTTACGATATGATTAAATTATTGAGTACATTTTCATTCATGAATTTCTTAATGAGAGATTGTCTTATGTCATTCTGGTTATTATTCTTCACAGCCGAGTCACTCGTGAGCTATGCCGGTGAGAGATTTGATTTCATAGTCGAGATGGATCAAGATATAGATAATTATTGGATTCGCTTTCGTGGTCTAATGGATTGCGACGAGAGATTCTTGAGTGCACACCAGGTGGCCGTACTTCGGTACGCAGGCGCGCCAGAGATGAATCCTATCGCTGAAGTTTCGTATGACCGAATTCCTATGAATACCACGGCCCTAGTAAGCGTAGAATTGGTTTTATTTTAGTTAAATGTTATACACAAGTACAGTTTTGAATATCAGTCACCTTCTTGCAGCAAGTGAATGCCTTGAATCAAGGAACGGAAACGAATACCAGTATCAGTATGCCTCTGTTGGAAGCTATGGATCCTAATGACGAATCCAACACACGGGAACCTGATCAGCAGTTTTATATTTCTTATGATTTTTACAACAAGGATAATCCACATTTTCATCGCAAAAACCTTTATGGTTTCCATCAAGGTAAACTGCATTTCAAATGAGATCTGTAAGTTCATGGTAAGTCCGGGTGTGCAGCTGCAGTGGGAGGTTCATTGCGATTTCCTTGAGAAGTTCTATAATTATATAGTTTGCATTTATGGCCGTGCATTGAGACAAACGAGATATTGGAATGTGTCTAAAAAAAATTGCACTTGACAGAACATGATATACGATAGGAAAAAATTGCAAGGCACTTTAATCTTACGTCAGAATAACATTAACTCCAAGAAGGTGGATCATAAGTCATATACAGTTTGTTAATCCGTATTTTATTTTAATCTCATATTATGTACACTAGGTCCACAAGAAAAATAGTTTGAAGTGACAGATCGTAAGATGTGAGGTTCCCAGGAAATATTTCCCATTGCTAATGCTTCTTTGTCAAAGGTTTTGTAGGGCAAGTCAACCAATAAAAACTTATTTGGTACCTCGACCAAAAGAGCATTAGCAATTGGGAGATTTTGTCACAGAAGTTCCTAGCATGGAACACGAGTTTTCATCTGTCACTTAAAGCTTGATTTACTTGAATTACTAGCCCTGTTGCACACCTTTATTAATTGACATTGTATTTGTTTCTTTTTTTTTAGTACGTGATAACCAGCAGAGACTGTTCACGCCACAATTGAATCACATCACTATGAAGCTGCCACCATTTCCGCTGTTATCACAAAGGGATTCTATTAGATCAGAACAATTTTGCAACGAAAGTACCGTTCAGGATTGCGATAAGGATTTTTGTGTTTGTACTCATGTACTTCAGGTTAAACTAGGCAACGTCGTAGAGATTGTCCTTGTAGATAAAGGTTTGTAGATTCAGTCTATTATATTTCATATAATTTATCAATTTTTATTTAATATTATTATAATTATATAGGTTTCACCTACGATGCTAACCATCCATTCCATCTGCACGGTCATCGGTTCCGCGTGGTAGCCATGGAAAGAGTCGGCAAGAATGTGACGGTAGAGGAAGTTAAAGAGTTAGATCGAAAAGGGCTTATTCGTAGGAAGTTAGATAGGGCTCCGTTCAAAGACACCGTAACTGTTCCTGATGGTGGTTACACCATAGTACGTTTTCATGCTGATAACCCGGGTAAGTGAAATAATAGAATGGTTGCATGTATTTATTTTTTATTGGGTTTTCACTTTATTGCAAAACTACATGTTAGTTTCTATTTATCAAAAATTTTATATACAATTTTTATCTTTATAATGAAAATATCCTTGCAACTTACCGACCGAGCAATATCAGTTCAAGGACGAATGGAACAGGCTACTGGAAGCGAGTAAACTTCGTACCTAAAAATCTCATAATTGACTGTACGAGAGCAATAGCCAGTTATATGATATAAAGTTTATAAGCAGATGTAAAATTTCATTTCGTGCCTTTTTTATTGATTTTCATATGTGATTCTGTGCAACAGTGCGGCAAGTGTTAGTCATCGGAAGGCTTGAATTTTGTGCATTAAATTAATTGACAGTGGCTTCCGTAGAGAAAATTTTTCTCTGTGAAATTACCTCGCTACCATTCTTGTCTACGTGACAATTCATTCATACAAACAGCCTGTTTCGTCCCCCCTTAAGCTGACTTAGAATTTCAGTCGAAACCAGTGGGAAATCCCGGACACGCTTTCAGCAAACGGTTATTGCTCTAGATCTGAAAGAACGCGTTAGACTTTTTATAAATTATCACAAAGAAGTATAGTAACGGATTTTTATTGTTTCTTTATGATTCTCTGTATAAAATCACGTATAAATTTTCGATGAAATGAAAAAGAATTGTTTGATTTTTCGACGGAGCTAAAGACGTTTCATTTACATTCTGCATTTACTTATATGATTTCTCCGACAACACGACACCTTATTTGGATGGGATCTGTTACTATGTAATTTGCTGCGTACAGTCGTGTTGTCTTTTTTATCTTTTTATTCTATGCCTACATCCATGTACACTTTTACGAGAAAGTCTAATTGGAAGAAGTGAGGTCTTGAACGGTGCTAATTTGTTCCTCAGGATACTGGATTTTCCATTGCCACATCGATTTCCACATGGAGCTGGGGATGTCGTTGGTCTTCAAAGCCGGAGAGCACGAGGACTTTTTACCGGTGCCTGATAATTTTCCACAATGTGATAGCTGGATGCCTTCCGATCCTCCGGAGATAAGGAAAAAAGTCATTCCCGAAACAGCGACGTCCACCGGGACGCCTGTGACCGTAGATAACGGAAGAGAGAATGAAATTGATGATGCAATAAGAAAAGAGGAAGAGTCAATCATCAAATGGCTACCCTTGATTCTACGTGAACTGGGAGTGGCGTCTTCAGCTTCATTGCCAATAATTAATTCAGCAACAATAACAATATGTATTGTTGTTGCAAGTATTAGAACTTTCTTGTAGTATTTAGTTATTGTTAAATTAGTCTAGCGCAAGATTGCTATTGGAGAAATATCTACACCATTTCCATAGTCAGTATTTAAAAATGTTCAAATATCATATATTTATGACTTTCTCAGACGCAATTATTGACATTTTACAGTGACTAGGTGTATACTTGATACTTGCGAGGGATCAATATTGTCAAGCTATCTCATATACTAATCTGAAGGTACGAAAATACTAGAATAAGAATTACTCTTTAATATTAATTTCGCAATGCAAAGCTCAACATTTTCTAAAATCCGGGCTGGCTTATAGATGCGTTACGTAACTGTGATATCAATGTAATTAATTTCATAAGTGACTCTTCCATGGGAGCTTCCGATTTTTGGAGGACAAGTAAACGTGGGTAGTATTATAATAATGTATAAAGATAAGGACGCAATTGCAATCAAAGACAACGACGACAGATTATTGATCGTGGAGTACGAATAGGAGTATAATGTAGACGAATGAAGAAATTGATCTACTTTTTAATTTTATATCAAACAATCTATAGATTTTAGTGCACATTGGACAAAGGCAATTGTACTTGAATGTAAATACAATGTTATTAGAAGATACTATGAAATAGTTGTATTCCTGTCACGAGAACATTTCTGGGCATTTAATCCGCTACTATGAAAAATTTCTTCGTAGAATATTGTATCGAACATTTACAAAATTTTTTGTCAATCGCATTATACACGCACGTGGTCGTAAGCGCACGTGCTACTTTGTGTATTGTCAATCGCACCTTACGTTTTTGTAACGATACAACACACATTTTAGCTAGTACCATTGACAACAAAGTATGCCAATCGTTTAATTAAACCTAAGACTCCATTGAAAGTATAAAGATCGATTGCGGGATACATTGTTTCTTATTGGATAAAATTTAGCAACGCTCCATGTCTTTATTGGCAACTATTCTGTTATAATGAACTTCAAGAAATTCATCTACAGTAGATAGATTCCTTCCTTGAAAGAGGTATTCAAATTATATAAAAGTCTTAAGAAACTCTAATTCAAATCTATATAAAATTAAAGAGTTGTTATGTACTAGGCATTATTTCTAAATGTAAAAGGCAAACCAATAAGAAAAATCTACGTTCTCCGTCACACAATCGTCATTCTGTCTAATCACAAATACGTATCCCCAATTGAAGCATCGTGTATACGTACAATAATCGGGAATATTCAGACAGTGAAGCCCAGTCTTTCTCTATCTCTTCTTCTGTTATCAGTGTCTCACTCGCACGGGAACTCCGCTCGGGTATTCCCCGTGGCCCCCACTACGTCAACCACCTGTTCCGCCGTAATATCTGTGGCTTGTTTGGTTCGCAGAAGAGACGGGGTTCGCGATTTCGCTTGCTTGCTCGGGCGAGCACGAACACGAGTTTAGTGGTCCAGAGCAATCACATTGGTAAATTGGGAGACGAGAGTGGTACTATATTATAACGGAATGGCTTGCCATGCTCTTGGACGGTGTCGCATCTGCTCTCGGAAACACAAGATACCCGTCTTCGGAAGCGAAGCGACTCAGCACGTTTTTATCCAGAAATCCAACTTGAAACTGATTGTGAGTAGCTCAGGAATTGAACTTCGCTCCTGAGAACCTATAATTTATCAATTTATTATCCTTTGTAAGCTATGATGTAACATCCTTGTTAAAGATTTTTTGTTCAAATTTTTGTATGCTTCTTCGCTGCGCGGGAAGATTCAAATTGTTCTAACGGTCAAAAGGCGGGAATTTTTGAATGCTTGGTAACTGCCGCCAGGGAATAGGCTTTTCACGTTAAATATTTCTTATGAGTTTATTTGATTCCCTTGGACATTTTTATAGATTCTAAATACCGTGTGTATCTTCTGCATTGGAAAAATCGAATGTCTCGTGAAGAAGATGGACCCAAGTCATACGTTTGGAAATATTGTAACGGATGAAGAGTTTAAATTGAATTTTTCTTCGTCTCCTCACGGACAACAATCAGGAAGGAGTAACGAGCTAATTGACACAACAGATAATCAGCAATCGACAAAGATAAACGTACATGATTCGAAATCACAAAGATTTCGAGAAAGTGTCGGGGAACAAAATGAACAGTGTAATTGTGGTATGTGCTACTTCTGCAATAGTGGATTACCGCTTCTGGCGAATGTGGTTCACGACAAATCTAGAAGTATATCGCCGTCTTCGAAGCAAGAAAAAACATTTACCACATTGGAACCTTCAAGAAAACAAGGCTCGTGTCAACATAACCTCCCACAACACAAATCCGAGACAATGTCTCATCACTCACAAGTACCTGAAATGAGAAACAGCCCAGGAACCACTGAGCAAAGTAGTGCGTTACAATGTACCGACTTTCCAGGAGTCGACCCCCAGTATAATCAACCAACCAACAGTAATTATTAGTAAGTACACAACATTGCAAATAAAGAAAGGTTCATACGTAGAATCCAATTTTTTACCGCCATTGTGTCCAGGATATATTATAGTGACTAAATAAATCCAATAAATCGATTACTAGTATATGAGCATCATATTGGCATACATATATATACGCAATGCAATGAGTCATAAGACAGGTTCGGCGAATCAAACGCGAGGGAAATACGCAAGGGGGATTTCCTATGATTATATTGATATAAACTACAAAGACAACTACTTTATTTATTTTTTCCTAAACTTATAAGTTTTGATGTCATTGTTATTTCACAGTGGATCGTCGTCGGCGGATAACACTTCTGTGGATTCTGCAGCGTACGCAAGCTCACAAACCGGAAAGAAGAGTCAGCGAGATTTATTCTGTGATTTTTGCAAAAAAAAATTTACCCATGCTGGAGATCTTAATAAGCATCGAAGAAAACATACTGGCGAACGACCCTATGAGTGTGCGCAGTGCCAAAAGAAATTTGCGCATGCGTCCAATCTTGCAAGGCATCAACGAGTCCATTCTGGAGAACGACCCTTTTCCTGTACTCATTGCGAAAAACGTTTTACCAGAAGAGATAAGCTTACCAATCATGTTGCTGCCAAACGATGTAGAAATAGAACAACAAATTTGGTAAATTCGCCGATGTGACAATGAAAAAACAGAAAGAAAGAAAAGTTGGCAATGAGCGTGTGAGAAGTCGAATCCAAAGCAACATGTATCTTAAAAACAACTTATACCTCGTTATATATATGAGAATATACCAAATTGTGTATACTAATGTATATTTTTTTAAAGATGAATGTTACTTTACTACTGTGATATGTACTGAAGTTGTAAGTAAAGATGACACAGAGTTTTATCGATTAATAGGTGTTTTTAGAGAGAACGTGTTTTTCGAGGTTTTAAGAATTCTATCGGATATGTAGATAAAAGTTTATTTCCAACTATTGCGATAACATTATAGGCCGGATTTCACAGGCAACTTGTACCATTGAAAGAAACAGTTGTAGCGCACACAATTCGATTGTTAGTGACGATGCACTGTAGGAGACTGCTTCTTTACAGGTTTTTTTTTGGCAAGTTACTACAAGTGTGAATATTCTAGCTGTAAGGTGGAGCATACTGTATATGCTTTAAATGCATAACAGAAATGTTATGTATTTTCTTGAACTTACAGGGGTATACGTATGTAATACTATTACAACTATTTTATAATAGAGGCATTTTTCAGGGCTATCCAATATTATTGACCCATGTAGCACAAAATGCTCGAGACCATGACTTTGTGAGCTGTATGGGAAAATATAATAAACATGATGCAACTATTTGTGGACAGGATAGCAAATATAATTTTAACTTCTTTTTTGTTGTCTTTGGTTACATATGTTATTTAGTTGTACACAAGTCCTATGATTCTGTAGTTATTCAGAATGCCTGTGAGCGGGACCTTTTCTCGTTTTTATAAAAGAAAGTTAGTATTGTTACCAAGAATCTGTTTTCATTAGAGAGATTCTTGTTTTGTATGCATGCATACACTTTATACAAGTTATTATACATTTTGTGAATGTGCAATGGGCTTACAATATAGAAATATCAATCATATCAGACATTTGTATGTACTTCCTGTGAAGTTGCTGATGTGTAAATAGTATAACAAGCATCTTTCTGGACTGGCCGTTGTAGAGGATGAGCCATTAACTTAGCCATGTTGTCATGTAACTTTGTAGCATTTCTTCCTACTTCTAAAATATAGGAGAAATTTTTTGTGTCCAATGCTATTAGTTCTGCGTATGCTTCATCACACTTATTCTCTGAGCTCGGCGGCTCGTGAACAAAAAGAGAGTCCAAGAAAAAATAGGGATTCTCCGTTAATTGTTCAAAGTCTTTATCACTGGTTTGAAATTTTGGAACACAATGGGACCGAGAATAAATTAAAATCACACGAGTGACAAATGTTGGAGGGACAAAACTATCACCAGAAGCTGGTAGACGAGCGTGTGTACGTATCTTCTCAAAGGCTTGGCCTAGGTCATAAGTTTTCTGTTCCTCTTCAAGTGTATCCTCTGTAATAGTATCCAAATAGTTCAGTATACTCTTCACGTTACTGGTAAAATCACAAAACCAATGAGCTGCCTGTGAATCTAAAGTCATCAGGGCGAATTCGTGTCTTCGTTGAAGCATAGATTTTGCACTGACGAATATCTCAACAACTCTCTTGATCATAAACAATGGTGTATACTTGGCACCAGTACCCAATTTAAATGATGTACAATCATGTTCCTTAACTGTGTCGATGACGAAGATGATTTTCTCTGGTAGATTGAGTTCTGGTAAATTTCTCACAGGTAAATTAGCATCGCTTACTAAGGACTTCTTTCCGTCTTGCAAACTCTGTGTGGATGTACTGATATTCATTTTGGGCACTGGTTGAGTTACTTTTGATTGTTCTTGAGGATTTAAGTTAGGATCTGTCGTACTGATTGACTGAAATTTCAGAGATATCGACTGAATTTCATCATTGGAATCTTGTTTGTCTGTCATTTCTCTGTTTCTACGAAACTAACCTAAGAATGTTAAACGTCAAACGTCGAATAACGAATATCTTAAGCCCATTTACACTTATTTTATATAATCAGAGATGAATAGGGAGATTGCCAATGGGCCGATATTCTTGAAACCAATTTTATTTTGAAGTAAACGCGCCACCTGA
>JARQTI010000454.1:2856501-2999826 GCA_030142655.1 Trachelus tabidus | reverse complement strand
GACCAATCAAAAACGTGGGTATGGTTCGAGGCTTCTCCGTCCAAGTGGCGCGTCGACAATGGAACACACACGCTTTATAGTGCCACCCGGTATAGTCCATGCGTCTCACGGAGCTCACGAATATCACGCGTGGTATATCTATATATACTCGACCAATCAAAAACGTGGGTATTGTTCGACGGCCCTCCGCTCAGGTGGCGCCTTTACTCCAAAATAAAATGGTTTTCAAGAATATCGGCCCATTGGCAATCTCCCTATTCATCTCTGATATAATTTATTATATACTTGTTGAAGTGGACGCAGCTTTAGGTCCATTCGTGCAAGCGTTTCTACGTGCTCCGAAGCAATATAGGTGTGTTCGAAAATAAGTTGATATCAGAGAGTGAAGCGTAGCTTCTCTGTTTATTGCATGCATTTGATCGAGACACAAGATGTTCTCAACGCTCTTGGCTCATTTTCGAGCACACCTATAATGCTTCGAAGAACGTAAGAAAAAAACAAAATGCCGATGTGAAAGTAGATGATAAACAAAATGATTGCGCATGCGCAGAAACAGGCTCCGCCGATATCAGCGCCTCATATTCCGAACTACAATCCAGAATCCCAAACAATACGTCCATTTTCGCTGAGTGCTTAGACGTATATATGAGACCATGGACACGACTATTTCATCAAGTGAAACTCCTGCTTTTAATTCTATGCCCATCACTTCTTTATCTCTGAAAATATGTTCGGCTCCTGAAGTTATCCCTACAGTAAGTAAGCAATACATGTTTAACCCTTAACTGCACATGTATGGTCTCAAAACCTCCCCGATTTTATGTGTAGCCTTCCTGCCAAATTTATCTACGTAAATTTTCAACGATTTAAAAAACTCCACTATATAATTATTACTTGATACTTGTCATTAAATTTCTTTAAATTAATAGTAGAGTGATGTAAAACTGTATTCTTGAACTATTCTGTTCGTTTTAGTAGCCCTATGATCAAGCTCCATAGATCAAGGTTTGACAGACCTTACCTTGTAAAGTAGTTCCTAGAGTTGGACCTGTGTAGTTAAGGGTTAATACACAAATATATTTGGAGGTTATGAAGTACAAAAACAAAGTATTATTTATTACAAATTTATCTACTGTGTATAGGGAAAAGAATTATGTGTTCAACATATAGACTCGACTTCGAAGGAACTACTGCACAATCCAAAATTTGAAGAGCTTTTTGCACCTGATGTCGGGCCAGAAAATCCTTTTAAGACACAGCAACAGAGAGCTGCCAAAAATATGCTCTCTGGTTATGTAGAACAGGCTCATATTAGTGAATTTCAGTTTGAAAATCAGAGAAGAACATTTCAAAGTTACGGTATGTATGACTGACATAATGTGTAACAAGCCTTCATATTTTATTTTTGACTGTAGGCTATGCATTGGATCCTACTGTGGATGGTAGTGCTGAAGAGGGTAAAACTTTAATTGGTGCTAAAGAAGTAGCTGAGGAATCTGGTGCAAAGACTGTATTTGAAAGTACCACATTAAGACCTGCTGATAAAAGAAAAAGGAATAGAAATGATGATCCGGCAGATATAGAGGGATTTTTAGGTCCATGGGGTGGATATGTGGATGAAAGGAGAGTAGTGAAACCATCTGATGAAGAAGCTGCAGAACTTGAGGAGATTTTAGCTAAAAGAAACAAGAGAGGCAAACAGACAGAAGAGAAACCTCTTGAAGAAAAAACTGTTTTACATAGTAGGATCTCTAAATATACAATTAAACATCATATAACAAAAAGATTAAGCAATAACATTGATTTAATTATTCTTCAACAGTCAAGGACAGTGTTGATTATCAAGGACGGTCGTTCTTACATGCACCTCAGGATGTGGGTGTTAATCTCAGGTCAGAATCACCACCTGAACGTTGTTTCTTGCCAAAGGCACAAATACATACTTGGGAAGGTCATACGAAAGGAATATCACAGATTCGATGGTTTCCAAAAACTGCTCATTTGTTACTGTCGTGCAGTATGGATTGCAGAGTAAAGGCGAGTTTCATAATTTACTGCAATAATTATATATCATTAAAAACCATTATCGTAATAATCATTTTTTTACTCCAAACAGTTATGGGAAGTTTATAAAGATAGAAGGTGTGTTCGTACTTACTATGGTCATCGTCAAGCTGTTCGCGATATAAGTTTTGACAATGACGGCAAAAGGTTCCTATCTGCTGGTTATGATCGTTATGTCAAATTATGGGATACTGAAACTGGAGCATGTATAAGTCGTTTTACAAGCAGAAAGATTCCATATTGTGCTAAATTCAATCCTGACCCAGACAAGCAGCATCTATTTGTAGCAGGAACTAGTGACAAGAAAATAATTTGCGTAAGCGTTAATACACATAAGATATCTGAAGAAACATATTAATATTTTTTATTCCTATTTCAGTGGGATATCAGATCTGGCGAAATAACACAAGAATATGATCGGCACTTGGGTGCTGTGAATACAATTACATTCGTTGATGAAAATCGCAGATTTGTTACTACCTCAGATGACAAGAGTCTTCGAGTATGGGAGTGGTGGGTATATAAATCACTCTAAACCCAATTGTTTATTTAAATGTTAAAATTCAATACCTTCTATTTCCAGGGACATTCCAGTTGATATGAAATACATTGCTGATCCTACAATGCATTCGATGCCTGCAGTGACACCATCTCCAAATCAAAAATGGCTTGCATGTCAAAGCATGGATAATAAGATTGTCATATTCTCAGCGTTAAACCGATTTAAAATGAATCGCAAGAAGACTTTCACAGGACATATGGTAGCTGGGTACGCATGTGGTCTCGACTTCTCTCCAGATATGAGGTATCGTAGTAACATTCTAATATAAAAATAAGCTAAGTAGTTCCTTCGGAACACATCATATATAATAATCAGCGACCTGAATCACGTATTATCATTATTTTTTATGTGACAGCTACCTTGTATCCGGTGATGCTGATGGCAAATGTTATGTGTGGGATTGGAAAACAACTAAGCTGTATAAAAAATGGAAAGCTCATGATGGTGTATGCATTGCTACACTTTGGCATCCTCATGAACCGTCACGTCTAGCCACTGCTGGCTGGGATGGAAAAATAAAGTATTGGGATTAAATACTATGGTCTCTCCTGCACCTTCTGTATATAATTGTGAAGTAACTATGAATATCTATGAGTCAGATAACGTCAACTATGAGTTATACATATTATAAATAATTATAATTATAACAACTAATTTTTATACGTTTAAACGACTGCACTGTTTGGAATGTAACTGAATCTTATTTCATTACCTTTGGGATTGGAGTCCTCAAAAAAGTATTTAATACATCAGTTATCTTATTTAAATATTTATTCTATACTTTATTTACATTCTATTGCGATTCTATCTGATTTTTTTCTGAGCTGGAAGATGCAATGGGGCTTTGGATGGCATTAAGCTCCAGAAGCAACTCCTGCTTACTAGCAAAATAGTCCTTGTACCACAGAACATGATTTTTCTTTTCCTCGGCTGTCAAGTAAGGATTCTTTGATAGACCCACGCATACTAATTCCATGAAATGACGAATGGGTCCTTTTTTTGGACACCAACCCTGCAGGTGACGTTGCGTAAAGACGTGCTCACTGAAGTGGACGTTCTGTTCTTCTTCCAGTCCTTGTTCATTATCAATGGGGAATTTCCATAATTTTCCTTGTTCCGTCCAGAGGATGAGTTCCTGGAAAATGTTTTCCGGAGGATGAGTAATAGATAGCTTTTTATCTTCTTCTGCTAATATTTCCCACGTAGACAGTTGTGGAACTTCAGGGGCTGAAGATGATGCAGCGTTAATAAATACATTCATTGGTTTGCCAGCTCTTAGATTGCCTTCTTCTGGTTGCAACTTGCGACTGTAAAGAGGAAATGATTAAAATTGGTTTGAAACTGATAAATTAAGGAATGTAAAATTTAAATTTACCTGAAACGAAATGGTTCTCTGTTTTTGTGAAGGTTTCTAAGTTCATTGCTTACAGACTGCATCTTATTTGTATAACTGGTAGATCGAGTTGCATCTCTACTGAATATTTGTGACTTTTTCCTTGGAGTTCGATCTACTTTCATCCTTGCTATTAAATCACTGAAAATTAATAAAATTAATAATGTGACTGCGATTATTTTAAGATGGAATAGTATCAAATAATTACTTGAGGCTTATGGACTCATCAATTTTTTCTGATTTTCCCTCTGAACTTTCATCGGTAGAAGTTGACTGCAGAAGTTTACCTAACAATTCTGCTTCGGTCTTTTCTGTATCACCCTGAAGCGATTCGGCTACCTTTTTTGCAGCTCCAATTAATTCGCCTTCTTTAAAATAATATTTATTATAATTTTAAATTTTATAATTTATTGTATATTTATTATACAAACCATAGTCATCCGTTTTCGTTTGTTTAGGTGCTGCATCTTTTACAGCTTTAGGCTTTTTAATCTTTGGTGAAACATCTATAGTCTTTGATAATTTTGGCTTCTAAACAGTACAACATTCCTTTTATATACCATATTTGTTTACTTTTATTGACACTGGTTAATAATAAGATTTACCTGTGTCATCGACAGTAATAAACTGTTCAACATTTCAGCAGTATCTTGTTGACGTTCGTCTACAGTTTTCTTTGCTGCTTCGACAGGTGCAATTTTAGGTTGTTCATTGTCTGAATCAGAATCAGATGATGAAGAAGAGGACGAACCTGAAGACTCCAAAAGCTTAACAGAGGTGTGCAATCTTTGAGAAGACACTGCAGAATAGGCAACAATGTTCCTTAAAAGAAAATAAATTTATATTCAAACTTTTAATAAACGACATAATTATTTGGATCATTTGTAATATAAATATACCCATAAGATACTATAAAAGAAATTCAATTATTGATTTAGAAAGGTTAAGATTCACGTTATAGTAGTTGAACAGATTCGTATGGTATTAGAACTTCATGAATCATAGTACCTGGATAGTAATCGAAGGCTCAGCATTTTACCGTATTTAAAGATACTTGTCACTCTATTTTTTCAAGAGATGTAATTGATTTCACATTAGCATTGAAACGAAGTAAAATCAAGAGGATGAATGCACCGTAACGTACCGCAAGCTATGCGGCTTTACCAACCACGCTTCACACAAAAAATTACTGCAATCATGATTTCGTATATTTTTTAAGAACCATGCTACTTTTAAATTTAACAAATCGGAGTGTCATTTCTGGAATTGTATAGAACAAAATTATGTTTCATAAGGGCAATCAAAGAGAAGCCAGCCAAAAAGAGTAACTAAGTAAAATTGCACGACTTATATTTCATTGACTTTTTTTTGATATCAGAAATCTAAAAAAATTCTATATCTGTTCAATAATTTCTATAAATTGTAACGTGATTTCCTTTTTTGTTGTCTATTTTCAATGAGCGTTATCTATTTCTGTAATTGTCCTACGGTAGGCGCAGGGCTTCTCTTCTACAAATCACGCTCCTGAATCATTGGGTTCTCTAGTGCTCGTGGGATTCCATTGTGTACATTCGCTCAGCTGTTCTCAGGCAGCTCCTACCGTGACTCGCAGATCCGTCGAGATTTTTCGTAGTTTTCCCGTTTATTTTTAGTACATTGCGATGGTGCGTGTGATCTCCATGAATTTTCGCAACACAGCAAAATGTCGTGCGTCCTCTGATTCGGCATAATATTCGTCGGTCACGCTGCTCTTGGGTAGCAGTCACTTATCCTTGCTCTCAGTTTTTCTCAACTCTTGGTGTTCGAAAATATTCGACACCTCTTGTATCTGGCTTTTATGCCTTTTGTGTTTTGATTCCTGACATTTTACAAGACTTCATCATTATCAATAATGAGGAACAACAGATCAAGTGTTTTTCGCGACATTTACAATCAGCCCTATGATGATTACACCATAGTTAAGCTCTACTCCAGCACAAAAGGTAATCAACCTCAGTATCTTTAATTTTCTATTTAAATACACTTTTTTATTTCTCCTTGTACTTCGTTTTGTTGTCCGTACAATGTTCTTTCAAAATTTCTATTTTGAGACATCAATGGTCAATGAAACAAAACTGTATTTACATGATCCATGCAATGATGTTGACAAGAAAACTGATTGTAGATGTGAATAAATGTTTTTCATATCATTTATTACGCTTTTTAAATTCTTTTTGGACAACTTAATCTACGTCTAGAACGTTGTTGTTTGTTTCAGCAAGTCTGCAGCTCATGCAGAGAATGGCATTACTGAAAAGATTAAAAGTTCACAATGGCTGTGTGAACTCTATTTGCTGGAATAATAGTGGGGATTTAATCTTGTCTGGTAGTGATGATCAGCATCTTGTACTGACCAATGCTTACAACTATCAGGTAATCCTTGAATTTTGCCACAAACTTGTATAATAAATTTTTTCATATTGCCTAGAGTAAATATTCAAGAGAAGTATAAACTATGTAGTCCTTGGTTTTCCAATAGGGTAAAATCAATATAACATGCCTGAGAAATATTCATTGCTACTTATTAAACGACAGTGTATAGTTGGATCTCTCGTATTTATCTTGTGGTATTGGTATGATAATATGGATTTTATTCACAGTGCTTGATATTATATTCTGGATACTGAATATATCTAGAGCATTGATAATCCTACAACTTTTTTTTTTTTAACTTTTATCGTACATTGCCATATATGCTGAAGATAAATCATTGCCTAAATACTATAAAGAAAATATTTAGGAATACAATTTATTGCTTTTAACCATGTTTTTATTTAAGAAGAGGAGGTGCATACTCCCATTCATTGAATATATTGAGTTCTAACACGAAGTCAGGCCATGCCCAATTATCTTTAATAATCAGAAACCTGTCTTCCATATGTGTGAGCAACCCTGTCATCTCTCTTAATTTCCAATTTATTTATAGTTGAGCAAAATCTTGTGCCAAGGCTATTTTTGAATCTATCCTTGGCATATAGATATGCTAAGAGATTTAGTTGCGAAAACAATTCTATTGCTTTACCACCTGGTATGTCCAAATTTTTATTATATGAAACAGTAAATCACTAAGCAAATCGTTCTTTACTTTCCAATTAAATGTGTGGCATAGAAACTTTTGCTTTGCAGTAATCATCGCTAATAGAAAATATGGAGAGTGAAGTAAATGTTATCCTATTCCTTGGCCGTTGAGTCACCTCATCAATTCATACTGAGACCAATAAATTATATACATTCATTATATTAATTGTAGAGATGATTTACAATTTTCAAAACAAGAATAGCAGTAATACTCAAATAATTCTAATTAGATGCATTAACATTGACACACATAGAAATGAGTGGGCTATGCCAAATGGAATAAAAAACCTTCACCCGTGTTTCCACGCGGTGCTAATTTTATCATTGAATCTTGAACCAGCATACTAATCAAGGGTCTCGGCGTATTACATGCATTGTGCAATACGTCCACTTGAACTAAAAATCAAATAGGAGCGGAAAATGTAACATACATGGGAAGCATAGTCGTGACATTTGACCTCTGGTAGTATAAAATTATATTATTCCATAATGTAATACAGCAATATACATTAAATAAGATTATGAATAAGATTATGAGATGGAAGAAAGATAACAATATTCTTACACCTATTTTTGGGCTTTGATATCACAGCCTGTCAACGAAATGACGTGTTTATATTTTTAATTACTTAACACATAGAGTGAAGCTTCCACAAGAATTAATCTAGAATTTGAAGAAAAAAAAACAAAGAATCTCAAACTATACTTAATTAAGGCTTCGCAGCACATGCATCTTTCATTGCAGGTGTTAACGGACTACAAGACTAGCCATAGAGCAAACATATTCAGTGCCAAATTTTTACCCAACAGTGGAGATCATCGTATCGTATCATGTAGCGGCGACGGTATCATTCTTTACACTGGTAAGAGTTGATGCAGATGAGTATGATAACTGTCGCCTTGCTCTTATGAATTTGAATAAGCTATCGGAGAGGAACCTTAGCATGATTATATTTTATTTTTAGATCTAATGAGAAGGGCCGAGACCTTCCACAATCAATTTACATGTCACAGCGGAACCACCTACGAAATAGCTACTATACCCGGCGAGCCTCATAGTTTCTTAAGCTGTGGCGAGGATGGTACTGTGCGATGGTTCGACCTTAGAGTAAAGGACAAGTGCAGCGCTACGAGATGCAGAGAGGTACCGTTTCCGTGAATATTCGTCAGCTTAAGATATTCACGCGTACAAGGCACGAATTCTGATTTCATCAGGATGTATTGATCTCATGCCAAAGAGCCGTGACCGCCCTCTCCGTTAACCCTATAATGCCTCATCAAGTAGCAATTGGATGTTCGGATAGCACAGTAAGAACATTTGACAGGCGGATGCTTGGGACACCAGCTACGGGTAAGTATACCTCCTGAAGGATATAACTGTTTATTAAGATAACTCAGGACAGATTTATATTTATGTCAAGCCATGAATTTCAGGCTGGATAGATAACGGAGGAGCGGTGAAACCACTTTGCAGTTTCACGGTACCGGAATTCGAGGGAAATTTTTACAGAATTACTTCGCTTAGCTATAGCCCGGATGGCCAGGACGTTCTTGTCAGTTACAGCAGCGATCATCTGTACTTATTCAGCGTCAAGGTATTACGCGAAATAATGTGATTTACTTTTTAATACAATCACAAGCTCTTCTGATGTTATTCTTAGGATCAAGGTAGCGTACATCTTAGAAAGGATTCCGTGGCGGGTAAAGGTAAGGGTAAGAAGCATCCTCTGAGATCACCGCAGCCTGTCCGTCGTTTGAGATTGAGAGGGGACTGGTCCGACACGGGTCCTGACGCTCGTCCAGAGCGCGAGGGTGGTCGTCGAGGTGGGACAGGTATAAATCCTGAATATCTTAATAGTTGTGCTTATATAAATTACGTTTTTTTTTTTTTTTTTTCATATTCTCAAACTATTTTTTTGTAGAAATAGCACAGGCACGTCCGGTCCTTCACACATCTCTGATGCAGCGGATGACAGATGTATTGAGCAGAATGCTGAACGACCCAGCAACACGTGCGGCGCTCTCAGGAGGCGGCGAGGACAGTCTGGAAGGAGTCGGCGATCAGCAAGAAGACGCTGGTCAAAGCGGTAACGAGAACAATGCAGAACCGGTCGAAGAAAGAAGCAACGAGCAGGAGAATGCTGAGAGAGAATCCGAAGAGAGAGAATCTACTGAGAATGCGGCGCCCAGTGACGCACCTGGCGTACTAAATCCAAATACAGATGATTTAAATGACGTGGTGGAAGCAGCCTTTGAGAATTTACTAGAAGCCAGTCGGGAACATCCTGAACTACTTGGAGAACCATCTTCTTCCGGTTCTACAACCAGTGATAATAGATCCTCGGATAGGCTTAGAACTGAGCCGGAAGTTCCTATGGATACCCAATCTAGTCATCCGGAAGTACCCAAGAGTTCTATTCAATCTCTTAGATCTCTGAGTATATCTCGTTCTGACAGCGAAGGCGAACGAGTTAGTCGCAGCGAGGGTGAGCCCTCGAGTTCGAATCTGGAACGAAATCGTGATGGAAATATGATGGAGAATCTACACAATAGACTAACAACCATGAGGGATGGTTTTCTTGAGAGACATGGCAGTGAGCCTGCCGTTAGCTTAACGTATTCGGATAAAAGTTCAACTGGCGCTACAATCTCCTTAGGCGTTGCTGATGAATTCACACGTGATAGTTATCACCCAGGTATTTCAAAGAACAAGAATATTATAAGTCCTACTGCTGGCACTGAATCCTCGTAACATTATTATTTTGTTAGGTCCGTCCGGTAGTCAAAGTCATCAAAGTGCTGGGGTATCCGATGCAGGTCCAAGTAATAGCAGCAGTCGTCATGAAGAATCTGCGCATCTAAGTACTGATTTTATTAGCAGGCATAAATTTATCGGTATGACATTGTAGACGGAATAAGTACAAGGTCATTTATTTTATTTACAGAATCAGATGATGACACGTATAATGATAGCGATGACGAAGATATGGAGTCAGATAGAAGGTAATCATTTAATAATATCGTCATTTACATCTTTGTAATACAATTTAATTTCTCTTTTTTCTTTCTCTCTTCTCTCATTTACAGACTGGTAAATCCTATTGAAACGGAAATGGACGAGGCCATAGCCAATGCGCGCGCATCTCAAGGCCATGAAACGTTCGACGAGACTTACTTGACCGAATTACGCGTCAAGCAGAAATACATGGGACATCGTAATGCCAGGTTTGGCTGAGAATGAACTAGATAAGAATTTATTTTTCTCTATGGACACGTCAATAACATCGTTAACGAGTTTCGACATTAGATTAGTGGACTTACTTGGGACGCAGCTTTATACTACTTGCCAGCGTGTGATTAGAATTAACTAAGTACGAAGGAAATAATTAGCATCCTAATATTTACCGGATGCACTTGGCGAGTTCGGCTTTTTTTTTTCTTTTATCAGTATACGATAACGTAAGGGTATTTCTAAATTCGTTATTCTCTTTTTTTCGCTCTCTTTCTCTCTCACTCTGTCATTCTCGACGAGTAAAACGCGCGAAAAGAGCGAAACAAACAGAACAAGATGGAAGTACAAAGAAAGAGTGTAAAATGAACAAAAGCAAAAATATTGTCAAATGAACAAAGAACAAGAGAACGACTGAGTCCCAAAAAAGCCTCCGAGCGGACTGGGCCGTATAATATCAGCCCATTCCAAAATTTCTCATCGCCGGCCTCTTCCCTCGTTTGACTCTAGTTTCTTTAGGACAATGATCAAAGAGGCCAACTTCTGGGGCAACGATTACGTCATGTCCGGCAGCGACTGCGGACACGTCTTCTTCTGGGAACGCGAGACCGCCAGGCTCTGTATGCTTCTCGAAGCTGATCAGCACGTTGTCAATTGTCTCCAACCGCATCCCTTCCTGCCGATGCTAGCAACTTCCGGAATTGATTATGACGTTAAACTCTGGGCGCCCATCAACGAGGAATCAAGTTTC
Organism: Trachelus tabidus; assembly: GCA_030142655.1. Lineage (NCBI taxonomy): Eukaryota > Metazoa > Arthropoda > Insecta > Hymenoptera > Cephidae > Trachelus > Trachelus tabidus. Next base: position 2,988,710 of record JARQTI010000454.1, on the reverse strand, counting down.
GATGAGAAATTCGCTGAGGATGTAAGTTCCCTCGCGTGTAGGATTTTGTTATCGTGCACTTATTATTAATTAGGATCTTGATCTGATTTTTTTTCTCGTGACAGCTCCAGAAGAGGAATGCCGTCATGCTGGAAGAGACCAAGGACACCATCACTGTACCTGCCGTCTTTATGATCAGGATGCTGGCTTGTCTCAATCAGATACGCAGAGGTAGCGACACTTTGTAATCTTTAAAGCTAGCTCAGATAGCTCTGGTACTTTTGCAGAATAACTCCCAGTACTCTTTTTAGAATAACGTACTACCTCACTTAGATCAACCGTGCGGGTTACAGGCTGAGATTTTTATTTGGATGCCTACTAAAAGCGCGATGACCTTGAGCATCGAGTCGCGATACTATTATCAAGACAATTAACGTGGACTACGTCAATCGATTGTTGGTTTCATAAGCTCAGACGATGCTTGTTATTATAGTTACGGTAGCGATTATCTTTTTATTTTTTTAATTCGGTTTTTCAATTTCAAAATTATCTCTAGATTTATCGTGTATATAGAATCATTGGGAGATTCGTATATCAATTGAATCAATTAAAGCTGTTACTTCTTTTGAAAATCTTTACTCGTAGCATTTTTAGTTCTCTTAGTTGTTTCTCGGTATGTCAATGTACACCCTCAATGAAATTTGTACTAAACATACTAACATCTACATTAAAACCACAGAGGACACGCATGGATATATATTCTAAGAATTTGGTTTTTATACATATAGCATATATTATTTCTAACAGAAAAAAAATTGAAAGGTACGTCTATCGACAAAGAAAAAGAGCCTCGAGAAACTTTTGTATTCCGTCGAATAAAAAAAAGTCGAGTAAGGATTCCAAGATGAAGTTTTTTCATAATGATTTATAAATTCCTAACGGTATTATAATCGCGCGATTAATGAGTGACCTTAATTCGAAACACTGCCAAGTATTAAATGAGAATCACAAGATCCATATTCTTCCAAGTTACACATGGAACGAAAGATGACCTAACGTGTACCAATATAAAGTAATCAGAGTCCAAATAAAGTTTGATCACCGAGATGGCCGCTCGTGATATAATGTACATTGATGATATATTCAATGAAATATATTTTATTCAGTAAGCAACCTTCTGTCCTGTCATCCAGTCATCGGATCGTGGAATACTTCTCGTGTGCATGTTGTTCAAAAGTCAATGTCTAAATATGAAAAAGCATATACTGTACGTAAGGGGATGAAACGAAAAACATCCTAGTTAAAGTAAGTGTAACGTACGTCCCATCTGTTCTGTGTACGTTTTTTTTTTTTTTTAATTACGTTACCCGGCATCAATTCGATATTTGAATTTCGAGAAGGAAACCTAATGGTACATTTTTCAGCTTAGTTCCGGCGCAAATCGACCACGAAATTTTGACTGTGCTGGAAACGATGTGTCAGGAAGTATAAACGAAGCCAGTAACTAATTGATCGATCAGTGTTTTCCAAAACTTTTGCATGTGGATGTCCTTATTGTGATTTACAATAAGAAAGATATACGTGAAAATTTGTCACATTGAAATTATGCCTTCTTCCTGCGTAATACAAAACAGTGGACTCTCATGAAAATCAAGAGATCATACGAATTGAGAGATCGAATGATTCCCATGTGTCTGAAATCCCATAGTGGCGCCCGCTTGGCCTTAGACCAACGTTGGAGCCCGGAAAAGTGTTTTGTCTTTCTTTTTTTTTAATAATTAAATAATAAGGAAGGACCTTTGTATTTTTTTTTATATTAACAATTGACTTTTCGCTGTTCGTAGGACGCGGACGTAACAGGAGAAGAAGCGGCGACGAGACTGACGATTTGCGAGGAGGTTAAATTGCTCTTGACATCCGTGCCGCAAGATATAGCTTAGATAATCATCCCGACGGCTTTTTCACGAAGGAAGCAAGATCGGAAGAAGATTAGTTTGTGGAATATTGAAAGGATAATCTAACGAGATCAAGGAGTATTAAAGTATGGTCGACAAAGTAGAGGAATTATAGCAATGACAGATAGATACTGAAAGAAATGAAGTAACTTCGATCGAAGCTTCATCATGCTCGATTGTGATTGGTGCGAATAATTGAATTTTCTATTCGAGCTGGAAGTCACTCAAGTTGTCCTAATGGATTTCATAGTAAAAGTTTATGTTGCGTATCGGATGATAAAATCGTTTCTCTTGAGACTCGACCAAAGTTTAGGTATAAATGTCGAATTCGCTGGATACAGAATTACATAGATGTGATTAGGCCAATTGTTAATGAAATATTTAAAAAGGGTCAGATACATTTGGATTCTATCGTAGTCGCGATTTAACGTACGTCTACCGGTGTGTATCGGTGGACGTTAAATTTTTATTGACCTTCTTCCTTTTTGGTTTGCTTTACTCGTTTCCGTGCTATCAATTTTTCGGGACTTGAAAAACGAAATTATGAAGACTTATGAACCTTCGTTCACAATGGTTATTTTGGGTTTGATCGATTCTTATTGAGAATCTCGTTGGCAGTCTCTCTTTTTGTTTTTGCAAATTCTTATGAAATCGTAATACCGACAGGGGATAAGTTTTTGGAATAAGAGTTACTAGAACGGCGAAGGAATAAACTATGTAGATATTATTTGATACGAAGTTTAGGGCGCCTCAGTTAGTCAATGAGTGCAAGTATAATGCATTAATAAGATAATAAAAGAGACCGTAATGGGTCTGCGCTTCCGCAACTGCTACGAGAATTTTGAACTGTTGCAAGGATTTGTATTCGTTTATTTTTCTCGTTTTTTTTTTCTTTCCGTCTAATTAGCGATAAGAACAAAGACTAGTACTTTACGTAATTATAAATTTTTTTTGCATTTCACGGTCGATCCTAAGCATATCTCGGACTGTTTGATGAATTTCGATGTCTCCAATTTCGACAAATGCTTTTTTTTTTGGTTCCTTTTGTATTAATCAATTGTCCGTTGGTCGGATGTGTAATTTTCGAACTCTTTTGTTCGACGAGTGATGACGTTACGGTTGTGAGTGACGCGTTGCGTATCCTCCAGAGGTGGCCCTGGTCTTTGTTTTAAAAGGGGAGAAAAGTCAATATCAAAACGTTAAGGAAAATAAATAAGCGAGGGAGAGTGAGGAAGGACATAGAAAAAAAAATATGATAAACGTGAGTCGTGTGCCTTAACGCAATAATATTCCTGATGGTTCTGTGTCGAATGACGTAATGCAAAAGTTGCCTAGAGAACTGGAAGCAAGAGAGTAAAACATCTCGCGCTCTGTTCCTCCTTATTTTTCAATAAAACTAAGGGAGAAGGGATGTATCGCTCCTCTGGAGGGTTCACTGATAATACAAAATATCACTAGAATTTAAGCCATGTTATTATACATATAATAGAGCAATTCTAGGTGTCCTGGATGGACCTGTACCAGCGATCCTTTGTGCCGTGACGCTTTTCGATTGTATATTTAATACGGAATATGTTTACAGAGTAGTATTATATTGTAGAAATTTTGTTTATAATAAAATGCTTCAAAGAACGTAACTTACGTGTTGCTATTTCTTCGACCAAATGTTACTCGACGTCATTGGAACTTGACTCACATTCGAAATTTATTCAAAATATAAAATTGAGACTCAATCATAATTTCACAAAATATACGGAGTGGATAAAAATTGAATTGAATTTGTAAAATGTCGAAATAAATTAGGCTCAATTGAATATTAATAAATTAAGTGTTTGGAATATTGAAATAATTCATTGAATCGATAAAGTAAAATATTAAAACTTGGAAATCGGATATTCTGGCCAAGCATATTTAGAAGCGGGAAAGGATGTATTTAATGGACTCGCTGGTAAAATCAGGCGCACTATATGCTGTGGAGATATGGGGCTGGAGGAAGAGTACCAAGGAGAAGGTAATAAGAAAAAGTACAAGGGAGATTGGTGAAAGCGCTAGTGGGGGGGTGGCAAGAAATACGCCAGGGTATTTGTGGAAACTGGAAGCAGGGCGAAGAAGTATGCCAGTGGAAACGAGAGAAAGAGCGGGCAATTACTTATTAGATATAATGAAAATGAAGGATACGCGCTGGCCGAAAATATGCCTTAAAGAATAGGCGAGGGGAATCCTAAGAGGAAAGCCATCAAAGTGGGGCAAGGAATGGAAGAAGTGGGAGATGGCCTCTGCAAGCAAGCGAGAGAGAAAATAAGGAGTGGGTGAGGTGGGTGGAAAAATTGGGTGGGGGACCGGCAAGAGGGGGAACTGGGAGATGATTTGATAAAAATCGTCCAAGGTAAGTTGATCCCAGAGACGTGTGGGTATGCAAGAGGATTCGAAAGATTGGCAGGCGAAAAGTCAGGACCCGAGGTAAATAAAAGGAGAGAGTAAAAGAGGAGGTAAAGACAAGCGGACGATAGAAGAGAACTAAGAAGAGGGAGTGAAATGAAATGTAAAAATAAATTGTTCGAGATAAATGTTAATGGAGAGTTAACAATGTTAAAGGGTTATGTGACAAAGTTACCTTTAACCTAGAGTACACGTGGGGAATGCTGTAAAAATTGTAAGGGAAGGGCAGTAGAGGGCGATAGAAGCCGTATTTTGGAATAAAAAAAAACTACTACTACTAATTAAAGGACGATAAATAATCATGTAACGAGAAACGAAGATTCAACAATAATGTCTAATTTAATAACACAATGTAAACTTATAGCGATAATGTCTGTGATGGCATTGATAATAATAACGTTGGCGTTATAATAGCACCAAATAAACATAAGTGTACAAAATATAAAATCTTAATTAAAAACAAGAATTCGCACGATAGTTTTTAAACATGGGCTTCCCGATCCCCCGCCTGGTGCGGTCACGATTTATATAAATAATAATACGATAATATAAATATTCGTATCGGACTCCACAGGCGAAAAATCGAAGAGACCCCAAAAAAAGTATTGATGTACCCTTTTTCTTTAATTTCTCTTGGATACTCCAGCTCGCATTGACACACATCTACCTTACAGAGATTTATTTTTTATTTTCTGAACATTAGGACAAAATTGTAATCAATTGTTATTGTTATCGTAAATTTATAATATTTTTAATAATAATTGTTATATTAAATACCGATAAGAGTTTACATAATTTAGTTGGCAATATCGTTTTCGCAACGTGAACACAGCTATTCTCAATTCATCTCCTTCCCTTTCTCTGACCCTCTCGTATGCCTCGGCGATTAATTAAAAAATTTTACGTACTAAGCCAAAAGTCCACCATAAGAGACGACATCCTGGCTACTCCCGGACGTCTCCAAGAATCGAGTACGATCTCATATATAATTGATCTTGCTATCGAAGAAGTGTACAGGCGCTCAATACAGTTATAAGACAAAGAACGAATATCACTAGACAATATGGCTTGAAAAATAGTAAAGACAAAGAATTCAACAATACAAGCAATCTGATCGCGAGATATAAATCTCACGAGGCTCCGTTCTCATCCTCATCCGCTTATTCCATCGGCCTGAGCCACGTAGTCGTCTCTCAAAGTGACAGATCGGACCTGCGTTATCATAACCTCTCTTGAGAATGGCTTAACGTTGCCGCCACATATCATTGCCTCATTACTTGCACACAATATAATTGCTAGCCTATTACATTACGGGGTAGATCTCGCATCAGCTTTTTGAGGTACAGTCGGATCCAATTTTTATGTCATATACACATTACGTTGCATAAGAAAGTGTCACAGCTCGCCGCTAGATGACGACACAGTACGATCTCCTTTACCGACTTCTTAAACCCCACGCAAAACAAAATTGCTCGTAAACGTTTCGCACAGTCGATGGTGTCAAATGTATTCTCGTGTAGCACATAGAATATATAAATTATAGTCTCTACGGGTTCATGAGCACCCTGCCAGGTACGCCATTTAATACATCAATGTCTTCCCGCCGAACTGTCCCCCAACAAACGTGCCCGTACGCGCCATCCTGAGCACGCACAATATGTACTCATGTAAACAACAACAAAACAGTACGAAAAAATGTACAATAAAAAAGTTGATCTAGATATATATATATTATTTATATATATATATAAAGAGAGAGACGTGTAAAAACAAAATAAAGTATTTAACAATTAGCGTTACTCGCTCATCTATCCAAGGAAACGCAAAAGGCCACTTTGGCCACGTTCCCGGTCCCTTGGTTTTCTAATCGCGATAACGAGAGTCACTACGAGGGTCGTATACGTCATCCCTTAGAATGTAGAAGTCCCAGGGCATGTCGATTCAAGTGGAATGCGCGATGGAGTTTAATACAAGGAAGTTACGGCACGTTGAATTTTAACCTACCGTATCCGTATATAAATACTATACAACGAGGGCTGCTTAATCGATAATTTTTTTTTCCTCTTGCCGATACAAATTTTGAGAAGCACCCGATGCCTTTTACTGATACAATTTATTTATATTTTTAACTATGCCCTGTCGAACTATACGTAAGTACTATATTGCGATAAGAGAATTCTTTAGAATCCATTTTTTTTCACTATTCCTTCCACGTGATACAGAAGCGATCACTATTGCCAATTTGAATTTTTTTTCTTGTATCCTCCACGCTCAATCGTCCATTTTGCCGACGCATGACTCTCGCGTAATGTGTGGACAGTGCAGATATATCGTAATATTTATAATATATATAGTATTCATATATTATATTAAATAGACAAACGTGAATAGTAGTTAGGCCAAACAATGGATGATGGATGAAAGATGTCGCGACCCTATTGTTACGCTTCATTCGTAAAAGCCGTGATAGTTGTATACGTGATTTTGACAATTCTTATTTTTTTTTCTTTCTCTGTCTCACTCTTTCGCTCTGTTTTACACACACACTCTCTCTCTCTCTCTCACTCTTTCACTACGCGACATACAATGTAATGACGATCCATTTAACGATCCACCATCATTGATTCTTTAATCTGTTACTTCTTTGTTTCGCCCATTTTCGCATTTTTAAATCTCCCGCGCCATGGCAATCTCCGCATTTCGAGCCTGACGAAAAACGTGGGAAGAATCAGAAGTCATTTGAATCTTCAGTATTTCCCGCGCTTTCCTTCGCCATGGCACATCGAACACATCGATCTAATCTTAAATCCATAGAAACACAGTCCGTTGTTTGACGATCGATGGATTGATTTCTTCTATTTTTTTTTTCATTTTCCCATCAAAGTTGCGATAATTGCGGACCGGATGTCTTATTGGGACCGAGAACGGATCTCGTTGAGTTTCGCACGTAGGATGACGATGACGTAACGACGCATGCGCAGTTAAGCATTTACAACGGAGGACACGAGAGCCATAGAAATTGTCAAACACAATGAGTAAGGAGAGACTACGTGATTCAGGATGGAACTGCCTGGAGGATCCGACAGGAAGTTTAATTAAATGTATTAATTCGAAATATTCGTCTGGTGCAATAACGCGAAACAGGTGATTACAATAGATAATAAGATATTGGCGAGTCAAGAATATAACCGGCAATAGAATTCGACAGGGGGAAGATTCAACGAGACCCGATTCGGGCGAGCAAGACACCACCATTAAAAGTTCTATAATGAGAAACAACTACAGTATGTATATTTAAGTAAATCGGCGTTATCACCTAAAACGTAACCGGCTTACTTCGATAATCCTCGACTGCATGTTAAAATTGTATTTATAATTTTATATAATAAAGAACCGCTGGGGATTGAAATCGATACGGCAATAGAAGATTGTTGATCGTAGTAAAATGAAAATCATACAATCAATTATTTGTATCATCATCCGCATTATGGACACTTGTGATAATCATAATAATGACAATAGTTTATCGGTAACAAGTAGTAGTAATAGTAGTACTAATAGTAGTAGTAGTAGTAGTAATAGTATTAATGATCGGATGATTGGTGGTGGCAAAAGTAGCAACAGCAAATAGTAAATAGTTAATAGTAATGATGTTAGTGACAATAACAATAATAATGATGACGATAATAATATGAAATCATTAATTAAGTATTTTATACAACAATCACACGTAGAAGCGACGAATTAGATTAGTAGAAATAACTATTCTTTAATTTATCATTTATATATATATATATATATATATATATAGTATCCTGTAATATATTAAATCATACCTTCATCATCGTCTTTCTCTTTTCTCTTTATTTATTTATCGTTAATATATTTATATATTTATATATATAATACGATGGCAAAAGTGTTTCTTTTAATTTCTCATAGATGGAGACACCCCCTCCCTTTATACTCGATTCCGTTATAAGAGGATGTACGAACGTGTAGAAAGGTTCATTGTAATTAAGTAAATTCGATAAAAATTCAATTTTAATAATAAACGCCTATTGTTATCAATAAATTCATGTAATCTGCCGTCCACTTTCCCCTATTTTACCAAACCCTCCTCGCCCAACTCTCTTTCATCCATTCTTTGCTTTCTATCCTTATTCCAGTATCCCCTCTTTCTTCTCCTTTCATTAAGCTTTCAATAATTATATCTATCAGCGATCCAGTATCCGCATTCACGTATGTATACCATATGTATACATCGTATACACGATAATATACATAAGATTAATTATGCAAAGAGAGACACGACAGTGAGCGTAGTCTATTTTAATTGTTTTCTTTTAAATTTCGATATTCACGTCTTCCACGAGTACATCGTCCCCGTACCATCCTTATCAAACGGGCATTGTATATATTCATATTGCATATAATAGATATTTATATTACATATAGATATCTATATATATATATATATTATATATATACATAAAGGACAGTATTCGTACTAGGCACATAAAGCCACTTTAAGCTAACGTCGTGAAAGTCTTAACTGCTGCTAAATTCAAAGCAAGAGTACGTAAAGTATTGAACGTTGACAATCGATGTTAGCTAAAAGCGACTATATGAGAAAGGTGCGAATAGGAGCTAAGTTGGTTGTGTGTATAATAATAATAATAAAAAGTTTTGTATATATAAAAGATAATTATAAATAAATAGCGAGTGACGCTGTTAAATCGTACAGGCGCGTGTACGTAACGCGCGAGCCAGTATCGAGAAACTGATTTGGCGACCGTCACTTACGAATACATATACTCGAGTAATTAACAATGATGAGGATTAACGATTAATTATATAAAGCGATTAGCACGGTCCCGCCGATCCTTAACCGGAGTCCCGACAGTCGCCGGCAGCGAGATAACAAATGAAAGAATGACATGGAAGAATGTTTTCTGTACAATGATCATTGAATTGTAATGACGTCATCAAGACAAGATTCTCGTCACTGACTGTACGCAATTACAAGCTTGCACTGAAAACTCGAAGAAATTAATTGAAACAATATTTCTGCTGTTAGGGATACCGGCACTTACTCTGCCTTTTTTTTTTCTTTCCTTGGTACCATTTGTCATTTCTCAAACCTTTCTTTTTTTTCCTTACACATGCATATATGTATATAGACGATATATAGATATATACTTGTGTATACTAATGTGTACAGCTGAATATATCTATATAGTGTACCGATAGAAACGATTTATACTGTTCATCGCTTACATCCCTCTCTAATCGTAGATTCGACAAGCCTCCTATGTAATGCAAGGAATTAGTTCATGGCTAACGCCGGGCCCTTATTTATTTATTTTTTAAATTAGCGACAGTTCCTAAAGCCGTCATATTTTCGTCGGCGTCCACATCCTAAGTCAGACTTCATTCACATACTTGTTCATCATCATCATCGTCATCAATAATCTTCACCGTCATCTTCCCTAAATCCGTATTAGCGTCAGAACCGATTCTGCTTTTAAAAAAACCGCCACGAGTCGTTCTCACGCGATAACCAATAGGACCCTGTTTTTTTTTTTTTTTTTCAAAATCTATAACCTCCTAAGCGTCAATTCCGTTTCCTTAATTCCCATCAAGGTACCGGAAGTAGAGGTGACGTTCCCATGCACATACAAAATGGCCGACCTATTGAAGAGCGCAGTTAGAGTTTCCTCCGCTTGTTCTCACTTATCTTTTTTCCTTTTTACTTTCTCCCAGTGTCTTCCTCTCTTCGTCAACGTGTCGCGTCTCATCCCCGTGACCTCCCGTAACCTTTCCACAAATTAATTGCGCATCGCAGTCTTAACAGGAGGTCTTTGAGACCCCTGCGAAGTATCCCTTAACTAGATGGCACATCGGTCGATTGTACGTCTTTGATCGGAGCAAGAAGAGACTCCACTCGAATTATCGTATCCATTCCTTTCTTAAGTCCCCGGTATGAGATTATTATTATTATTTTTCTTATATAATTCATAACCTTCATTAAACTTCATTATTTGAATTTCTCTCGTTTAATAATATTCCTCCCAGGACCTCTTATCACACGTGCCTAAGAAACGCTCCAGAACGAAAGATGAGAAAGAAATTCGTCATCGACGAGGTCGAGGTCAACGCTTGTCGATTTCTACGAGAATTTGTTACTCTAACTAACGGCTTAAGCCAAGTCTCGTAAGGAGAGACTCTCGTAAGGACCGTCTGTCACAGCGAGAGATTCCAGGGCCCGGCGATTTCCGGCTCAGTCACGCATTACGGGTCGGATGATCTTTCTTTCCTTCCTTTGACCTTATCTTTGCTTTGCTTGCTTTTTCTGTCTTAATTCTGTTTTTCCTTTTCCCTTTTCTTTTACGCATACCTTTTTCTTTTTTTTTTTTTTACACAGAGTAGGTACGTACGCTGAGCAGGTACTGGGCGAAGTACCGCTAAATGGTTACTTGGTACCGCGCTTAGTACTAGATACATTCACGTGGTGCAACGCGGAACTGATGTGGCTGCTTTATTTGTGATTGAAGGTGAACGGAGAAGGCCCTGTGACGGCGCTTCGGTGGAAGTGCACGTTCTGCCACTTGTTGTCCCTCTTGTGCCAAACGCGGCTCTCCTCGCTTTGTTGGGTGTGCGCGACCCCTTGTCTGCGTGTTGATAAATTATCAGTTATTAATTTAATGAATATTATATATCAATGTTATCCGCTCTACGTTGTCGTCAACAATCTTTACTCACTTGTCCATATACTGGGTGAGCCTGACGTACGCGATGCATGCTGCATCCTCACCAAGAAGATGGACGTGCGGATTCAAGATCGTCGTGTTGACCGCCTTGCAGTTCTTTCCCAGCACTGCTTGAATAGTAAAGTAATTTTAGGTTAGATTTATTTCGTTGGTCATCGCGAGCAAAGCTGTGCAATTTTTTTTTTATGGTTTCCAGAAGTAATGGCCATGTTGATAAGTGAGTGAGAGAGAGAGAGAGAGAGAGAGAGCGAAAGAAGAAAATGGTGAATAGATAAATTGGTACTGCAACCATGCGAGAATAAAGTTAAGAAATGTAAATGAATTATATCTTAGCATAATAATAATAGTGTTTGAATTTAACTATGATAAGAAGCTGGAGTACTTTGTAAATACGTATATACGCATAACAGCCATTCCATAAGCAAAGTATAGTAATTTAATGGAACAGGTACGATTTTTAACTTAAATTCCATGCCAAAGAAAATGGCTAAGCGCATAATAAGGATCGTTATAAAATAGTGATGCAAACAAGACATAATTACCATTATCAAAGTAAAATTTGTGAAAGTCCATTCCCTCGACTAAATTACCTAGAGCCTCTGGCTCGAACGCGGTCAGATGGGGATCACAGATTTTCCTGCAAAAAGAGAAAACAATGTTTTTCTTTTAATAAAACATGAAACAAATTACGATAAAAATATTTTAATATATTCCGAAACTCACGTGTACGCTTCGAAGTCACCGGTATTGATGCTCTCGATCAGCTGTTCGGTCATCTTAATGATTTCCTGGCGACGAGCTGTAATCGTCAACACATCACAATCAGTAGGAAATAGTCAATTTGAATTTCGCGGCTCCGGCTCTTTCCGACACACCGTACAGCACAACAACCACATGCAAACAAAATCGTTTTAAGTCTCTACCTCCTATTATTTTTATTTTTTTTTTTCAAAGCAGATCACTATTCCGCAATCCTTTTACAATTTTTTTTATTTATTCTACGTCATAGAAAAATATACGCGACGTAACAATCGGCCGATTTTCATGTATACAATCGGGAGTGATTTAGGTACAATAAGAAACAGTATGAGTATACAGGTATAAATTCTATTAAAGACTGACGGTCAGTATATATATATATTAATAACTGTATATATATATACATATATACACGCCAATTGAAAGACCTAAAAATCAAATAGCCGAAAGTCACGTTAATAAATTCGTATTAAAAAAAAAATGTCTTTTTCAGTATCGATATCAAGAAGCTCCGTTATCAACAATCAATTCAGGACTTTCGCGATCCATTCTTTAATACCTGTAGAAGAGCACAATAAAACGATTACGTCATCCTTATTTCGAAAAACAAAATTAATTATTCTACCTGATAATTTGTGCAGAGCTTTTTTCGAGTTCTTTTTTTTCTTTTCGTCGAAATGCATAATTTTTTCTTAACACCCCGCGAGGTCTAGCGTGACCACCACCATTGCTACCACCACCACATTCTAGTGCAGGTTTTCCATTTACAGCAACCGTAAGGAATAACGAGCAGGAAAACAATAGGACAAAAAAAATGTTAACCATAAACTTGACTGTGCTACGTAGATAAATATTCTTAAAATCGAATCGTTCGATTGTCAGCGATAACGAGGATATCCAATATTTCGATATATCGAACACCCTGCTAGTCTATCGATTATTTTCAACGGCCGACGTTCATATCGCTACGATATAAATTCTCGAAAGTCGCGACTGTATGTACTTTGTACCGGGTTTAGAACGAGTAGGAAATAAAAATAAAACAAGTAACATTAAGTCCAACGCACAAGAAGGCGACGAGTCATGACGTAACGAATCAGCCTGGTACTTGTTCGACGATAAAGTTTAATGGCATATACCCGACACCTGAAACCATTCGCCTTGACACTTATACACAACCTTTTTGATCACACAGGTCGTTAAGGCGGATACGCATGAACGTTAAAAATAATACAATCGCGACATATCGAATCGTTATGCCGGGTTCGCGCGACGACGAATAAATTCTGAGTGAATTTTCTTTCTGTTTTTTTTTTTTTCCTTTTCACGTAACAAGAAGTGTAATGCTAACTATGACGACACAGGAGGATTTAAAAGTAATCGACCATATCTTATAGTTATGACTATTGTTCGTGCGCAAGTGGCGAATAATCAAAAACGATTATCGCCTCTCGTAACTACAAGCGAAACAGACGGCAATGGCGACTCGTAAAAAATAAACGGCTGATACCAGCCTAATATTAGTAATGTTGGGAGTTTGCGATAATCGTTTCCATATAAACCGATGTAACGTGACACGGACGATATTCGTGTTGAGTGTATGGTTAATGTCTACTTGTTAATTCTAATGCATATTATATATATAATTTTTTAAATATATATATATGTATAATTATTTAGAACAGCTACTTGTATTGCGCTTTACCTGAGCACTGCGAATTCGTCGAAAGCTGACTGCAGGTCTTGATAGGACACATGATTCTTATTTCTACAAGCATATACCTTATTTTATATTAAGAGACAGGCACTTGAACGAAGTTTTGTTAGCTTGTCAGAGAGATGGGTCGTGAGAAAAAAAGAAGATTAAAAAAGAAAAATACAGAACGATTAAAGAGAGTTGGATGAACATCGCGACGAAGAATTACTCGGAGTATGAATTTTTTTTAACTTAAAAAAAGCAAACAGGTAAAAGCCCCTTTCGTTGGCCATTACGGCATATACGTTATCACGAAGAATTAACTATCTCCGGAGCCTCCACCATCTTGCAAAAAGAAACACATAAATTTCCCCTCTTTGTCCATGACGAATTTAATCGAGGCAAAAGAAACAGTCAATTCAGAGTCTGCAACTACGCCGATAAGGCGTGCCGAACCGTAGCCTGGGATGAGGATGGGTTTTGTAAAAGGTAAGCAGAAAAAAGAACCTCCTTTCAAATATTTCTCGACAAGGAGTCTGTCCGAAGGAAAAAGAAAAGAATTCCTTTATCCGGGGATTCCCCGTCGTTTCTGCTTTTTTTTTTTCTTCTCCTTACATCTCCTAATCGAGCTTTGCGTCAGTGTCGCCGGAGGGAGCCACTTGTCAACGTCTCTAGCGTTCTAATGCGACACACTGTATATGCTTTGAATACGACCCCCTTAGAATTATAACGTGTAAATATACATATATATGTACGTATACTAGGTCAGACGAAAACATCCGAAGACGTTAACCCAGTCGCCTGCACATTTGAATAAAGGTCAAACGGTCTACGCCTAATGCCACTGACGAATAATAATACTGGGCGCGCATAGTAGCGACAATGCGTTGTAAAGCCTACAACGTTCACATATTAGCACGACACAGCCTTTAGGTTTTTTTAAAATCTTTTTTCAAACATTTATTCAATAACTTGACAGTTGATGCCACCTAACGTCGCACATAAACAGGACGTATACACTAGACGTACATTCTATATATCTATACATGTCATTCTAACGCCAGTGGTTACTCTCTTGCCAGAAACGTCTACCTCCTACTCTTGTACTCCTGGTGCAACCGTAATTATTATCCTGGACATACCGGTACGAACATCACATTAGGCAAGGGCGATACCGTATCTCGCGATAAGAATAAACATTGAAATGCGCGAAGCAAAGAGGAATAAATAAATGAGTCCTGCCATAAAGATCTTTCGAGAAAACAAATAACTAATCTTTAATAGTTACTAAAAGTAAGGTTATGTCTTCTCTAGGGACAAAATTCAGAACAAGCTACAACGCCTAAGCTTCGAACAGATGTCCTGGCCGTTGGGACCTTTCTCAGAATTCCCTTCACCAGGCTTACCGTCGTCCCGACCGCAGTGCTCGGCCCCGAGCTGACAGTATCCTCCACCGGCTCGTCGACCTTCGGGATCTGGTGCATGCAACGAGCCACGAGAACGGGAAAGCGTGTAGAGACAAGCATGCGGAAACACAGTGAACATTCAAAATACGTTCGTTGCAATAGAAACGACGCGACAGTGTTAGACGTGTCAATAGGTTATGTTATGTTAAGGGGGGGGGACGTGTGGATCGAATCGACGCTACAAAGTGACGGCAAGCGGTTAACTTCAGAGTGTATTTGTGAAGTGAAGTTAAATATGGCGACAGTGGGGAATAATGTGTGTTGTGCGTGCGCGCGTGTGCTTGGCAAGTCTACAGACCGGTGGTCGAGGAGTTGTGACGTCGTGGGGTGTTGTTGGCGTTGACGTAACCCGTCGATGCTGATGACGGGGAAGTTCCTGTTTGGCTGTTACTGCTGCTACTGTGACTGGAGCCACTGCCACTTCCGCTGCCAGCTAGTCATGCAACCAACCAACACATCATGAGCTCTCACGTTAACGACTAGAACGAAAACTGGATGTGCCTCTAGAAGAAGGTCTTCTAGAGCATCTTTCACAGGTGGGGCTGCTTATCTCTTCTCCTCGTCGGTATCAGATCCCGGGAGGTTGGTTATCTGTTTTCCTTTTAACGTTTTGAAAGCCCGCCGTTGCCAACCGATATGCGCAGTATGAGTTTAAAAAATTTTTTTTACCTCGTCAATTAGCTTTTTACACAAAGATGCGTTCGGTGGATCAGGCTTACCACGGAGGAAGCTTTGACTAATTATTATTTTCGTCGATGTAACATGCTTTTCGTTTTATCAGTGCCATAACTTCGTCCGTGGTTATTTCTTTCGTTTGTCATTCGTATAAGTGCAAGAACACAATGGAGGTGTTATCAGAGAGGAAAGTTTACGAGTTTTGCAGGCGTTATTTGGTCGTGGGATTAACAGGAGCTAGTATAACGTGCGGATCTTATTTAAAAATAACGTACAGGATTTTTCAAAATGGGATATACATTGTTCTACGCGCTAATGTATATTCCAGTGTGAAATCTATCGCTGTACGATTCGTCATCGTCAGTGGATCCTCTGTTAAGACGTTTGACTATTGTTATACTTGTAGATGGATAAGAGAGGCTATGGATATGAAGATAGGCAAATTACAAAATAATTATAAAGGTGTGGCTTTTGTTTTTGTCATACGTGGATAACGTTCCAAAATCAAATCATGCTCAACTCTAAAACACCAGTTAACTAGAGGATCCTTACCGATTTGTAGATTACCGGTTGATACGTAGACTATACTAGAGACTCAAATTTAACTTTGCTAAATATTTAGCCTACCTTGTGAACAGGACTTGGCGGATATTATCGTTTCTCTATGGTATTCGCACTTAGGCGTTAATTCATTGTCCATACGTAATTTATCTGTGCTTGATGACAGTAACGGTTCCGTGTGTTATTTTTTTATTAAATATATTCAGGATGGTTGTAGGAATTGCATTTATATTTTTAAATTCTGACGGATTTTTCAAAAGGTACCGATATGGCGGATGCCAATGAAATACTAAAGGGGGTCAACACACTTATGTTCTACAGTGATTGGATAAAACGCATATGGTTTTCATGAAGACTGCAGTCGCCCTTGCTACATTCTTTAATTTTCTACTCCCCCCGCCCCCTCCTTTCTTTTATATCAGCCATTACTTTTTTTTCTCTTCTCTTATTCCTTCCTATAGCAAACGACATAGCCTGGTTGCTCTTCTGAGCTGCTCGACCTTTTTACCGTTAAGCTCCGTAAAGCCCGGGAGCTTTTGAAATTACGCAACTGGCGCAACGGCCGTTGGCCCCATAAGGACTTAATGGCCTACCGCCATTGCGACATTTTTATGCAAACCGTTGAGCTTCGACCATTTCACTTGTTCCTTTTTTTTTTCTAGTCCCTCTCGTTTCCGTTATAGGGTTGATATAAAAATCGGTATACAGAAGTAAATTAGAAAACTGATTTACGTTACTGTAAAATGTTTGAACAGGACAATATTTCGTTTAAAATTTTTACTATTGATTTTGACATTATCGAAAACAGCACACAAGGTACACTGGTTAGTCGGAATAATTAAAAGAAGAGTCAAAGTAAAGAAAAAGAAAGAAAAAAAATCGTGTTTCATTTTTAGATATAAATGTCAAACAGAAAACCAAAGCAATTATGAATTTCAAAGCTGAAAGAATATTATTGACATGGGTATCAGTCACTTGAAAGCGCAAGGCAGTTCAAGGATTTCAAAACAAAAGAGAACCAGCCGTGGTTTAAGCGCGGCTTTTCGAGGACGATCATAATGCCAAATAGTCGATTGTCTATATAGTATACAAGGCAATCCGACTCAACGTACGTTCCTATCGGTTTACCTTGCGCGCCCTGAAGAAGAACCGCG
Organism: Trachelus tabidus; assembly: GCA_030142655.1. Classification (NCBI taxonomy): domain Eukaryota; kingdom Metazoa; phylum Arthropoda; class Insecta; order Hymenoptera; family Cephidae; genus Trachelus; species Trachelus tabidus. Next base: position 2,971,253 of record JARQTI010000454.1, on the reverse strand, counting down.
GCAATTCCTAGAGGATTTCCAGGCACCTGTGCCTGCTTATTTGCCTGGGCTTGAGCAGCAGCTGCTCCCATTACCTTGGAGAATACCGAGGCAGCTGCAGGACTGCTCGGCGGAGTACCCTGGGACGCGAAACCTTGTTGGACAAGCAGGGAATGAAAAAAATGGAGAATAGACAAATGCGAAGAATAAAGCAGGATACGCGAGGCTTAAGAGATTATTTCTATGAAGCTACTACGCTATACGAATCACTCACGTGGGATCGTTGGATCGAGAAAAGATCCGAGGGGGAAAAAAAAAGAGCCATAACGAATTTGGCGGGTGATTTTAGTACCCGGAGTTTCCGCAGCGTGGCGCTGTCAGCACTGTGGCAGGACTGGCTAATTCCGGGCGTCATTGAAACTTAATTGGAAATTGTGGATGCGCAACGCGACTGCCGCCGATGAAATTTGACTTGATTGAGTTTCGAGAATAGGGAGACACACAACCCAATAACGTATCCCCCAGCCCCTGGTACGTGTGCGAACTGTGTAATATCGTATGACACAGGTGTCGCAAGCCACCCTGTCGCGAGAACGAAACTCGACGGAAATAGAATGCTCGATAGAATCACCGCTTTTCTTGTGAACGGTCTATAAATCGCTACTATAAAAATCTATTATTTCTTTCCCTTGACAACAAGAACACGACACGGCAGAAAGACTCACTGTTATCAGGCTGCTTCGACGGTCCCGGAATGCTGGCCATGGCGGACATCTTGTTTAATGGAATTTTCCAGTCACTCACGGGTACACTGGGATTATCAACTGACTTTTTTTTGTTATTAAAAATATTGTTCGCTTATCTCTCTGATCTCTTACACGGTCTGACTATCTTTCTTTTTTCAAAATATATTCACCACAATGCACCCCGACATTTTTCAATGATTCTGCGTCGCGACTAGCAGACGAAAATCGACTAAATCTCAATGGCCGAATTCGTGCGCGATTTTCAAATGTCAAACGATCCTTCGTCAACGTAGACGCTGTGGCTACTCGACAACGACTAACTTATCGCGCTACGACCGATGCTAATGTGCGATCTATTCTCAAGTATGCCAAGCGTCAGGTATTTCTGTTGGCCGTCGCGGCTCCACAGTCTGCACTCTTAACGTTTCTGCGTACACGCGTGTAACGTTACTATAGAGATTCTACCCTCGGTCCTCGTTGCTCTCGTACCAGAAGAGACAACGCATCTCGTTGCGTTATTTTCGAACGGGAGTACGACCAAAAATATCTGCAGTCAATACCAGTTAAGCGACAGAGAAAAAGGAGGTCTCGGATTAGATTGATGAAAAGGCGCCTTGATGTTTCCCAATTAAGCTACAATAAATTTATACATGCCGTAGGACAATAACTGATTGAACAGCTGGGCCAATGGATATACATTAAATTAATATTTTTAATTTTCTAGTAACTTCAGCGCCACAACGTGACTGAAAGAAAACCCCAGGGAATTTTTCGATGACTCGGTTACAAGGATACACAGGGGGTTACCCGTTATGAGAGGCTTTTGATAACCAGTCAAGGCTTAATCGAAACGTAAGGATATTCTACGGAGTGTAACTAATTAAAAGAGGTAAGACCAATTACTAGTTAGTCTTGGGTATACAAGCTCGATTATTTAGTACCCATGGACGGAGGCTGGAGACAATTAATTCGCTAATCTATTAGTTTTCGGATCCAATGAATTTTTATGGATTTTAAGCAATGCAAAAAAAGCTTTTCAATTTTTTACTTTTCTCACTGGCTCCCTTCAACGTATACGGGACGCAGTTACGTTTAGCAATGCAATGACGCTTCTGTGCGTCGCCAATGCGTACAGGGTGAACTGATAAGAACTAATCAAAATTTTTATGTTTACAGCATCGTCGATAAGCCAACTTTATTCGATGCAGCTGGAGCACGTTGCGATAAAAATTGGATTTTTACAGATAACAAAAATTTTCTTTAATTCTTTCAAAAATCATCATTACCGAGTATCAACGTGCTCTTGAAATTATTTTTTTTTTTTTTATGAAAGTGCACAAAAACCAATGATCCTCCGACATCGAAACGAAGGTGTGAACTTATGATGCGATGATAATAATGATTAGCGTGTGTGTCGTTGTCGTTTTTGTTATTATTATACACAAACGTTTAGAACAACGAGAATTAGACAATCATTTCTGTGGTTAAGTTAGGTTAGGTTACCTTCGGGCTCTTTGGCAATGACCGTGCTGCTCCGGTCGACGCCTCCCTTTTTATCCTCTGTACAACAATACACACAACATCACGTACAGATATACGACATCGTTTACATACGCTATGTACAATATACGATCCAGGTACAAGTCAAAATGCATCTATTCATCTCGGACAAGTTTCGGTTTGGCGATCGGATCGAGATACACGTTCGAATTCTAATGACAGAAATCGTCACAGAAAACAGGATCCGTTTGGTTTCGAATTATTTGAGGTGTCTGGTAACGATCTGGATATCGCGTGTACGTAACAGCCAGAACGTATTGATACCCACTCAGGTACCTGAAAATCATTCGATTGTTACTGAGCAATGCGGATAAATCCTGGAATGTGAAACGATTGTCATTGAATACGAGCGTTTAGTCTCAACTTTTATGGCCGATCGTTGGACTTTCCTTTCTTTATTTTTCTAATTCAATTACTTTATGGCTTTCCTCGCGTGCAAATCCGACCTTCTCTCTGCCAGTGCACGAGACATTTCTTTTCTAATCAGCGTTGAAACTGATTTTACTGCTTAGGATGAACTTTTTTTTGGGTAAACAAAATTTTTCTTTTACGCTCGCACTTTCATTGGTCCAGCTGTGAATTAATTGAAAGGAACTTTTTAAGTGACGAGAGAGATTGAGTTAGAGAGGAGATGCATTATTTTTAATGAGTTAGATATATATATATAGATAGAGCTGTTTTACGTGCACTGTGCAAAGTCGAACGTTGGAATGTGCATTTAAGATGTGCGAAAGCTGGATGAGATATTTCTTAGCGATGATATTTTTTTTTTTTGTAACTCGTGAGATTTGTGTAAAATATTTTTCTTTTTCTTTTCATCGTTTAACAGAGTACATTTTTTTTTAAATTAGGATGCTTTGACTTTTTTTGTTTATGCTTATTTTTTTTTTTCATTTTTGGGTATTACGTCATCATGGTGCCCTGGAGTCTGGATGATCGTGCATAAGCGGGATACATGCGCCAAAGCCAGGGGATATGTTTTCTATGTAGTTTAAATATTTTTATTTATATATATATATATATATATGTGTAGATATAGAGGACAGTGAGAAGTACAGAGAAATATAGAAGGAAAAATTGAATTGGTATATATGGCGTTCAGAAATCCATAACACCAGATTTATTTTTTGTGTTTTTGTGTACACGTGTGCGTGGAATGCCTGATAATAATGACTAAGTAGTTTATCGCCTGAAAGGGTACAGTCGGTAAGAAAAAAAGAATATGGGCAAAGCATTTTTTTTCAAACGATCGTCGTCAAATTCCACGTATAAAAAATGGTGATCGGAATCGATCGAACTTGCACGATCGCGAATTAATACAGATTTTGAAAAAAAAAATAGAAGGAAAAAATTCAATACAAGGTCATGCGAGATAACGTGATGTATGATTTTTTTTGAAAAATTTTGTCAGTACGTGTCGTGTCGTTGAGGGTCATGAGATTTCGGAAAATTGGTTTACGTGTCATCCAATGTGATATATCGTTAGAATGCAAAAACGGTGCTTGTGCTCTGTGAGGGAAAGAAAGAAAAATTGAGGTGAATAGAAAAGAAATGAGGAGGAAGAGAGAAAAATTGTAAGAAAGTTGAAAAAATGAAATACATGTTTTTTTTTTATAGAAATTGACTAAATGTTTACGTCTTCGATGGCTTTCCTTTGTTGGTATTTTGGAAGTTTGTTTATACTTTTTTTTTTTCGTTTAAACTAATTCAATGCATACCTACCTATGGATCTACCAGCTAATTCTTATTAATAGATCTAAAGCGGCATCCCCGTCGCGCCGATGCGGACGCAGGAAGAAAAAACATCGCAGGGGAGTAAAAGCTAAAGCATTTTTAAGTGACGCAGTGATAAAAGAAAGCAAGTATGACAATAATAATTTTCAGAAGAAATTTTTGAAAGATAATCAATATTTATAGGGAACAAGTATTAAAAGAAAAAAAAAGAAAAAAAAAGAAAAACTCAGTTTGATTGGGTAACCAATTTTTTGTTAATCATTCAGTCATGATTTATCTGATCCAACTGATTTGCCTCGATCGATCGAAAAAATATTTGGAAAACGTACGTATAGTAGCGAAAAGGGGGGAACAAATTATTTCGAAAAATATAGCAAACTCTCAAAATCTCAATTTCGTAGAAAAGGTCGTGACGATTATGACGAAAGAAATTAATGACAGCGATGACAAGCGAAATAAACAATAGCAATGCGCTGACCTGGTCTCATGGCCAATTTGCTGTTGGTTAACGAACAAAAATCCCATCTAAAAAGAAGCTTTTTTTTTTTCATTTATCTAAGACGCATCGAGTGACGTGTCTAAGTTCTATTTCTAATTCTAATCCTCCAGTGCTTATAGGATCTACGTACGCGTATTGCGTGTGTATCGATATAGTGGTGTATACGCAGTGCGCGACTGTCGCTGAAACGAGGCTGTGACTAGTCGAAAAAAAAAATATAAATTGACAACAAATTTTGTTTATTATTATTATTATTTTCCATCGTCGCTCTCGTAATTCAATGCCGAATTGAGAATTGACGGTTTACCTCGTTTTCATGAAAATCAGCACAGACCTACGCGTGACCCCTGCCTACGATGACTGATGAAAAAATCACGTATTAATCGTGGCTGGTGGAGTGGTGGTCGATTGCTACGCGGTAATCGAGAATCGATGATTCTCAATGTGCGATAACGATGCATCGGGCCTTATTCACTTTGCGAATAGCATACAAGGCTCTAATTCTTTTCGCGAATCTTTGACCATGCAAACCGGCCTAAGTCCGGAATTTCCATTGTCATACCTATCGCATGATATTACAACAGCGTTTGAAAAAAGCCGAATGTCAAAAGCAGTAAACTGATGGTTAATCGACTAATGTGGACTCTTACTTCTCTACGTATTACGTAAGTAAAGCCTAAATTAATTTCGATATACGAGTCCATAATTATAGTATACATCGTTGGGATAAATTGTGAACAAAAAAATTTTTTTTTTTTCTACGTGTTATGGATTTGTGAGCATCGCTGATACTAAAAGTCAAATTGACGTTAGATTTATTGAATTTGCTGATCGATACCTACTGCTCTATGCTAAATATTTATGGTAACTGTGGCTTTTTTGTGATTTCGAAACAAATTTTTTTATGGTGTAGAATTTGTTTTTGGGTACAAAATTTAATTGCGTTTCGATGGTGACTGCGTGACGGATGTTGGCTGATAAGTGATTTGTGAAACGTATCGTACACAGTAGCGATAGATTGTGACGTATATTTTGATTTTTTTTTTTTCCTTATCAATCGCGCTAATCGATAAAGTAGATAGAGAAGGGAGGTTCGAGATTCGCTAGGCGCGATAAAGTGGCGGAGTGGCGAATGATCGCTGGGAATAGGATTTGGAAACGCGCATGCACGGTGAACGGGTTATAAGACTGGTGGACCCTCGAGGGATTTTAAATTTCCCGGGCTTTTTTAATCTCCGGGAAAAATGGTAATTTTTGGAAATGCAGTTTCAACGTTTTTACAACCGGACACTCCTCGAGAGAGCACAGCTCGCGAAAATGATAGCCAACGTAAAGAAATTGCCTGACGTTTTTTTTTTTTGTTATTTCGTGAAATTACGTGACAGGCTTTTTTAAATAGGATTTTCAATTTTGAAATTTCTATATTAAAAAGCTCGGCGACAATCCCTACTCGTACTGTTAACTACTGGAAACAGAAAATATGTTCCCTCGGTTTTACTTGATATTTTGAGAAAAAAAATTTCTCCAAAATACTGATAGTACACATTACTATTAGGATCTGTCGCTGATATAGAAAAAAAATACTATAAAGTAGATTCGACGTAACTTCGAAATACATATTTTAAAATATCATGACTGCTTAGCTGTATCAAAAAATTCATATTGATTGTTGAACAGACTTTATGTCTTGATTATACGACTGCAAATGATTTGACTGATTTTGATTATATTGAATGATTTTTTTACATCACTCGTTTTGTGTTTTATTGAGAAAAAAAATGGCAAAAAGTGACATTTACAACAGCCAGTGATAAAGTACAATATGGTATGTCACCGATTGTGCTATATGGTAAAACTACGAGAGGCATAGGTATAGAGAGAGAAAGGAATAATTAGTATCACGACTGTACATACTAGTACTCGAGATTACGAACAGTATTTAGTAGTGAACAGTACTAGAGCGACAAGGGTAGGAAGATGGACAGTACTGCAAATGGTAATAGATTGATAATAACTGTCTTGTATCTATTGCTGCAAGCTCCTATGATAAGAAACAATATATGAAATATTGAAAATTTTTAAAAAAAGAAAAACATTAGTACTACCAAAAGTCGTCATTGTCAAAAATTGCGACTATTCTTTTTTGGCCAGTGGATATTAGGTCGGATCTAAAAAGCGATTCCTTCATAGGGTATCAGCCTGAGGCTACGAGTTAGGGCACCAATTATTATCGGCGACCTTTGACTTCTTATCGTCTATACGAAATTTGTTGTAAAAAAAATCCTCTCAATCTTAACGTAACGCCTCCACAAAGTTGTGAAAGTCGAAAAAAAATTTCGAAAAATTCATAAAATCGTAACCGGAACCCGAGTGAAAATTTTTCGAAATTTTTCGAATTTTCTAATTTGACAAATTATTATTATTAAAAATATAAAAAAAATAAAAATTGCTGTTTCCTACCTTTGACATCATCGTCCTCGATGGTGGTGCTGCTGTCGGTGGATTCCTTGACTTGAGAACCCTCGCCTTTCTTCGTGACCATGCTTCGACCTGGAGTACGCAAATAGCAGTTAGTAAGGGATGATAAAGGTTTTGGTGATAATGAGACAAAAAGAAATGATACGACTTATCGAACGTCGCGATTATTGATCTGTCGATATATAATTAATCTATGTTTAATTGAAATCGATAAATCAAACACTGCGCAGGCGTAACGTAATCAGGTAATCATTACCTTTTTTTTAAATTACAGACTCAAATGAGACTCCACTGTACGTTAGTCGAAATAGCAGTAAATTTATGATGGATAAACGGACAGCAGGTAAGAGAAGAAAGAGATATCCAAAAAGGTAAAGTTACATAAGAAAGCGAAAAAGAGGCGAAAAGTATTAAAGATAATGAAGATAAGGATGTATGAGTAAGAGAAAGAGAGAGAGAGAAAGCCTCTCGTTACGTTACGCTTGCGCAGCGACGTTGCGATCATAGGAAACACAAATCCACGAGAAGAACATCGAACGAGAATAACGTAGCTCGGACTTGGTTCGAGGACGTTGAAAAGTGGAATGAAAAAAAGGCGCGTTTTTTAAATATAAACTTTGAGAAAATCTTCTTATGGGTACAAATAGTGTTATTTAAAATACCTTGTGGAATTTTTTTTTTCAACCCAGACCGAACTAGGATTCTCGTATATGTACACGTATGAGAGAATTTCTCTGAACGAGACAACAAATATGTATCCTTATGAACATCGATGTGTTCCTTCGTGTTCTTGTTTCCATCGAAAGCGACTCGACGCACTGACGCGCACTCTGGTGACCGAATTTGACAAACGAGACTATGACTATAGAGCTCTAAGGAAGACCATGCATATAGGCACAGTTGATCGACGAGTGACGGAGTCAATTATTAAAAATCCAGAATAGCGTGGTGATGCGTCAAGATCGTACACAATGTACATAAAACATTGAGGAATCAAATCGAGAAACCACTGATTGTTCAAACTGGCGAGAAAGAAATATGGCGGCCGCTGTTACCCATAAGGCCATTCGTGTTCGAGTGAAACAACAGTTTTTTCGTTAATTAAGGGGTTCCTCGAGTTGATTCGTCTGTCTCGGCGCAAATATATAAAGACAATAAGAGATCCGAGAGGCGTGATTGTCTTAAGTTTAGATTAATTGAATATCTTTAAAGGCATTCATTAGAGGTAAGATTGTGAAATAGGGTGTTAAGAGAGTTGGCTTGTGCGCGTGCGCGTACCTCCGGAACTGTACGAGAGCCGAGCTGTGATTGGTCGGAGGAGATACGTTTGGCTGGAGTACTCGCGCATGCGCACAACCTTAGTTTATTTTGTGTTTAGATGCAGAGAGATGCCATGGATGAAAGAAATTCTAAAGGCTATGAAAGTTTGTCAATTAATGGGAAATAATTAAGTCGGTAATTAAGACTGCTACTTTATTATACTATACAGCTATATATTTATAGCGTGGAATTTCTTTCAAGCAACTCCCTCGTTCCTGTAGTTTATGTGTGCAGGGTCGGGGTCATGGGGACCGGGCTCAAAGTTTTTAGGTTAAAAGTCGCTCGACTAAAAAAATTATTAACGAGTTTCGAACACAGTATGTACACTGACTCAGAATGAGCCAAGATAAGAAGGTAAAAGACAGAGAGCGAAAGATGGAGAGAAGTATAAAGAGAATCAAAGAGGACAAAAAAGAAGTTTAAGGTACGTTCGCAACAATTTTCCAATTGAATAAAGAACCTTTAAAAGGTGTCAGTGTTCGCCATGCATGGACACATTTAGTACAGCGTAACTTCGTACGACATTATCTTGGACATCCCGGATAACCTTTAATTATTTTTTTTGTAAATTTTTATTTTCTTTCTCCAATTTCTGGTTATTCTCCACCCAAAACTTACTGACGCACAAGAAGCCGCCAGGATTAACCAAGAAAATGTTACATCGATTGACACCTCCGTGTACAAACAATATTTCTCCAATTTTCTAATCATGCAACAATGTATAACAAGTACAATCAAATATTGCCCGACGAACAACAATTAAGTAAAAGGAGACATAAACCAAGGAGAAAAAAGATACAGGGATATCAGTGTAAACAAAAAATTGTTTAAATAAATGAAGCAACGATACAAAACATACACATACAATACAACAGACAGAACAAGCACCAAAACAGATTTACAAATCGCACAAGCAACGCTCGATGTGTTCTCTATAATTTTTTTCTGTCTTTTATGTAAATTCTCAAAATTTTCTTAACTCGCAATAAATCATGTTTCAAACTTTCCCGCGCCTTTCGTTATACTCGTATTTACCAATTGGCCGGTTTTCCCGTACAGCGCTAAGACAAATTGAAAATAGAGATCACGATCGGTGTCTCGCTCTTAGTGAAAAGAGGGAAACTGATTATCACGTGTGATTAGCGTAGGCGACCTAGGCTGCAGCAAATGATCGGTGTGGTGTTATATATCGTGATTTGTTAGGTAAAGAGTCAGATAATAACGATTAATTTCGATCTCTAAGAAAACAGGTAACACGTCTTACCAACTTCTTCATATCACAGTCGTGGGGCAAGATCGCGATTGGTTGGTCAATTGGTATTGGTTGGTCGTGGTTGGTTCGGTTGGATGGTTGATTGATTGATCGGTTGGTTCATTGGTTGGTTGGTTGGTTGGTTGTTTGGTGGGTGGTAACGGGGTCAACCAAAGAAAACAGACATAGATATCTTGTTAACATCGCTTGCTATTGCTTTTGCTTGCTTTTTGCTACGTGCTTGTCGCTCGTAATCTTTTTAATGTCATCCACTCTCGTTCCTTCGTTTTTCTATTTTTTTTCTTTCTCTTTATCGCCACCAGCTATAAGGTACGATGTTTCTGGCAACCGTGTGTCTACGTGGTACGCGTTACGGGTGTACTGAGCCTAAGACTGTCAATCTTGAAGGGTCGATGAAAATTTGTTAAAAAAACAAAGGAAAAGTCGGTTACTTGTTTTTCGAATTTTCATTATTTTTCCGGATAATTCGAAATTTTTCAAAAACTAGTTCCAAAATTCAAGTATTTAGATGACCAAAGAGTGAACTGCTCGCTGAACCAGACACAGAGAGAGAGAGGAGAAAGAGAACAGAGCAGCATACATAGGGTCTTCATAGGCCACTATATGCCTCGAGCGTTATACCTATGAATGCACCTTAAGGAAGTCGCCCGATTACTCGACGGTCCGTAAAAAGGTTTCTATGGAATGACAGGTACACGGACTGGAGTGTGTAAGCCTGTCGGGTAAGAACGGAGAATTCTTAGAGAGGAAGAAGAGACAAGCCTAACCTAACGGGCCGAGAGCACGCCGCGGACGTAAATAAAGAGAATAAGTCGAGGCTGGTTAACGGGAGAAAAGGATAAAAGAGAATTGTCGATGCAAGAGAAAACGAACTTGGCGTATATCGAATTACAAGAAATAACGTAGGTATAAAGTTTCTTGAGAATCGGCGGGAAAATTTGAATTCTTAACTGGCTTTAAATTCATCCGTCTCTGCCTCGCGACGCAGCACCGATTGAATTTCGAATCTCTACTCGCGACTCCGTATCTCGATATCCAATACCTCTTGGAATCTTACGTAATCGATACACAAAGGATACCAAGAACCCCTCAATTCTTTAAATCCGTTACACTCAAATGGAATTCGTCTATCTTCGATCCGCCTGAAATATAATCCCAGAGAATCCAATCGAGGTGGACACGTGAAACGCGAGAATACGATCGCGTCAGGATAAAATAATCGATAGAAATTAATACAAGAGTCGATATAATTCGAGAAAAAAAAACATCGATCCGTTCAAAACGACCACGTTCGATTCTTTCCCCCGTGATCCAGCTTATTTTTCTCAAAAAATCATAATTCCAGTTAAAAAGAAAAAATCATCATCCCCACCCTTTTCACGATCTACGAACTTTACCGATCATCACCGAACATTCCCGATCGCCCAGCGGGGTGGCTAACGAATCCTCTGTATCTCACCAGAACTCCCATTGTCCCTACAGTACATACTAATCGCGCACAAAGCCTCCTTCCAGGAAGTCAGCTACCATTATCTATTATCCATCGACATAGAAGAGGCATCTTATCATCATGGATAAAAAGGACCGTCGAGCACGATGAAAGAGCTGGTATGGGCGCGTGATGAATGGTCACGCGTGAATTGTCAGATAAAATTTTTTTTTTTAATTAAAGATTTTTAAAAAAAAGTCAACAATCAAATCTGACACTACTAATCTCTATACAGCCTCTCGATTATTCTCCCCTACAGCTAACTTCAGCATTGTCTCTGAGCTTTCAACTATTTCACTCAGTTCACCCGTTCCGCCTGTTTTATTTTTTTTCTGTATGTATCCGTGGTACACATATATATATTTTTGTATGCATAAGTGATGACAGTGACGGGTGGTAGTAAATAAACAGACACAATGCAACTTCTCGTACATTTCACTAGGAGTGCAGTTAGTCTACTGTGAGACGACGGTATTTTATATACATATATATTATATATATACATATACATACACACGTACAAGGTATGGTCTAGCGGGTAGCGTAAACTACCAGTAATTTGATCGAGCGCGGAAGGTCGCCGGTTCGATCCCGACCAGGAGCAAATTTTTTTTTACCATCAGCCGTTCGCAATTCCTTTGGCCTCCGTACGAAAAAAAAAAACTTAGGCCCCCCCCCCGTGAAATTACGATTTTCAACCATTCCTTCGAACTTTGGTCAGTTTAAACTGCACGTGGATTTTCGCGTGCTACGTACGGCTTAATGCTACACAGAATTCTATGAGACGTCTGAAGTCAGCTGCGAACGAAATTACAGCTTGTTTACCTGCTGTAAGATTTACTGCAATTGACTTAGAGATCTCAGGCCTGAAATCGTATTATTCAACGAACCACTCCCTGCCACGCTCCTTGTCCTTACACGTGTATACATACATGTAGTATATAGTATACTAAAGTATTTTGGCAAAGTGAACGGCCCAGGGTTTTATAAGACGTCAGTCATAGAGAAGAGTAGAGGACAGAGGAGAATCGTATGTAGCGAAGACAAAAAAAGAGCATAAAAAAAGGAAATTCGATCGAGGAACGTATAAAAAAATAACTTGTTTTTTTTGTCTTCTGGAATTAAACAGTAACGCGATTCCCGTATGAATTTGCTCCATCTGTTTTTTCTATATCGAGATGTTGGATCAAATGTGAAAATTTTTGTATAAACGGTAATCAGCCAAAAATAATTTTTAATGACGATAACACTTGTCCGAGAGCGACCTTGTTATTATTATTCGGGACAAATTCATTGTTGTCATTGTCACGATTACTGTTATCATTGTTATCCAAGTGACGTTAACGGGACTAAAAAAAAAAAATATAAATTCTTCAATTCAACCGTGAGAATAAACGAATTGAGAGAACATGCCAAGTGTGTGAGATCATTGTTGGATTTCGGGGGGGGGGGGGGACGATTGTTTATTTATGTCTTATACGGGTTACGAGTATATCTCCTTATCTGATTGCGCATTGGAAGAAAAAAAAAATGTATAGTGCCAAATATGCTCAATCAGATCGAGGGAGGGGAGAGACGTGCGAATTAAAGTTGAAAAAAAAATATTTGAAAAACGATTCGTTCTCGATTCTCTCTTGGGACACATATATATGTAGGGTGTCAATGGTATATAGTAATATAGTATACATAGTATATTGATACACTATCAGTATCAACGTGTGTATGTATGACAGCAGCATACAGTGTATCGAGATAGGGTATACGTTGTTATATTCATTATTAAATATTAATAATTAATTTCAATTTTTTATATAAAAATTCAGTGGGTCCTTACACCGTCCGACCCCCTTCGCTTCAGACGTAACGGGAATCAGTCACGTGATTGATCGGTACAAATATAGATCTATAAATCGAAAAATTGTACAATCATAATAATTTCGAGCGATCGCCAATGCCCGATTGTTTGTACAAAGCATTTTTCTTTGTCAAATTTTTTTTCTTCCCAGTATGCACAGACATGGATTGTCCGAGTGAGCGTAATCAGTTTTTGCAAATGACGTAATGGACTCGCACGACTAACACGAGGATTGGCAGTAAATATATAAAGTGCAAATAATTTTTCTTTGCATTTCATACGAACAAGAAATCCGCCATTGCGATGTAACGGCCGTGATAAAGAAAGAAAAAAAAAATAATCCCTAAGTAAATACCACATTGTAATTTGAAATGCGCGCGCATCCATTTCCCGGCATTCCCTGCGGAGCTACAGAAAATGGCGCACGGACATCGTCGGGTACGAAAATCCTTTGGTAATATCAGAGTGTACCCCGAGGCGAGGAAATGAAATTAATTAAATAGAAACTTGGCTTTGAGTTAATTGTCTACGTTGTTTCACGTCGGAGCTACGATCTAATGGAGTCGGGGGCTGCGGAGGGAAGTGCGAGAGGACCGAGTAACAGCAGCAGCAAGTATAGCGATGACATTAAAGGACTGCCGGCTTGTAAATCAACGATCTAATTATCCGAAGAATCCATGCGAGAGAGGGACCCAAGAAGCTGACGATACAAAATGTCCGCCACGAACTTCGACCTCGTTATTCTACAAACGGCTGGCCAACGTTTGCCATTGTTTTCAAGAGTCTCAAGTTGGCAGTGACTACGACCAAGCGGACGTTGATTTTACGTGAACAGCCAATGTGAATGAGGTTAGGTTGGCCCTGCCGAAACATATATAAAAATAAAGCTACTCGGCGATCGAATGGTAAGTTTCCATATTCTTGTCGAATCTGCCGACAAGACGCAATTTTGTTTTCACGTCGCAAACAGCCCGGCGTAATCTCTTATCGGTACTGGAGCATTAGTATTGCTAATATCGAACAGCACAGGAGCCTCCGTGTTAAATTTCCTTAGGGCAACCTAACCTAACAACCGTAACCTGACTACGTAGCCTGCAGGTAGTACTCGAGTATCTATGGACTCTCGAGACGCAAAGTGCGTACGAGTAGAAAAAGAATCCAACACGGCACTTGGGACTCTCGGCAGCTTCGGACGAGTAAAAAAATATAGTAGGAGATTTCGAATTTAAAAAATAAATAAAAATTGAGGAATTCACGATTTTCTTTTACTTTTCCAAGCCAAAATACTATTGTCATCGATCACGATACTTTCGCGCTGTCGTCGAGTTTTCACGTCCGTTGCGAAGCGTCTTGAAGTTGCCCCTCACGCGACTCGATAGTCGCCGTGCCCGAAGTTCCAACGAATTTCTAAGCACATTTCTCTGTGCAGTTTACGAAACGAAAATATTTATTTGATCCCTAAAATTTTATCGAGTACGTAAAATATCCTTTTTATTTTTACCAATCTCACGTAAAAACTCATCGATCCGCACTTATCTACCGATTATAATTTAATCTCTAATACCTCAGGCTTTTCCTCTCATTTCGATATATTTTATATATATATTTTTTTACTCTATAGTAAATACAGATTGATATTATACGCGTATTAATCAACTGTATCGGGAGGAGGATGTATACTTGTATACTAAATATACCAGAAGTCGACTTTGCGAACACGCAAGAAAAATATTGACGGTAATCGTGGATTTGCGAAATATTGATCTTGTCGTTGAGAGGAGAAAATTTTTTGTAAATTTCAAGAAGAAAAAAAAAGTAACGAGGGACAGGAAAAATACGGAGGTAATTGTGACTGTTGTTAATCTTTGATAAATTTTAACAAGGGATAGCCTGCGGGAATGTTGCTCTTGGAAAGGATGTAAGAATAAAAGATTTTAATGCGTTATTCAATCGCGATTGAAAATTACGTAAAATTTGTTATTAACGTGAAACAGGAAATTTCCTCTCGTCCTCCCAGGCTCTTACTGCTTACGTCCTTTACTTTAATAAATTAACGTTTAATCTAATGTGCTACGATATCAGGGATCTCTCGGTACACGATATCAGGGATGGGGTACACATAGCTATAACATTAATTTAATTAATTAACGTGCATATATACATACACTGTATATATACTGTTATTGTTGCTGTATCATATATCTATATATATGTACAAGATAGCACAGCTATAATCACTATAGGAACATTCTAAGGAACACCATTAGTGCTGAATAGTTTGGAAATATCGATAACGTGAAAGGAAGTTTTTTGTACCAAAAAATTTTTCAAAAATTTCATCCAGCCTCGCTGTCACCGCGATTTGCAAAACGACCGTCAACGATACCAAAGATACGCCGCAAAAAAGTCTCGCGAGTAGAGGGAAAAAGTTGGGTAATAAAATTCAGCTAAAAATTTCGTGATGCAACAAAGAGAAAAAAATAAATTTTGAAAAATCCCCCCAACAGTACCCCATAGAATTTTGAGATGAATAAAATTTCTTTACTCGTTAACCCTCGTAGCGCTAGTCGAAATTCAACGACGTACCCGTAAAACCGTCTGGCATTCCCCTAGGATCACGAAGGGACGTCCGTCGCCGCGAGGTCATGGGTCATCGTACGGGTGACGTCCGTACGCGTCACCAATTTCACAAACAGTTGATTCTCGATGATCCCGCCAGAGCGCGATCGGCGTTCATGCGACGGGACGTTAAACGCATAAATTTCGATAAGTCCATTCGCGACGGCTCGTGCGATGACGTAACAATAATAATAAATCATCGATTGATATCTGACTAAATCGATTCGACACGTTCTCATCGCCGTCCACTCCTATAACTCACCACGTGTCTACGTAGGTATATGTATTACGTGCGCGAAGCGTCCGGCCGGGCAATCCGCACGGCTGTTTTTCCCAGACCCCGAATGACCCCGACGATTCGTGACGCGACGGCCAAATTATGACTCGATGCTTCTCTCGTGGCAAACTGCTCTCGAGATTCCACTGGGACGTATCGAACTTTACCCAGAAGTCAAATCGATCTTCATTCGATACATCGATAAACAATGCAGAAGTAACCGTTCACGTTTAATGACGAATAAAAATTTGTTTTTAATCTAACGACCAAAAAAAAAGTTCCTGGCGAATTTCGCCATCTTGCGGGAAATACGGTGCGAGCCAAATGCATGTACATAATGGGACGAACATACTCTATGAGTAAAAGACGCACATCGCACACGTGCAGAGCGATAAGAGGACTCGTTCGATAAGACGATTTTGCAATTTCGAAAAATTGCCCCAATCAAGTTTTTTTCCAAAACGAGCCCTACCGATCGCAGCGTTACGGTCAAGTCATATATTTGTTTTGTGTGCACGGGCAAGGTGGCAAACACTGTGGTAGCTGCGTCTGTTGTCCTGTGGTCTTGACAACTGATTGTATAAAATTTGATAACATTTTTTGTTTTCAGGTACAGTTACACTGGAATTTTTTTTTCTTCCTCTTCCGACGGTAAGACAACCGCGCTACTACCTCTTTGACACGGGGCACCGTAAGACTGTGACGAAGAATCGACAAGGCGGATCCTCGTGTAGAGACAGGTGTAAGGTAGAACGGGGTATGTAGGTACAGTCTGTCGTAGGGGATGAAGCGCTGAAGAGGGCCGGAGGTACTTACCCTGTGGATCATACTTACTGGAAAAGTTCCTTGTCGCCAACATCGTGGTCAGGATGGCGCCCTGTTAGCGTAGAGGAAAAAGAAAAAAAATATATATATATAAACCCTACTAACGAACGGATAAGAAAAAAAAGAACTGGAGACACGAGTGAATGTTTTTTAAATACAAAGTCCAAAAAAGATAAGACAGGACAAACGAGATTCCGACGTGAGAATCGAAATTGGATTTGATCGTACTTTAATAAATTCAATCGAATTCGTATTAATTTTTCTTTTCATATGTACAAGTATTGCTTTACCTCAGGAATCGTCACTTCCTGCTGGCGACAAAGAAGGAAGCGGTTCTTCAGTGCTCTCATTTTCAAAATTCAGGAAACGTCCCGACGCCTCTGAATCTTATCTACGAGTACACCCACGACGGACGCGAAATACTTGAAATTTCTCTATTTTACGGATCTTCATTCTATTTTGATTTTTTTGTTTACATCGTAAAGCTCACTGCACAGTCGTAGTTTTTCTTTTTGTCCTGTCGCAAATTTCACATTTTTCTTTTACCGTGTTAAATTATTTCTTTATACGGTATGTATGCTCGCACAATTTTAATTATCGACCATCCTTCGCGTTCTGAATGTTTCTTTTTTTTTTTTTCAAAATTTTAACGATCTTTCCATTTCTACTTGTCACACCGTGTCCAGCGACAATGTTAATTTACAACGGGGCGACACCTCCACCCGGTCCGTCATGTGGCAACGGCTCAACAATCCAAGCGGGACTGCCTAGTATTATCATTAGTTCAGGCGTCCAACACACAGAGTGTATCGGTGCTCACTGGCAGAGCCAGAAGCCTCAGTGGTTACACCGGTAGGCGATACTTGTAAAAGTCAAAGCGATGGCTTTCGATTCCTACCAAGGTTCGGTACACAGCTTATCGATCGACGCCAGTTTATTGTCACAGTCACGTTATTGAGTAGTAAAAGAAAAGAAAACTATTTTCTTCACAATTGTACAAAATTATTGGCCATTAAAAAAAAAGAAACTAATAATAAACGAAAAATTCGACATATAAAAAGAATGAAGAAAGAATTGCAAAAAAATTTTTTTAAAAAAAAACATGACCTTCGTACGCTATCGGACAATGTCGCGATTCCGCTTGGCTTTGCAAATTGAATACGAGCGCCCGAACGTCAAGGCGGATACGTATGCGTCGAAAAGTCTGCGGCGCTTATTGCATCGTGGATATCAATTGAACTAAAGATTTTATCGGACGCGACAATAAAAACAGACCCAGCCAGTGGCAACTGTCTCAATCAGAATTGAAGAAGTCGATTACGTCAGGAATTACCAAGGCGTCGTTTCGATAATTTAAATTGCAATAAAAGTAGCAGTCGTCGCGACGCGAGCTTAATTGAAAAAACAAAGAAAGAGCGACTCTCAGGAAGAAGCCTTAGGCATCGCCGAAATAGAAACGACGTCCGTGTTAATTGATTCAAGATCAACTCCGAGAGTACGCGTTCTTGAAGTGACTCTTAAAGCGTCGCGACGCATCTTAATAGATCTCTAGACTCAAAGAAAGCCAATATAAACCTTTCCCACGTAAACGTCTCATCCACCATTTTCCCCCTATCGCCATCGTACAATGACAATAATAAAGTTACCATTAAAAAACGTCACTACCATTATCACCCTCTTTCCTCCCAGTGAAAATCGCCAATTTCAAAACTCCCGCGTAAATTTTTCATATCGACTCACCATCGCCTACGTTCACTCCGATCGCCGCTAATTTTCGACGATTACACGTCGCACCGTGTTATCGCTGTCATTATTTCATTCGTACAAAGACTCCTTTTGCGGGCCTCGCGGTTATATTAAAATTCTTTATATTATTTTTTCTCCTCCTTATCTTTTTTATCCTTCCTTCAATTCCTTTATCTCCCTTCCGTTTACAACCACTGCCATCTTGGGCACTCCGCTCCGAACTGACACGCGTGAAAGTCTTTCGTATTAGCACAGCTAATAAAAACGGATACGTCTTTTAGAGTGTCGATTAATTTTCTTTACTCTCTAATACTACCTTTCTCTCTCTCTCTCTCTCTCTCTCTCTCTCTCTCTCTCTCTCTCTCTCTTATTATTTTTCTTATTTATTTCTCTCTCTTTTTACCAGGGTTACGGTGTCACCGCACGTCCAGCCGTGTCTCCTTATGGAATTCAATTATGCTTCTCCTCCTTGTCAAGATCGCTAAATGCCAGAGATCAGGATCCTTTAAGGACAAAGCCCGATAGAAATGAGAGCGGAGTACGACCTCGGCTACAGGAGTAATTCAAAGCGACGGAACAACGTAGCGTTGAGTAACGTTTCACTAGGAGGGACTACGTTTTCAATTAAAATATTCGTCAAATTGAATCCCGATTCAGAAGTGTCCACAGGACTTGCCGGAACGTCAGACGCCTCTGGCGACAGACCGTAAAGCGTAAGAGAATCAATCGCTTTTACCCAAAAGTAGAAAAAAAAAAGATTGAAAACTATTAAACCTGTCGGTGACGAATAAATTTTCGATTTCTCGATCGATCATAATTTTCAGTTGAAAGTAATTTCAGTTTACTTTCTTCGTCACTCAACCTTTCGCCGCCTTACGATATTGTCGCTGGGTGTCATCGTCGGTCGCCTTCGTGAGAATCGGACATTGGTACTGTGGCCTGATACCATTATTACCATCAGCGTCAAACGGGAACCAGCCAGTTAATTTATAACGGTCAGCCTGTCGTTGTCACGGTAGACTTAACGAATTCTTCTTTTTTTTTTCTATTCCTCTAATTTTCATCTTCCTTTGTATCCGAAACATTATTACGGCTAAACAATCGACACGGATAATTCAACCTCTTGTCTATTTCATTGTCAAGTATGATTAACCCTCTACAATCTTTAGTTCCCACTGTACTCGCTTGTCCCGGTCCTATCTTCGTTAAACTTTTGTTTTTCTTTTCCATATCGTTCCACATTTTCCACTTACCTTCAACTTGCGCCTCGCGTTGAATTTCTTCAAGCAGTCGACAGTCTCTTGTCTGTGAACGACAGACGCGACGCGTTCGCGTTGCTGTAAAAGACATAAAAGAAGCGTTTAAATTGGCAGTAATAGAAAAAATATGAAAAAAAAAAAATTTGGCAAATGTCACATTTTCAAAAAAAAAAAACTTACGCAGATCCACGGGTGCTTCAGTGCCTCGCTGGCCGTGATCCGTTTGCTCGGGTTCACCGTGAGCATCTGATTGATAAGATTCTTCGCCTCTGGCGTCACGGTGTCCCATTCCGGACTTGGATACTACGAAGAGATTCAACGTAAACAAGACCACGATAAGAGACTAAAGCGATAAGAACAAACTTTAGTATCATCTTTCAGACAACAAAAGGGTTGCCACTGGTTACCAGGGATCTGCAGTGCCATATTAATCTTCCATAAAATTTACATATAAAAAAAAAAACCTCCAGACCCTCGAACACAGACGTTCGTCTATCTTTGTCACGAATGAAAAGAAAAAGGTGAAACAACATTTTTTTCTAAATTCTCCTCCAGTCCTACTCACGTCGTAGGACCCGGTCTTTATCTGACTGTATAACCTGTGCTGATCCTCGTCCCAAAACGGTGGATAGCCAACGAGTAAAATATACAGGATAACACCGCATGCCCATATATCCACGGGTTTCCCGTACGGTTCCTTCTTCAGGACTTCCGGGCTGAGATAACCAGGCGTCCCGGCGAAGCCTGTGGAGAAAAAAAATTCAAATAAAAAATACGTTAAAAATCCTCCCTTTTTTATCCACTTACCGAACCATGCTTGCTGCTCGCTCTGTACCTCAATGGCGAGTCCAAAGTCAGCTAACTTCACGACGGCACCTTTGGCTTTGCTCGCCAGTAGTAAGTTCTCAGGCTGCGAACCGAGGAAAACCAGTTTTACCAACGTGACAAAGACGACGCGGAACAAGGATAAGGAGAGGGGACGGGGATCGCCGTAATCGGGATCGATCAAAGAATCGATTAAACTCGTGTGTCTTAACTCACCAAAATGGCGGCCGTCCGTAACCCGCTCTTACCTTCAGATCTCTGTGCACGACTCCGTTGTGATGGCAATGGTGAACACTTTCCAGAATTTGTTGAATACAGTGCGAGGCGTCGGCCTCGCTGTAGAATTCTCGAGCGACGATATCCTCGAAGAGCTCGCCGCCGGTTACTCTGTCACGAGGTAATTGTAATTTATGGTTTTACGTGAATGACCAAAAAAAAAAAACACACGTAGGACAGGGAGGTACGGTATGTGTGAAAAGTGAAAAAAAATCTATATACCCAGTGTAAAAAAAAATAAAATAGACCCTAAGTACGTACCTACCCTTAACCACCCACCCCCTATTCCCCCAAAATAAGTCCAGCGGCTCTTATACCCCGTGACTTGGAGAAAAGCCAATGAATGGCTTTGTTGGCTGAACGAAGTAGCGGCAGACAAGTTTATATACGGAGAACGGAAGAAAATGCGACGCGATGCAGGTAATAGGATAATTGTGAGAGTTATGAAAGATCAATATATATATATATATATATATAGTGCGATTAATGAGTATATTATATAGTTATATGTGTATAATAATAATGATACAATGTGGTACAGTCAACTGCAGTAAGTGTATAGGTAGCGAGTAAAATGCCGCGCTGAGAATCGGTAATGACAGTCGACACAATGGCTATAGAGGATATAAATTTAATTAGGCGCGTGTAAGAAGTATTATTGAAAAAACGAAAAAAAGAAAGAGTGACTGAAAGGGGAAAGAAGTATGGAAAAAAAAAATAGAAACGAAGGAGACTCAAATGCCTCCTTCCTTCTCCTCCCGCCTATGGCAGAGGAGACGTCTGGCACTGAATGGCTACTTTCACTCTTCCGCCTTTGTCCGCGAGTCTTGATGGGAATACCAAAAAAGGTAGGGGTTAAGTAAAAAAAAAAAAAAAAAAAAAAAAAAAAAAGTCGAATAGGTTCGACCACCGGATTTTATCCATCTAATCTATCGCGATGCTGATTGGTCCAGTGGCTTCGGTATGCAGAGCAGAATATCCGTGCCATGTCGATAATAGAGTAAAAGCAGTGGATATGGATTTTGAGTGGGCGTCAACAAAAAAGGAATGTTTGTCAATGAAAAATGAAAATAATTATTTTAAAATATGCACGAGATGAAAATCGATCGTAGAAATACTTACAAGTCGAATACGAGGTAGTGGAAGCTTTCCTCCTGTATACTGTCGTGTAATCTTACTGTAACATAAAGATAAGAGTAGAATGTAAAAGATGGTAAATATCTTTCTCAAAAAATACAACAATTTGAAAATTCATGAAAAATAAAGCCAGTCCACTCGGATTATTCGTATAATTAAAAAAAGATGTGCGCTTAATCATTAAAATCAAAACACGATTTTATAGTTACAGTTAGTTTTAGATTTTAGAGACAGAGACCCATGACTCTGTCTCTCTCGCACTAGCGTCAGGTATACGAAATTGAAAAAAGATATTCATCCTTGTCCTTGAGCCGTTCCCTCGATCGTCTGCTGACCTGCGTCGAGCGATTTGACTTTTTTAGCTGACGATCGCGCAATCTTAAAAAAAAAATGGCGGACCTACGAACTTCGATCGCTAACCGGCATCGTCAGTGCCGTCGGACACAGACAAAAGGACATACGTCGATTCTCGATATATTATTATTACGAAACATCGTAGCTGCGCCGCACAGGCAGATCCAAGGAGAAACTCTCGCGGCAATGCCGATCCCCATATTTCGCCAAGATATTGCGATTTCCATTAAATCGCTCGACTGGGTAATTGCCGGCCATACATTATGCATTATCGTACAATGAAATCGGCGAGGCGCAGTGCGACGTGTCTCGTGATTTATTGTGAGGATGTGACGAGGCGATTCGAAAATCCTGTACTATAAATCCCCATATACGTACAGTCACATATTATATATACATATATATAGTCCCCAGTACATACACACGTACATTAACAAATTTCATATTAACAAACTCGATCGCGACAAACCGTCACGCGACAGTTTGAATTTTCCCGCCAACAAAAAAATAACCTCCAAAATTCAACCCAAAGACTCTCCGTACACTCGAGCAATAAATAAAATCACAAAAAAGCTAAGACAACCCGACGAACGTCTGTGTAACAACCCCCTCCACCCAGATTTCAAAGATAACGACTCTACCAGCATCCAAATAGGATACGTGATTTCAATGCACGATCTCTTGAATATTTTTTTTTCCATAGACTTTCTTTTTCTCTTTTCTTTTTTTTACACCATACAGAGAAATATACTCGTCCAATTGGATGCTCTTTGGAAAGCAGAGCTACGTGTTGCCTATGGAAATGTTCTTTTTTTTTTTTTTTTCTTTCGGTCCAAGAGACTACGTTTCCCATGGCAACCTGCTGCGACAAATATATATATATATATATATCGTACATATACAGATATACAGAGCTCTAGTATGGTAGTAAGGATTCGTTGTGCCACATCCTGGTGAGATTTAGTTGGCGCTATGCATTTAACGGGTTGGCTCGTAAGCTTTTACAGGCCATTTGCTTTCGGCTGACGCAGGGGATGAACGGGGGGTCAGAAATGGTGGCAGAGAAGTGCAGAGTGAATTCGCGGGATTTCCTGCGATTACACAAGAATACGTAGATTTTGCTATGGGTAACGGAACACTGTTGATGGTGTATATATAGGTATACGAGGAACGGTGGGGAAGCGTCGCGACGCTGTTGATTTGCATCGGGTCGTTTGGAACGTTACGGTGGAAATTCCTGGCCTACATATATATGTATATAGTGATGAGGAGTACTTCGGTTACACCTGTCTTGTATACCTGTATATATACAACTTATAAGGTACGCAGATTTCCCTACAGACCAGCCCATAGCGATTCTATGGGTTGACGAGCGTCGCGACGGCCGGGTCCGCGTAAATTGCTTCGTTATTAGTTGCTTAACTGCCGTCGCGTCTTAATAATGGAAACCTTCGGATTGCATTAAAGTTCAACTCGGGCTGGTTGTACTTGAAATTTCTTGGGAATTTCCAAAAGTCTAGTTAGCCTGCGGTAAATCGTACGAAAATTGTATGAACCCGGCTTAAGGATTTTATTGTGCACTCCAGGTTACAATGCAATGGCGTCACTTACAGAGATGCTATCATCCGTTCCAAATGACATCAATAGGGTTTGCCGAGAGTTTGAATTGTGGATAAGGAGTACAAAAGTAACTATACCTACTTCCGGTTAGTGACTCCATAAAAATGGCTCGCTGGGATAAAAGGGAAGTGTGGATACGCGCCAATGGCTTGTAAGAGAAGTTATATATATATATACATATGAGTATATAAGGATCAGCCGGTCGTGGAGAATCGAGTGGATTTGGCGAGTGGTCCAGGGAACACGTATCTCGCTAGGGAAAACTTTCACGTCTAACGGGTCGAACTTGAAAAATCGGTACGTCGTGGGTAATGCGTGAGAAAGTTTTTCGCGACTTGGTGAAAAACAAAAAAAAATGGCAAGGGAGATATAAATTAGCGAAAGTAAGGCGAGGTATTTCGCAACGTTAGATCGACGAGCGTAAATTTTCGGAGAGTCAAGGGGCCTGTCATATTTTTAATATACATACGCATATAGACAGACACGTAGGACGATGATCAATGGTTTATCATTAATCTTCTACGAGCGAAATTGGTGTCGTATGGGTTATTGTAAATCAATCGATTACGAATCGAAAATAAGATTTTTAAATATATGAGGGATTGCGTTGATCTATATTATTTTTTCGATACATATGTATGCATATTTTTTTTTTTCGACTCTCTCTTAATAGACTACAGGTTTCTTTTTTTTTTTCTTATACACGACACACCTAATAACGATCGGCTGCTGGTAGGAAGAAAAGAAATTATGCCTGATCCACAACGAGAGTTCGGGAATCCGTTCTTTCATCCTCATCCGTTATACCAAGTTAATTGGACCGTCGAATTACCTTGGCTTAATTTCGGCTCGACCCTATTAAAAGGTTGTAGATTAATTGGCTCGAAATTAATGCGTCATTAATTAACTTCGTAAATCACGAGATTTATTAAGCGTTTCAACGTGCAATAAGTCGTTATTGCGTTGGATCGAGAAAAAAACAAACTACCCGGTATAAGTTTCAGGCGATAAGTTAACCTTGGTATCCAACTTAATTCGAGTACAGATACGAGTATTCTGATCCTGCGATGCATCATGGGAAATCTGCCAAAGGGTGGCGCTAGTGTTCCCAAAGTACCTTTAGATTCTCGTACTGTATCCGCGATCTGGCACGTGTCCCCCATTGGGGATTTAAGTTACACCGGAGGAGTCAGCGAAAAATAAAAGGAAGGAACGAAAGGGGATAATATAAGGTACACGCAATAAAAAATGAATCCTGCGCCGTGTCGATCGTCGGGAATAGACGTTTCGTCTCGTACAAGACTTTTTTTTTCCGACGTGTAATTCCAGGTCGAATCCCCACAGGAATTTCCTGTTCCATGCGTAAGCGTATACGGATCACGAGTTAAATTAGAATCATGGAGATACATAGGGGATCGATGGATCGATTTGAAATCAGTCGATCATTTTCTCATATCAAACCTGCCTGATTGCCATGGCGAAATCGTATCCTGAATTCAGGACTATATCCTACGTTATCTATGGTCCGGTAGATTGCGTCATCGTATGAATACTCAATGACGTCACTGTCATGGATTTTCACGTGAACGTTATTTCACCATGTAAGACAACCTCCCCCGTGAAAAGACAAAATGGACTGATAACATCGTGTCAAATAGCACTGTCTATGTATACTTGACTTTAGATATTCATTGGAGTAACGCTTGCTGTACGGCGGAGCGTCGATGTTTGGGTAAGAAAAAAAATTACGTCATTGTAGGAGAAGTTGCGTGTCACGTGGGTGGGAGCGAAGATTCGTCTATTTAAAATTGGGGTTGATTAATTGATGGACTGAGGGGAGAGGGCAAGTGGCTCACCTGATGAATTAGTCGGACGATATTGCACGAGACGTTGTTGAGGTCGTCGTCCTTTGTTAAAATAGGGCGTCCAGGGGCGTAGAACGTTGGTAGGTTGAAAGCATAGGGATTTTCGTGGTTACCCTCGGGGGAGAGGGGCAGTAACGTGCCACCACGAGGTCCGTGGGGATGGCTGGTGAAAAGAAAGAGAAAGTGGAGAAGGGAATGAAAGAATGGCCGACGTAAGGAAGAAAAGATAAATAGCGATTCAGTGAGACGAGGGGAATCTGCCATGAGGTAGGGGGAGAAAAGAGGGAGACGAGAATTTCTGAGAATAAAAATTAATAAGAGAGACAAGGTCGTAAGATAGTATGTAAAGCCAAATGCCTGTTACGGGTCGGACGTCAAGAGAAAGTATTATCGCGTGATCTTCGCGAAGACGAAAAATATTTCTATAAATAATGACGGAGTAAAATGAGAGCGAAGAAAAGGCGATGGAAAAGGTGAGGGAAAGAGACAGAAGGAAGATGCTCCTCGAAGGGAAAAAATTTAAGGAGACTTGCATTGTCCGGTGTAAAGTACCAAGAGAACTATGAAATCATTTCTGACGTCAAAGAAGGAAGCTGGGATTAAAAAGGAACTTTCGTGGGTTTGTTGTTCGACTGTTATGGCGTTGAAAAAAAAAAAGAAAAAATTACGTACCTGGATTCACAGTGCATTAAGATCGAAGCCCGAGCGAGAGACGTGGCGAGGAGTGCACGGGTTAACGATATTGCCTGTTAAATCGTATAGTTCGTCGGACAAAATGGAGCTCGAGTCTAGATATTGAAGAGAGAAAAGAATCAGGAGCAATGCGTCTCTTCGTTAGGATATTGGCCAAGATAACGGCGCCAGTACTTAATCCGAATAACGTTACAGCCAGAGGGTTTTAGCGCGGGCTGTATACTGGCAGTATATACAAGCATAAAATACCCTTGTACATAGTCTGGTATATGCATATACATGCATACAAAGTGCATTGTACTGCGCACACAGAATGGATAAGTGCATACACGGTACATCCTTGAGGCAACGTAGACGAAACTGCAGAGTACCCGACGGCAGCCATTTCTGACGTTCGTGAGACATTAAACGGTATTACCAACGTGACGGAGGTCGTACGACTATGATCCCCGGTAGCCTAAAGTGATTAGTATCGCGCTCGTGACTTTCCTTGTTATTCCGAAACTCCATTAAAACCAGGCGGTCTCGTGCCAACTGTCTGGAAGTTCTGGAGTCATCCGCCAGGGCGTTGGCATCGCGTATCTATAATACATAACGAACTAGGCCTCCCAGACCCTTCGAAGGATTAAGGCCTCACGATGCGTCGGGGTAAGACGCAGCTGTGTAAACAAAGTCCAGAGTAACGTCCGGAACGCCCACCCAGACGATTCGCATCTTTGTCTTATCGAGATCGTAAGACTAGATTAGAAAAAGAACAAAGCCGCTTAGAGACACGTGCATTCAAACGTACCTCGGGTATAAAGGGCTGAGCGTGGGCCACGTGCAAAATAGCCGGGTAAGTTTGACTTTGAATTGGACGGCGGTTGATTCGACGTAGACATAAATAAATAGAAAAAAAGAAAAGTTGTACACAAAGGGAACTCAGAAGGAAATTCAATGCTCAAATGTATTATATTATTTATTTGTTAACGTCGTTACGTAACGTCACTCTTATTTGATTCTTTGTCCAATATTTTTTCTACTGTCGGAAATAGTTCATACTTTTTTTTCCCCGTGATTGCCATCCTTTTTCGACAGCCCTGTTAAAGGACCCGTGAAACTTCGTCGTGCCTTGGCTCGTTTCGTTATCAAAGCGAAGAGGCTGGCTGCCTTCGCTTCAATCAATATCACTTGTTGACTGAAAACAGACACGAGCCCGAACTGGCATTACGAAGCACGTTGTAGAACGGATACGATTTATTGTTCTCTACTGGCGAAGACTGAATAGAGTCGTTCGATGAATAAAAGAATTGGCACGGCCGATGCTTATACAGAGTCACATATAGATATATATACGGTAGTATATACAATATATCTTATATATAGATATACATGCACAGGCCCAAAGACCTTACCTGTCCTATATAGAATATCTACCCTATCTAACCTATAGCCAACGGTCCGATCGATCTTATGAATTATTAAACCACGGAGACTGGGGGACCCAATTTACAAAAGGTGTCCCCCTTAGAAATCGATAGAGCGACATTGTCGTTCGATCATTGATTTTTCGCGACGCGTGACAAGCCAGAGAATTTCGTACGACAGAGACATAACCCGTCATGCGTTTTATCAATATCGGTGTACCTATATCTGCACTTTTAATCGTTGCAGTTCCATGTGCGATACGAGAATACGACATTTGCATAAATTTCACCAATATTTATCAAGGATTTAAGAGTTGATTTTTCGACACACGTGATACGTGATGTAAACTTTTTTTTTTCAAAATTAACAAGCTCACCGGGTATCGCAGGGTCGGTGGGATGGTGCAAAGCAGACTAAGACAAGACGGTAGTCGAAAGACGCAAAGCAAATTGAAACAGGACGGAGGGACAGAAAATGGTTGCCGAGTATTGATCTACATTCTCGGGGCCCCTTTGTCTTTCCAGAAATTTCAAGATGGCGATGGGGGAGGAGGTGTAGAATGGAAAAGAGAAAAACCCAACCCCTCGAACGTCCCACGTAAATTCCCCGAGCTTTTTGACTCCCGCGTTACCCAGCGGAAAAGGGTCCAAAAGAATAGTAAGAAGGTTTTTGCCTGTGCACCGCGAGATACCGTGTAATTTCTTGTGGGGACTAATGGTCGGGTTAGGTAAGCGCACGACGGTTAGTAGAGCGGGAAAATTCAAAAGATGATAAAAACGAAAATATTACTCGAGCTGGACTGGCTCGCTCAAAAGTACACAAGTATACGTACTGACGTGGCTCCACGTCCGACCGAGCGAATATTTATGAGCTTTCATGAAAACGCTCTTAAGCGCTTAACGACACGTTTATCGTCGTCCCACAGCCTACCTGTATATAGGTGGACAACATTAAGGCTAGCGCATAAATCATACGCTGTAGCGTCTACTGGTCTCATGGAGCAGTCCAGCCGTTTTGTAATACAAGTTTTGATTATTGAATTATACCTATTAAATAAGGACGAGAATAAGAAGTTGGCTATTTTAATGCTATATATATATATATATATATATGCTCTATACATAGCTATAAAAAACGATCGTTCACCGTCATGGCCATACCGTCTTAAATAATCAAAGAAACTCTTGAATTCGTAGCCTACGAAGTTTTAGGGGTTGTAACGGGCTGTTATAATTCATGTATTACAGCAAGGCCTTCGATACCTTTAAGAAATTTTTTTATTTTCTCCCTCAACATATTCTCTCGGGGGAACAGGGCCATTAAACTGGATTAACTTTTAAGGGGAGTAAATTAAAAAAATGCTATTTCTGGGTAAACATTTACAGTGCCAAGCAGCGATTGCACTCTGCACGTGTCGGACAGTTTATTGAGAAATACGAGGAAGCGTGACGTCAGCGGGTTTAAGATAACAGGGGTTGACACGGGACAGGGTGTAAAATTGAAAAGGATTTTCTACGTCGTGGAAGACTAAACCGACTACTGTGTATAAGGTGGCTGGAACGATTATTACGTAACGGACTATACCTACATGACCTATGACCTCATACCTGGAACACAGGTCGCGTTCCAGTACGCTTGACTTTTGGTATGATTAATTGATGCAGCAACACCCCTTTTCGTTGAACCCTATTAACGACGACTTGGAACAACCATGCTGTTAACACAAACGTATTTAGCCAGCCGCCACCCCCTCAACCACCCCATCAACTCCGTTTATATAATTTTTTAGGGTTTCTAAATTCGTGCGAGACATATCCCGAGGTTGACCACGGAAGACATTTTTAATGACTGGGAAAAATTCTTTAAGACCGTTGCAAGAGTAATTAAAAAATATCCTTGAAATCTCATGGGGGAAATAAGAGTGTGAAAAATTTTAGCGTCAGATTTAAATCGATCTACACGAAGTTTGACTTTGGAAAAATAGGAGCAGGTGTGCGCCGCGAAGTATTCTATGAAAATAGCTCTCTAATAATGTGTGCATTATGTGTTGAAATGACGAAGAATAAATTAATTGGTATAAACAATCCCGCTAAAAGATGCGTCTGCATAAATTTTGTCTAACTGGACAGATACGAATATATGTACACTTACGAGGTTAGGTGTACTTGAAAGGACGACTTGTCAGATTTAATCTGAGTCTCGATAGAGGTTGGGTTATATCAAAGCTTATCACGTAATTAACCCTTTCGACGAGGTGCACGCGTGTCCGCACTTCGTTAAAGGTAACACTCGACTGTTCGTGTAAAGTGTAGATACGACAGTATGCATTTACTGGGGGCGCGTGCAACGCTCGTTAAACAACAAGCATCCTCGACAATAGACGTTGCAACGGGAGATGAGAAATTAACAGTAAACCCACGATTAATTAGGACATTCCGACTTGGCTGCGATAGCAGTGTACTTATCGTCTAATGATTAACCAAAGACACGGAGTTAATTGTACATTGAACGTAGTTAGTCGTGGGTTGGATCAAGTACGAAGTTCCGCCACCGGCGGCGCCACTTGCACCGACTCGAGTCACGTGACACAGTTGTTGAAATGCCTAGCAACGGGTCCTCTGTCTGTCAGTTGCACTGAGTTTGCAAATAATTAACGAAGATTAAAAGAAAATACGATTGGCGTCTCGATAAGTTTTCTAGCTATCGAAATAGTGAATGAATAACGGAAAAGCATTTGTATGGAATGCAACGACACGGCACAGCCATATTATGGGCCAGAGATACGACTATACCTTTTACTATAAGATAAGCAGACGAATCAATGCTCACGAACTGTTTTGTAATACAGAGATAAATAAGTCAATAAATCCTAATGGTTGCTGAGACAAGACGAACGTCAAGTAACGTAACAGAATTCCTTTGTTTCTCTTCTCCAACGCATTCCGTAGACACAGCCACTTGTGGACACGCCCGCTCTCGCGGTTTGTATCGAAGCACGCCACTTCTTCGTTAAATCTCCATAACAAGCAGACTTGACTATTATTTATCATTTTCCACTTTCATGAAACTCGGACAAATCTTGGCTATGAAGATCGACCATGAGTTCTGGAAAAACACATGGGGACCGGCACGTGTCATTACGAGTACGTGCGTGTGTATAAATAAATATGTAGGGTAACATTTAAAAGAAGCGTCCAAGTGATTGAATAACGAGCGATCGATCAAAATCGGACAATTTCGTAGAAGCCAATGGTACCAGCGTCCTGGTCCAGATTCTACGAGACTCAGAGAGAGAGAGAGAGAGGATAGTACGCAGGTCAATTTCTTCGTGTCAATTCGATTCACTCGATACGAGATAACAGCGAGAGGTGCCACGAAAGGGAGACAAAATGGTGGCGAGAAGTTTCACGAGAGTCACCAGGGAATCCAACTGAGATATGTAATTAATTGAGAAGAAACGGAGATGCGTGGCTGTAGCAGGACCGCGATTACGGTATAAATACTATACCTATATCTAGTAGCAACATTAAAAGATTCAATTACGAATCAAAAGAAGACAAGTTTCTGAGTTAATAATTCTTTCACGCTCAAGAGCGGCCATGTTGCTAAAACTTATTAGCCCCTTCTCATCTACTGCCTCCCCACTCACCCCAGCTCCCTCTCTTGGACCAAAGTCTCCTTCCTGGTAGAAGGACAAAAATGAATTGGCAGCCTGGAGGATGGATCGATACTCCTGACACAATAATATCCTGGGCCCCCTCCCACCCACCCACCCCCCCACCCCCCCGCCTCTATGTCGAACGATGCTGACCGTTTCCCTTTTTCTTTTTTTTTTTTTTCTTTCGATACTTTTCCTCGCTCAATATCAACGAAACCATTTCTTGGATCTAATAGCTTCCCGTCCACGTGACGCGGCGGTCGCCTTGATTGCAGAACTCTGGGGCACGTGTATTAACCAGCTGCTATCACGAGGGGTCAGAGGTGACGCTGGAAGTGTCGAAGGGGAGGAAGTTGGATAAGAAATAAAATGGCCACGAATAAATATATATATATATATATTAAAAGTATTAAGAGAACTCACCCAGGGAATCGATTGGCTGATATCAGAGTGACCTCCTACCTCTGTCCAAGTACCACCTATACTACCTTCAACCTTACTATCCAATCGACCGAGAAGATTCCCTTCTAATCAAATAATTCCAGGTAATTAGAATCTCTGCAGTTCGATATCGTCGACGACCTCCGAATCTTTATGTAGCCGTCCGATCCGACAGCGAGATAAATCCTTTACGGTCCAGTGCCTTTCGTACAGTCTATCGAATGTCTACGTGCGCTATATGATATCAGAAAGACATAGACAATATGTATATAACGTATCATGTAAAAATATGTGAAAAATTGAAGATACACTTGGTGCAGATAAATCTTCGAAAGTTATCCGCAGCTACTCGTTCCTCGAGGAAGATCGTCATAGAGGATAGATTTCACGAATAAGTTGAAACGTGACATTTTTTTTATTTTTCAAAATCCAAGGCATTCTCGGAAAATCCCGCTGGTACCGCGAAATGGTACCTTAGATCTGCAGTGACGTTCATAGCTATTTTTTTTTTTCGTTACCTCCCACAACTTAATTATCATACTCTCTCCAATCTTCAATTATTGTATACGTAATCCCTTCTCGTATCTTGAAGGAAAGACAAAAAAAATATTAAATTCCTCCAGAATCATTTTCCACTTTCATTTTCTTCGTAAAATCAAATAAAACGTTACTTCGCGCTCCGGTTAACGTATCCAATCGTGCGATGATCGTTAAGTACAGGTTGATTACAGGTGTGTACGGATTCCATTTACGCCGTTGTAAACGAGCTTAACTAGTTTACGTAACTGGGACACCGAGTTACGTTACGCGTATATACATAAAGCATAAAGACAAATTTGAAATTCAGGTATGTAATAGTCCTGTTGCCAATTACAGAAATATACACAACACGTACACCCGGTATGATAATAGTAACGATACTCTACCCCAAAGAAATGATTCAAGGGTGAAAATTGAATGACAGGATAAATCACCGATAACGACTGATAACACATGAAAATGACTGGAGCACCCTAAAGCCTAAAGACGTATCTACCAACGCGTATGATAAAGCCATCACGATCAGATGTGCGATAAGGTCGTTTAATATATATTTTTTTAATTCTTTATCTTGTTTTACTCTTTTTTCATTCCTTTTTTTTTTACCGATCATAGCCCCACCTCCCATCTTCGACTACCTAAAGGCGGGTTCTTACGATGTCAGGAAGATTGTGTCAATCAAGGCGTCGTAAGATCGACGCGATCGGTGCGACATAATGGCGTCGGGGTTCCCCTGACATTTCCATGATGGGCGATCGGCGTCGATCGCTACTGCATTCAATTTCGATTAATCGTCAATTAAATTCAATCGTAGCCAATAAAAGTTAGTTGATCTTGACTCCATCGTCTCGATCTGGCTGAGATTTCAGCAGCGCAGTTGGACCGCGTGCAAATGATTTGACATATGAAAATACCATAAGGGTGACCCAAGATAAATGGAAGACACAACGATATGCTAACCGTTAAAGAAAGTCATTACGCGCCGTGATAACGATAACAGCGATTAATAAAATTCAATTAAAATCAAAAGAAAAATTATTATCAAATCTCTCGTTACTCACCGATATTCGCATGCTGCAGTTTCCTACATATCCGCGCCTCACGTTCCAGCTTTTGAAAATCTGCAAAGACAGACAAATTCGTCAGCACATCCTTTATTCGGCAAAATTCCACGAAACACCAAAATTTCCCTAAATTTGACGTTATTTAATTTTACGAAAAATAATTTACTTTTCCACTCATTTCTTTTCCAGACCTCTCTCCCCATCGCCCGGATCTCACGGTGAGACGGTCTCGTCTCTGTATACCGGGTGACCTGGTATACCTATAGCATCGGCAGGAAATGACGTCAAAGGAAGTTTTTCAAAGCCAGCACTTTACGTATTGACGGAAGAGCAAGTAGTCACCGATGGTACGTAGTCAGGCGTTAGCATGTACCGGATATGGATATCAAACGGAAGAGACAGGAACAAATACTTGGTATCAGAAAAGCTTTCCGCTTGCTCGACTAATTAATCTCTAGTCGAACTGTACATATATACACTCCGTATGCAACATAGAGGATGAACGAATTTCGTTTAATTTCGACTTAATGAAAATCCCCAAAGGGCAGTAACTCTGCGAAACATGGATTAGCTCGGGTTTCTTCCGGTAGGCCGAATCCCATTGGGCTCGCTCAAAGTTTCACGTGAAATTACGTGAGCTTGGTATTTCGTAAAACGGTAGAGTAAACCCCCGTAGGAAGAACGAAGATGAACCCTGGACCAGTATACAGGGTGTCACCATAAAAAAATTCAGTTCTTCAAATCATCGTGACAAAGTGAAAATATCGAGCTTAACACTTTAACGACAAGGCTGATTCACATAGCCACGCGACTTACTGAACTTACTCCTAGCCCTACTGAGGCTCCGTGATCTCCTCTTTACTGATTTGGAAGAAACGGGTCGAGGTAGATGAGTAGATAAAGCACGAACTATATTTGGTATACGGATGCACGTGTCTGTAGTAATATATATATATATTTTTTTTTAATCTAATCAAAGCTAATGACGTAATCCCAGTAAGAACTTCTCAAAGCAATATACTCGCAGAAAAAGTAATATGGCACAGTAGCAATATAATGCTATTGCCAAGTATATCCCCGGTGAAGTAGATACTGTATAGGGTAAGCAGTCCGGACAAAAACAACCCTTAAGCAATTGCCCGTAGACACAAAGCCCACCGTAATTTCAGGGTTAAAAGGAATTGTGAAGTGAGTGAAAAAAAAAAAGAAAGAAAAAAAAAGGGATTTTCCAGCAACTTCATTTTTCCTCCCCGTAGCCGCGTGTCACCATTTATGTCGCTTCGAGAAGCGTCCAATCCTTTCGACGCCCATCCAAAGGGGGCGGACGGCTACCGACGGCGATCGGCCTTCGGGAAATTTATACAGGGTTGTAAGGAATACCATGTAATTCATTTTTTTTCACCCTCTCGCCCGATCACGTTTACTCAACGGTAGTTCAAAAGGGATTGAGATACGTTCGTTAAGGAAGGTGAAAAAATAAATAAAAAAAAAATACCAAAATCAAGAATACACGTAAGAAAGAAAAAAAATTTTATCCCTCTATCTCGTCCGTATACTTTGTAGTATCTTTTAACCTAACTGTGTTTTTTCCCTTTTTTTTTATTCCTGCTCCTCCCCCCCCCTCCCCTCCCCTCCCCATTCATCCCTCAGAAGCAACGTCTCGGAAAATATATCAGTCTTGCTCAACGAGAACTGGATATTGTCAGAGGGTCCCGGGGGTGAGGGTGGGGGCTGGCTTCAACCCCCTACCGGTCGAACGTCCCACCCCTCCCTGCCCACCCACCCGGCTTAAATGCCCGTCAAGTGGCCGACATTACGCAAATGGTCCGTCCTTAAGTTTCCTTGCTTCGAGTATACTTTCATGTTTTCACATTTTCCATACGAGTCGAGGATATTGGTTTTTTTAGATTTAGTATTTTTTTTTTAATTAAAAAATGTATATATGATGCATACTGTACGAAGGCTAAGTATGGTATATTGTTATTGTCATATTTTTTATTTTTACCACCCCCTCCCACCCCCCGTGTGTACGTTTGTACGATACGCCTGGGTGGGCTCTCTCACGAAAATGTTTCTTGAGAAAATAACAATTTTACGTAACATCCAATTAGATCGAGGCGATGCCCCCTGGTCGTATCGCGTAAGGGTACTGCCCTGCTTATTTTCTCTGCCCTTATCGGCCCGGCAAACAATTGCTTTACGAAGGAAATGCGGGATATAAACGAAGGAAATACGTTTTCAAATTTCATTATGGGCATTTCAATGGAACCCGCACGCTTGGTAGATCCTGTGTAACGCGAAAGGGCTCCGTATCCTACGGGGTTCAGGAGCGTAGTCAATTATTGGGCAGCCAATTTTACGTAAGATTTTACAGCCGACGGGACACGCGTCGTGCGCGGCCTGGCGTAGAACGAATGCAAAAATATGAAAACCTAAGGGCTGCCATCGGGTGAGAAAAACGTGACTGAGAAGACAGATCGTGGGGTTTTTTTTATTGATTTGTGGGAAAAAAAAATGTCTGCCCCTTGAGGTTTCGATAAACGTGGCACGAGGCGGGGCGAGAATTTGAGGGAAGTATAAGAAAAAAATATATATATATATACAGATAATTGTATTTTGACGTAACGAGATCGGGAAATTTTTAATTGACTTGGGAAAAAGTTTACGGGAAAAATGAAATTATCGGAACTCTGTGCTATACACGTATACACGGTTACCAACTGAAGTTTCAACTTTTTATCGGAGATCATTCCGTAACTTTCCTACGGGATCAAAACTTCGTCCATCTTCGAAAAGTCTTACCAACCTGACAACATATACCCCATATCGATTCCCCTCCCGCAATTTTCCCCTACATTTCTTTCGGTAATTTTTTTCATTTTTGTCGAATTCGTAAATTTGAAAATCCCCCGCATATTTTTTCCGCCCAAAAACCTTAAACCTCGTATATACATGTATACTGTGACATTACCCAGTAACGTATCCACACGCGGAAATATATCCTTGGTAGCACACGTGTACGACGTATGGGATAAAATAAATATATAATAAATATACCTAATTATGGGAAGTGAGAGTCGGATGGATAAAAACGTATATATAGTACGTATGAAAAATTCTATAAATACATAGTGTACGGTCGTAGCAAAAAATTAATATTTCATGTGAAATTTTTAAAACGAGACAACCGTCCCTCTGACCTCCGACGTGACTGAACGTCGTGACGTCATGAAATTTCCATCAAGTCCCACAGAGTTTATCGTGTCTCAGGGGGTCGCGGGACACGTCCCACTGGGACTATCAGAAAGCTGGTCATCAGCGTTCATTACGTTATGTACATACATTAGTCACGTTAGGGCCAGGGTGGCAGCATACATCAGCATAGATGCAAGTCGGGATAGTCAGGGATGTAATAAAATAGAGAGAAAAGGAAAGGGAGAAAAAGAATTAAAGTAAGAAAATATGCGGTTGTAGTTATAAGCGTGTGTAGACCCCATAAATATAGATATATATACAAGTCCAAAAAAAAAAAGACGGAAAGAAACGAAAAACTGATAGCATCCAATCTTTTTTCCTGGTATTTTCCACCTGAAGGGTACAGGGCGCATCTGATGAGAAAAAAAAATGGCAATCCCGTAACAGGTAAAAGGAATGTGCGAAAAGTGAAATTAGCAAAAAATAATCTTGCCGTATGGGGTGTAGTGGGGGTACCTGAAACGAGAAGTCATTGAATAATTGAAATTGTTTTTTTTTTTATGGGATCAAAGGTCATATATATAGATAGGCTCGGTGCAAGGGTGTACATCGGTATGGAAATACGTAAAAGGGACGATGACCTGGGTAATAAGGTCAGTAATTACTTTGCCAATAAATTCCATCTAGTCGTTTATCACTGTACCTGTATGGCGGGTATGTGTACACAGGTGTATATGTATATATGTAACAAAGGAATTTCGTTTCACTAGTTTCTCGGTTTTCTCACGTGAAAGCTACTGCGGCCATTTTGTGTATTTCCGTTGTTTTTTTTTTCCCAGCTGGAATTCACCGGGTGATTTCAAGCCAAGAGACGGAATTCTTCGCGTTGGCCTTTGCTCGTAGAACGTGGTATATTAATTGAGCAACGGATAGGTGTAAGGAGTGATAGCATTTAAAAAAAATGTGAATAAAATATTTAAAAGCAGAAAACATTGTCTTATGCCAGCGCATTTGCCGCGTACAAAAAGTCTGGAGGTTTATGACGCACGGACTATAGACGTGGTTCGTGTCGCTAGGTAGTCAGACAGAGGAAGGATCGAGTAAGTGAAAAATGCTGTAAAGAGTCAGACGGTGTAAACGGTGACTAAAAAAAAAGTGATTGTTGATTTTGGAAAAATTAAAAAAATATATAATCAATTTACGTATGTAGGGGTATGACAGCGAGCGAAAGCAAACGTCAAGATGGCGTCGCAAAGTGAAAAAATGAACGAGTGAAAAGAGGCGGCGCTCACTTTGCATGATTACAGGGAGGTTTTTCTTTTAATAGCACCAAAGCTCTTTAAAAAGCCACGTTAAATGGCAGAAGTAACTGGTCGGAATGTGAGCCAGATAGTAAGCACTGTATCCGAGCTAGGTAGTATGAAAATTTCAAGAGTGAAATATAAAATAGGCTACAAATTTCAAGTCGGATAAAGGGTGTGTAAAAGTAAAATAAATGATTCTATCAAACTAAAAAAGATTTCCGAAGGTTCGAAATTGGTACTAAGAAATTTTGAGAGTGGAGAACAACCCCTGGTTGGCGCTCGAAAGTGTATTCCAGTGGGTTGACTATTAAAAAGTTATAGTCCGGCAACGTTGTGAATCCACGATTTGGATAATCCACATTTTTATAGTGGGCCTACAAAGCAGCAATTTTTCCAGGAATATAATCCTTTTTTTTTTCTTACCCTATTTCATCCCCTTACCCGACTTACCCTTTTTACATCATTTGCCAGCTCGGCAGACCGAAGTACCAGGTCCAGTCTGCTTGGCTATCGTATTCCATCCGGATGGCTGGGTTAAAATATGCGCGGCCACGTATCTCGTTTCGAGCCCCTCACCACCCCTATTACACGATTAAATGCTCTTTTTCAAGGGAAGCCTTAAGCCACCGATAGGGAATTCTGATAAGGGGGAAAATTTCAGGTCGTGATAACTTCGCGTGGGATTCGGTCCTGGTTGTCGTAGCGGAGAAGGGTTCGAAGGGGATGAAAAAAAAAAAATTGTAAAAATTATCATAACTCTTTTAAGCCACTTCGTCACCTTTCACGAATACGAAAGAAGCTACAAAGGCTGATTTCCACTTGCCGGCTGATAACGCAAAAATAAGGGTTGGATTATGGAATAAAAAAAATTTACGTGACAAAAAGGAATCTAACTTTGATCCAGCCCAAATAATAAATTCCAAAAAAAAATCAACGCCATCCAGTCTGCCGTACAAGAATTTCCACTCAAGGTTCACCCCGGGTGTAGGGGTTGTTTTTACAAAGTGGCCATTTTCCAAGAGGGTGGTTTCTCGTTGCTGGGCTACACACGTGGAGCCTGGAGCGGTAATTACGCCAGGTCATACATACGTATGCCTACCCGACCCGGGCCGCCCTCTTACCCTCTATTACTACTTGACTCAGCTCCTTCCAACCCCCGAGAAACATTAATATACGAAAAGGCCAAAAAAAATTTCCCAAAAATTCTACAAGACACTGTTACGCAAAAGATCAACATTATTTTTCATACGATTCGCGTAGGGATGAAATTTAAAAAAAAAAAAAAGTGCCGCGAAACGACGTAAACAAATATTGAGAATAATCGCACAGGCGTGATGTACCCCAAGATTCGGAGCAATGCCAAACCCTTATCAGTAAGGGATGATAATGGCTTCCATAGACGATTTACTGTGTCGGCTACTAACAAGCCACCCTTGTTTGCGCTAAACTCGTTATCGAGCAAGACCATCGTACCAGAAGGAGAGGCGAGCGTACGTACGTGCCAGCAACCCTTATATATAGTATAAAAATAACTGAGTGACTTTCTTGGGGTAGGTTTACTTCTGTGTACACTTACGATAGCAGCGACCCTATTGATTGCCACGATAAGCATCCCTCGATGAAGCCACGATAGCCGCCTACCATAGGAATTCAATTGTAAGGATACAGAAGACATGGTGAAGTGAAAAAAAAAAATTTTAATTCGTACCACCAAAAATAGGGGTGGGGTCAGCACCGATGGCTGAAGGAGCAGTGATAAAATAAAGAAAAAATAATTCTGTCACTTAAGCATTGCAACACTCGTAGAACTCTGAGGCATTAAGTCAGAAGATCTAACCGTGATGTTTTGACAGGAGTCTCAGCATCTAACTGGCTTTTGTGCTCGAATTAGAAATGCAAATCGTTCTTAAGACATTCTAAAGGGGGTTTCTTGATAGGTCTTATTAATATTCAAAATGAACGACAAGAGATTCCCTACCGATTTACGATCATGATATTAGAATATATATACATACCGAGAATAAATAAAAATAAAAAAAATACAAAAGTCAAAATAGAATAAATTACCAACAAAACCGTACAGCATACTCTTGTCCGTCTTATAAAAATGGATCCAACGCATATAGCATGTCTGTAGATTAAAAAAGAAAGATGTAAATGAAGTATGACGGGTGGGAAAATAAATAGAAATCATAAAAATTCTCTAGGTTAAATTATCACGTGTTTTCCCACCTAGAAAGCAATGTGGCGGATGGTTGGATTTAACCAATAAAAAAAAGCGTTCCGAGCGTCCATTGAAATACTATAGAAAAGGGATCGGAGATACGAGCCGAGGAACGTTCTACTTCCTAGCAATGTAATTGAACGGAATTGGATAGCCTCTCTGAAAGCGCCACAGTTCCTGACGGAGTTTATATTCGTATGCCCAGCAGAGACACACATAGCTAGTACGCATGTAGCGACAAGAACACAGCGCGCGTATCCAAAGATATAGAATAGCTCGATTTACTCGACAACGATATATCTATAGGCAGAAAATGCACATTAGCTGGGGTATATCAATATATACAGTAAATAAGCGAGAGGAGTTGGAGGTTAGGTCAAGAGGTCACTGGAACAAGGTCACGGCTAAAACCCCCTACGATTTTCTTTTTTCATTTATTAATTTATTATCCTCCATATTTTTTTTCGACCCTCTCTCAGCCACTCCATTGCAGACATATTCCCAAATGAGGGTGTTATATATATATATACATGTCCACAGAGCCATTAAATAACCCACTATGTAATCTTACCATCTATCCGGTACCTTCTGCACATGAAAATGCGCCATTTTATATTTACCGGTTCAGCAGACAATCAGCCAAGTTTATTAATTTCGACCCCGTCATATTTTTCTGTCGCGTTTCGAAGGGTTACTTGGCTATGTGGCGTACGTATAACGAAATTGGAAAAAGTGAGGGAAGTTTCACGAAGTTTTGAAATTGCGCAACAAGACGAATGTAAGGTAAAACTTACTTACGGCAGATTTAATCGTGTCGTTTACAGAAAGTACCCTGGCGACGGGAGTTAATACGTAATGGCTGTACGTAATACGATTGTGATTTTTCTGTTTACTTAATGCTCGTACTATTTCCATTGTGTATATCCTTCGGTGCCTATTCTGTTATTTCGTTTCTCTCTCTCAACGTTTTGTTTATGTCCGTTTGAGGCGCGTGACCCTAAATATGATAAAGAAAGTCATAACAGAAGACGTTAGCGGACTGATTTGAATCCTAGGTACACTTTTTTCTGTACTCCAAAAACTGCACCCACACGCCATCTTGAATGACCGTTACGGACCAGTATTTCAAAACTGTGTGACACTAAACGTCTACAAGGACGACCGAGTTGCTGGTGAATAAGGGCTTTTGTGAGGTTATGTCGCGATAAAAAAAATCATAACAAAGGCTTAACCCAGCCGCAGGTATACAGAGTCAACCTTTTTTTTTCTGCTTGACGAACGCTCCCCGCGCCATCTTCAGTCGCCGTTGGGTATTCAAACGCGATGCCGGCGCGCTCAATATCTGAAATTACAGTCTGACAAAAGAAACGAACGTCGGCGTCGGTAAACGAGGTTATGTTTTATAGTTCGCAGTGGAGGAACGCATGAAATTGTCAATTTCGCGAATTCCCATTACGTGCGTGCACGCGAGGTAACATTGCCGACTTGGAATCCATTGTTAATTGTTGATTGGGTTTATTGCGTTTCCCATCTGACAGACGCGGCCGAGGTAATTGGATCGCGGCCAGTGCAGGAAACATTGGAGGACTCAAAGAAGACGCGATAAACGTTAACAAAGCGTGCACGGATCTTCGGAAAATGCTAAAAACTTATAGAGGCAATGTATTAACGGATCAAAACGCGAGTTATCGTGACTGCAGGAGCCTTAACGATAAGATATTGAGACACCGGAAGCCGAAATATGTTTGTACAAAACTATCGAGAGAAAACCAGTGAGAATAAACAGCTGAATCGAGCAGCTCTTATTAACTCTTACTAATATTCATTTCGAGCTAAGTTTATTTTTGTAATCCTTTCTGAAAAGGATAAATTCACATCCAACAACTTAATTGCGTCAAACTTGAATTACACCAAAAAAAATATGGAATTTATCACAAGTAAAATTATTATCCACGCGTCATTTAAATTACCACCGACAAGAGTCGTACGACACGAAGTCTGACTAGAGTCATAAACTAGTCACCCTAGGAAAACCAGTAGCAGCACAAAGGCATCCGGTTGATCGTGTCCACTTAAAAGAAAACTGATCTCGACATCCTTTTTACCTCAATCCCACAGCTATTCCTTTCAACCTTTCCGAATGGCAGGAGTGGGCATTCGTAAGGCGACAAGAGCCAATAAAGTGTAAATAAGAGAACAAAAATTAAATTAAAAGCGATTAATCCTTTCGAGTGAGCGTAAAAAGAAGTTCATAAAAACCGAAGTGCGATCATCCTTTCAAACCTTTTGAAAATACACAGACGAGCCAGCCACTCGAATTATAAACGACTCCACGCGCTCGGTTCTGTTCGGTCAAATTCGGGCGCGTTCGGGTTTACTCGTATCTATATATATACCGACGCATATACAAATGGCCGCCGCGCGTCCCATACTATTAAGCCTGACAGCCAGAGCAAGGCAAAATAAATAGTCTTCGTTTCGACTACGTGGTTGACATCGCATCCTGAGATCCATATTGGAACCAGTGATGAAGTTTTGATAGCTATATATGTAAACTGGATATATTATGACGAACCTTAGTCTCCGCCTGCTGCTTAGACATTCAGGGTACGTATGTGCATACACACGTATAGTTATCCCACGACTAAGAACAAGGGACCTGTCACACAGCCACTGTATACAGGAGCCCCATTATTAGAGTGTCTTTCACGTCGAATCGATTCGTCAAACCGATTCGAATTAATACATCAGAGCCAGGGGGTAAATTGAGAAATTTTTTTTAACAACATGGACGCCATTCCGTTACCTTTCCCACAATACAATTCTCCTCTAGTCGTTTCTAACGTTAACAGGGCTATCCATTGGCGTGGGAGCTTCTTTTTTTTCTCGACTTTAATTGCTTTCTAATCAAACAAGCTTATACGGGGAGTGTCTATCCTTCTTGTGTACTCGCCGTGTCGCTTTAACAGTTAAAAATATAGTTATGGATTCTCCCGATATACATAGGTATATGCTACACGGTACTATACATAAGTGCACTGAGGGTTTACTTATTCCCTAACTGCTGCCGTCTGCCCGCTAATTCGATTAATCGTAACTCGATGCCGTTTATCGGATGAGTTGGCTATTGTATTTTAATTGATTCGATTATAACGCTCCTTTGGCTTCGATATTATTTTCGTTCTCGAGTGGACGGAAAAATTTGACACGTGCGATATGAAAAAATTCCCCAAAAAAAAATGTCAAACGTCATTCCTATCGTAGGTCTTGATTACAAAAATTCGTTTTTCTCGCATTCTCTTGTACGGAACAAATCAAATTGTCCGATACGATCCTGCCTTGGGACTCACAGATTCACTTATCCCACCCGACCGGAAGTGAGAAAGGAACTTTTCCATAGAGCTCGAAATATCCGCCAATAAAATTGGCTTACCCCCCCCGTACCACCCCGCTTCCTCTCTCTCTCTCTCTCGAAAATCCACGATAAAAAGGATACAGATGATTACCCACCAAAATCCCACCGTTTTTCTTTCATACAACTATTTCTACTTCAGCCTACAAATACGGGTTCAAAGGTCAAATCCTTGCACCGATAATCCCACGAAAATCCGCCTACAATACAAACCCTAACCTCTTACAGATTCCATCCATATTATACCCATGCATCACTTCCTATTCCTATACACAATACAGAGCTACCTGAAGTTAGCTCGTCGATTCGATTCTCATGGTAAAACCATCTTCAGGCGATCCGCTCAATCTGAAAGCAGATATATACGCGATTATTCAAGACTACCGTGCCACCCGAAGATGGTTCTGCTATTGTGAATTATTAAGAGTCAAATGGACAGAACCATCTTCAGGTGGTTCGATGGTCCTGAATAACAATATGTATACACACACACACACACGCACAAAAGTATCATTTTACAAACAGTGCGAATAACATTTTCCAACTCAATGACCGTAGTAGACACTAACTGCCAACTGTTGGTCCCCCCAGGAATGTTGGCACAATGACAACGACGTCGCGTCGTTTTTAGACGCCAGACGCGTCTCTCCACCGCACAGTTCAAACACACGGACGTCTTTCTCGAGTCGAACGCCAGGACGCTCGCTGGCGAACGGAAGTCCATAAGACTCTAACGAAACGACGATAAGGTCTCGTATAGAAAATTAAAAAGAAAAAAAGAAAAATTTAGCAAAAAAAACGAAAAAAAAAAAAAAAGAAAAGCGAACTCACCTCTGGTCGAAAGCTTTTTAGTGTTGATGATCTTCGCCGCGAACTCGAGGCCGCTGCTCTTCTGTACGCAACGTCGTACCACGGAGAACGCACCTCTGCAACAGGTACAAAGGTCACGCGATGTAAGCATGATATCTCAAGGTCACGTAAATGGCGGCGTATCGTAATGGTGATTAAAATAAATAATTATAATTTTTGACAGCTGCTCCAATGAAATTTTCAATGATTTCATATCCAGTGCTTTCATCATTCTCGAACACCGGGTATACAGCCGTTATTATAAGACACCGTAGACACGTATATCAGTACGTAAGTATAATCACGTTATATACCACTGTATTGTACGAAGTTTTGCCTTGTATATGGTTACTATAATGTCTTGGGTAATCCCAGGTCTAGGCTCTGTGATACTCGTACACCGTGTATAGTCTTGTGTAATGATCCATCGTCCATATGAAAAGCGTGTAGCGAGCTAAACTT
Organism: Trachelus tabidus; assembly: GCA_030142655.1. Classification (NCBI taxonomy): domain Eukaryota; kingdom Metazoa; phylum Arthropoda; class Insecta; order Hymenoptera; family Cephidae; genus Trachelus; species Trachelus tabidus. The sequence goes on along the minus strand of JARQTI010000454.1, from coordinate 2,926,268 downwards.
CCCTAGGGAAGAGAGTACACTTCTGAAAGTCCCTAGGCTGTGGGATAAGTTTGTCCAGGCCTTCAGGGTTACGGGAAGTTTCTACTTGGCATCAAGTATTGTGTGTGTGTGTGTGTGTGTGTATATATACACATAGTGAGATGGTGGGACTACCATGGGGACTTTGATATGGATAATGTGTTTAGCGGAGGTATACGTATATGTATACTAAGTTTAAGGACGTTTCTCGAACGTGATGGAAGGCTCGTGAACAATTTATAAATCACGGTCAATCGTTTATGGATATCAATGGAAAGTATATGCCTAGGGAATTACTGTCAACCGTTGAGCCAGACCATTGTCGTCTGTCTGACGACAGTGAGTAAGGTACGTTACTAGTCAGACGTGGGAAATCGATTTCTGACTAGCAGTGGTCACGGACTGACAATTTGGTGACTAGCAATTTTTTTAGAAAAAAAAAAAAGTTTCGCTTCAAATTATATTGCTGGGAAAAGATAGTTAAAACTTTTTTTTCGATTAGTCCAACAGTTATGGTAGAAAGTTTCGTTGTTTGCGGTCAGGTTGGCCGACCTGATTAGCACGACTGACCCTCTTCTTGGATCGTGTAAACAGCGCTAAAACGTCCGACCGGCTAGGGGATAAATCTACTGTGAGATACATGTGTAGGTCAGTCCCCGTTACTGATTCCCCTAGAAAGTTACTAAACCATGGAACAACTTTGAACGACATATTTCGTAAGGCGACCGTCCGTGTACGAATTCTTGGGGAATTATTACACCGATATAAGTTCGTGCCAACCTGACAAGCCCTAACGACTCAACACGGAGCCAATGAGTTTTTGACGGGCCAAGAAGTTAACGAGGCTCGACTTTCCTTCTTTTTTTCTTGCCTGTCAAAATAATGCAGGATGGACAGATACCGAGATAAGATCATCACGGAGATTAGTTAAGAGATGACCTCGCGAGGTCATCCCTATTGGTAATCTAGATAAAACCTTAATATATATATATATACACATATATAGGTATACGTAGCCTCCTAAAAGACATGTTATAACTAGCCGTCGTATGTCAACGTGTCAGTCAGCTGTCACGGCCCCCACCTTCTTCCTTTTCCTTTATTTTCTCGTATTCCTCGATCTGTCCTACGAGAAGCACTGTGATCTTTAGTCGGCTGGAAATATCGAAGAAAGATCAATGTACCAGCGACTGCTTCGCGAAGCATCGGCGAAACACGAAATCGAGACGAAACGCCAGATTCGAGTATAACGGGATACATGATCGACCGAATTCACATATAACGTATTTTTTGATCACCCGTTAGAGTCAAGATGCAAGGCCGGAGGCGCTAAAATACGGAAGTACAATTTTCTAAGGCTGATACAATTAGCCGAAGACAAGACTGCGTCATACGGATAAGGGATGATGGATAGCACCCCCGTGGACCAACCTTAAAAAATTTGTTTAAAAAATAATTCACATCCATCGAACAGTCCAATCGATCATTGCGATCTGGCAAAATGACTTATAAAAATGAAGGATCCCCAAAAAAAAATCGCAACCCTTAATACGAGTAAAAAGTTAAAAATAGCGTGATGCGAAATGGCGTAAAAATCCTAGTTACGAAATTCTCCCCTTCCCTTCCCTCCCACCGCCCCACCACCGCGCCGAAAAAAAAGGAACCACCCTTCATTATATACGTATATTTGTCCTTACAGCACGGTGCTGGATGAAAAACGAAGACAGAAGATGGAGGTGGGACGCTCGCGGAGGGAATACCAGAGAGAGAGAGAGAGAGAGAGAGGGAGGGTAAAGGAGAGAGGAGGGCGTTACCATGACGACCAATCATTACCGGAGATTGTGCACCAGGTTACCAGGCTGAATTGAGCCACGGTAAAAGGACATGCTCCTTGCCAACCGAGTGGGGGGTGAAGGTGGGGGATATTGAAATACACGGGTGTCACAGTAACACGCATCCCCGTAATGTGTAAATACTCGAGTCCGTCCTTCTCGTTAAATTTCTATATTCCCAACGAATTTCCCACGACCCCACCCCCACCCACGGCCATTTTCCCGTTTCACCAGTTGCTTAACAATTTACGCAGCGTTGTACCCAGTGCCCCCTATAAAACGGTAGCGCCCTGAAATTACGTCACCCACCGCGAGAATACAGAGACCCGTCCGATCGGTGGAAAAGGTGGGCGAGGTCAAAATAAATGATGAATATTTTCCATAGCCCTTACCTTGCTGAGGAACAAGAGAGACACAATCAGCCGGCCAGCATCCGAGACGTCCACGAAGCATCCCGAGCGAGTAGGATCGAAGGCCACTGTTGGGTTAGAAAGAGCCTTTTTTCCTTCCCAACGACCAAGGTTGACCGATAGAATAAAAAAAGGGGAGCCAAAGCGACTTGAGAGAAAATATCGCGTTACGCGTTCGTAATTTTACTTGCGTCATGCACCGTCGACGTTTCCATGATCAACAATGTGGAACTGGGGCGTGTAGGTACCTATCTGGTACTTAGCAGCTACGGAAGCAACGTATCGAACGGATTTCACTATATCGGTACAGGGCCATCGGGCCGTTACGTGGCTAGCTGGAAGTTTTGAAAAAAACGACGCCGCCATTTTGTCGTAGAAAGAAAAAAAGGACAAGGGTAATAGAAGAAAAAATATTTTTTGTACCCTCAATACACACGCCTGTCGCCCGCCAGCGCAGTGTGCACGGTAAGAGACAATATAGTTGGGCTAAGCACGAAGGCAAGTTTGTCCGGCGAAAAGTCGGGTTGACGTCGGGCGGCGAGATAATTCATGAAAAGGCTCCTTTGTAATCGGCCTCGTCGCTCCGTGCGAACAGACACAATGGACATTCCGTGAATCCAACCGCCACGTGCCCCGCGTGAGGAATGAGGCCGGGACGTCTGCGTGGGAGTGCATGAGGCAAGTGAAAAATGAGAAGGGGGTGGGTGGGGAAAGTAAAAAATAAAGGGGATGAAAAAAAATGTTACGACTCGTTTGTGTTCGCTGCAAAATGTACAGGGAGACGCGGGGGCATTGTTACCTTCGGCGGCAACCTTATGCCGTGTACACAAGCTTCGTATATCGCGTTGGCTTTGTGCGCAGCCAGTCGACTGAGGCCCGACGCCACTTTAACGCAAGGGTTGACGAGCCGCCGCTCCAAGGGCGGGAGGATTGAATCGACGGGCGAAATTGTATGTCGCTTTCGTAACCGCATTTACGTGTTAATGCTTTGTCATATATGTACAGGCTTCGCGCTGTAGCTGCACAATGCCGTACAAGGTCCTTTGTAATTTGGGACATTCGTTGTTAGCGGTGTGAGCGCACCTTAAGTGTCTCTACCGTGTACGTAGATACGTTATTGCTGCGTATTATCTTTACTCGACGTCCATGACGAAAGCTACGTCATCCTTGGCCGTCAACGCCTTCGTTCGTGCAATCGCACGTCAGGCGGGCGACAGTTGATTCCTTTTTCATCGGGAACTGACGAACCGGTATGAACTGGGAGGGAGGGGGGGTGGAACAGGCCCAACTTCACCAAAACGAAAGCTCTGACGGAACCTGTCAGACGATAGCTTAACGGATCCTGGAGATTTTTGGGAACGAATTAACCCGAGAGCGTAGCTCCTGAGCAGGGTGGCGACTCGAAGGGAACCAGAAATCGAGAACGTTATCTATATCGATAGCCGTAGTCGCCTTGTGACCGTGAATCGAAAAATCACGTCACAATACATCGGTACGTATACCTATGCTAAGCTGTATACATATATACTAAACTGTTGAGCCATTACGTTTCCGTAAACTTGGCTGTCCTATCCTGATGGCACTGTGTATAAACAAGCCTGTAGGACACGAACTAAGCGCACGCTAATACTCTCGGTTAACAAAGGACTGCGGGAGTCATAAACATATCCGTAACAGGCGGGACACTTGTACGGAAACAAGTATGAATTTGATTACGGCAGTGGGGTAAATAATGAATTAATTATAATAAAAGAATTTTTCGATTTTTATTTAAGGGATGTATGAGTACAGTCTCTCAATGCACCAGAGCAGCAGAGACCAATTGGCAGTAGAGCTCGGGGATGCTGTGGGTATTTTTAAAATAAAAAAAAAAGATTCCGAATTTTCAGTCAAAATGGAAATAACGAAAAAATTCGAAATTTTCGGGAAAATATTTTCGGGACTGGTCACTGGTAGCATTATGGAAATCTTATTAGACACTGGCACGCGGATCTGACGTAGAATCTCGCAAAGTATCCCCATCTTCCGTTTTATTTATAATCCATTTCCCGTCTGGAGAAACGAGACTACGCAAGGTAGGACTGACGCAGATCGGATTAAATCTTCGTTCTACGTTTGACATTGAAAATTCATTTCTGTCCCGAAAAATCGCACGATTCGATAAGAGAGAGAGAAAACAGGGATAAATTTTGAAACCTAAAAAAATACAATCTCTATAAATTTTAAAGATAAAGAAATACGAACAACTTTTTCTTTCGTATGTCAAACACCACACGTTACTCCGAACGTACTATAGCCTTTCTAGACTCGCAGATAAAACTTTTATGCTGCATTGTAAATAACGACCCCACCACGTGGTCTGGACCACTGGACGAATTGCGCTTGAACTTTCCTAAACGTACTATCGTCCTTTTATTTATATTTTCCAGCTCCAAGTGGAGCCTCTGCTTTACTTCCCGTTTCTTTCCGTTAACCCAGAACGGAAATAAACCAGGAGAGTTGCGGCCGCGAGCTGCGCACTACTTCCGGCTTACTGGTAAAGCCCATCTCTCGGCTTTCGCATTGCGCTTGCGCCTGACTGCGGAAAAAAGGATAATTCATTTTTCTAACTTACCGCACTTATATACCCAATCCGCCATATACTAGACCGTCAGACGTACATACGGATAAAATCATAAATAAATCCGACATACGTTGCTATATAAAAAAGAAAAAAAAAAAAATACGAACACACCTCGCAGCTAAATCTGTATTATCTCAAAAAAATATTTTTCTTTCCTCTCAAAAACACAAAGATGATCCAGATACTCTATCGCTCGAGATAAAAGTATCTAAAGGAAAATTTTATTCGTGACTCAAATATATATATATCTCACCCAATGGAAAAGCCAAGAAAAAGGAGAGAGAGAGAGAGAAGCATCCTAATATAGAATACGTTATGCCAGGTCGTAAAGTGCTTCTCACGAATGAAACTTCAGAGGTAGAGAACGAAGACTTGTATACATGTACATACGGAGTACCTTAAGAACAAGATGAAAGGAGTAAAGATAAGAACGAAGAGGAATACGAAGGAAATGAATTAAAAAAAAAAAGGTAAAAAAAAATAAGAGAAAAATTCTCAAGAGACATGCATCCCGTTCGATAGGTCCATGGCACTTCTGTGACGTAATCATTTTCAACATTTTCCCCATCCCACCAGATTCAAAGAGGCTTCCGATTGGCTCCCGTACCACGATACGTGTCAGAGGGACGCCGAGCGTCGCGCAAGGTAGTGAGATGGAGCCTTACCTCAGCATCTCAAAGGACCAGAAGCGGCTGACTCTGCGCGTGACGTATATTATCTCTCTTGATGTCGCGAACTCTCATCGACGATCAATACTATTTTATACCGATGACGTAATACCCAACCGACTTTGATAACGATAACTCATCCATCTTCCTACTCTGTGCAATCTCTTGGACAGTGTTCGACACGCTCCTGTGAACTTTCCATCTAGCATCTAAGACGCGACATCGAACGGCACCGAGTCAGCCAGGTGTACCGACGATCCAGAGTACCACATGTATGACATATATAAGTTTAAAAAAAGAAAATTGAAAAATAAAATATTCATTTTTCATCCAATTCAGTTAACCCAACCCACGATAAAAATGACTTTCGAACGGACGTGACGTCCTCAATTTTGACCTATCGTCTGCCAGCATACGTGAGCAAAGTTGAAAAAAACGTATTAATTTAAAAAAAAAATTCTGAAAAAAATATTACCCAATTTTTACCCAGCCTCCCACTCCCCTACGTCCCCACGTATCTGTATCTCCGGCGCTTATGGCTACAGGTAAGAAGAGCCCAGGCTTATCTCTGGGCTACAGCCGTACGCCGACACGATACGACAATCGATACAAGGGCATAACGCGTGGCACGCAGTCGCCACTACACAGCCAGAGAACAGTGGACTGTGAATGCAAGTTGCGAGGTAGCGCGAGTGTCCTGGCTCGTGAAAGTTATAACGAACCTACCTTTATAAGGTTGAAGTATATATATATATATATATATATATACCCAAACGATCATAGCCGTAGGAGTGTACGCGCACGAAATAAGGAGCAGAGAGTTAACGATATTATACTTCCAGGCCACTATGAAGTACCCAGTGTCACTTACCACCTCGCGATAAGATACTAAACAAGGGTGGGTAACGATAGCACGCTACAATGCGGTAAACTAGCACGATCGATCTGTCAGTTGACTCGAGTGACAGTTGTCATCCGGAAATAAAAAAAAAATTTCCCTAGATTAACCGTAGGCATTCGCCTCTAAGGGAGGGAGTGAAAGGCGATCGACCCCATAGACCCAAAACATCCCCAGATACGTAATCGGTTTTGCTGGCACGATGGTATCAAGAGGATTGTAAAAGGGTAGCGGAGACTAGAACCAGACTATATGCGTAGGGATAGTTTGGACACGAACCCTCGGCAAACCCCTCGCGGACCCTATTGATGGTCGCGATTTGTTAAACGCACCGACGACGCGTGCCAGGGGTCAAGTGGCTGACAGGGGATGAGGTCGAGCGCCAGTTCCGCAGGTTAAGTTCGTTGACTTCGACAAAATTTACCCCTTTGACTAAGGGGATGATTAAGGGAGTCCGTTTTGTAACTGCTAAGAGAATTTAATTAAAAGTTTCGGGGGATCGGTCTGCCCAGGTTAAAATATCGTTCCGCCCACCCCCTATTCCACACCCCCTCCCCCTCCCCCCCCAACCCATATAGGACACGTGTAGCCACGATTTACCGTACCTTCAATAGTATTCTATATATAGACGCCTCATGGTTCCTATGCCACTTCTTCGAATACTCCTATGTGCCACGTCGCAGGGCTTCCAGGACCATGCGCTCCTGTTACATACACAGTTGGTATTGAACGAGAAGAAAAACACGACAGAAAACATTTTCTCGTCCTCGGGCTGTGTGGTATCCCTGCGGATGCTAGGATATGTATATATATAGGCGTATTACTGTGTATACATGTATATACGGTCTCCCGAGGCTCGTAAAGCGTCGCTACAACCTCTCGGACGTCGGGCGATTCTGGGGGATGGGTTTAGGGGGGTGAAGGGTGAGCAAGGATAAGGGGGTAGTTGCATAAAGTTGTATACCTGCTGGGAAAATTATTGGACGATGCGTTCCGTTTGAGGAAAAGAATAAGGGTGGAAAATATATCGGTATGTATAGAGATAAGGCGAACATGGGTATGGTTGAGGAGGAGGGGGGTAGTTTTGTAGGGGGAACGTAGTAACTTTTAAGTATGTTATATATATGTATATGGTAGTGAAATTTTTAAAGTACAAAAAGCCGAGAGGAACCCGTCGAAACGATGGAGTAAATTTTTTAAGGGATGTAGTAGTTTAAGGGACTATGGGGTTATAGGATGGGAGACGGGGCAAGGACGATAAGCATGGGTGTTTTCCATAGATAACCGGGATACGATATAAGAGGGCATTTCGACACACATAACCCTCGAGCTTTGGCTGGATGCCTGGCTAGGGGTGACTGGGACTGAATGAGGGGTGGGTTTCAGCCGGGGGTACTGCCGGCGCTGCTGCTGCTGCTGCTGCTCCCGAGGACCCGGTCGATACTCCACGCCAACCATCCCCGCAAGACCCACCTTCGAAGCTACAGATCCTAGGAGGGTTGGGATGGGTCTAGGTCTATGTATATTTTTTGTTTATTAGGTAAAAAGCTAGGGACATGAATAATTCCCCAGGAATTCCCTAGCGAGTATAAATATCCTGTAACGAGGAGGAGGCAGTGTGCGCCTGATATTAGGAAAAATGTAAGATCATTTTCACTTTAGGGCAATCCTGATCTCGCTGGAGCCCCCTCCTCGTCCTTAGCCCAGTCTCCGAGTGACCTTCGAATATCCCCGTAGGATTCGCGAACAGTCACGACGTAATTTCGTAGTACGCGATGTGTTCTCGTACTCGGGAAAGAAGTCTGGAAGATTCTAATTCCTTGTCACGGCAAGTTTCCCAGGGGAGGTTGAGACTAGGAGGTACGCTCTCTCGCACGGGTCCCTCCTGCGCGCCGGAGTCACTCGGTGCTGGATAATAGCTATAATACTCTAGTTCGGACTGGCTTCACGCAGCAGATACGCCGGGTGCTCGTAATCCCAGGACCAAGGTTGCTGGGAAATGGATGAGACATCAGGCGCAAGACCAAACCCAGGAGAAACTTCTTAGGAGGTCTCGTCTCAATTTCTTGAGAGGGTCTGCCGTGACATGACTGATTTTGAAAATATGACGTTATTCTTACCACCTCGTTATTCGCTCTGATAAACAGCCCTCGAAGCACGTGGTCGAAACTGTGTAAAAAATTGTTATTGGTGCTTTAAAAAAAAATCAATTTACGACGATTTCACAAATTATCCTGATCCTTAATTGGTCGTCACGCGAACAAAGGTATCCCTAACCCAAATCTTACTGCCCGAGTCGTGGAAGCGTAAATACGAGCGTCGGCCATTAGCAACGAACGTCCAATAAATAACAATCGTGTCCGGCAGAAGTCGGGTTGTAATTCATGGAAGTTGGATTAAGTCGGGAGCCAGGCTGAGGATGGCCTGAATATTTTCCTGAGAAGGTCACCCCTGCGTTGTAGCCTCGGAACGTTTGCGCAACGTGTCTGGCTATTCCCACCACCGAGTGGAAAGAGCCTAGCCTGAGAGTTAGGTTAGGTTAAGAACCACCAGCGTCAAGCTAGCGTTCGAGAATGGTAAAAACAGATAAATCTTTTTTCTTCTTCACCCTCAATTCCTTTCGAGTCATCCTCAACGACCCGCAGCAACCGTCGCTTCCTTTCTGTTCTCTCGTACCCCTCTACCCTCCCATACTTTAGCCGTCCCTGCGTTCTCATCGTCATCTTCGTCTTTTACGTCGAGTATCTACATGAAGGTAATTTTATATCAACCACTAATTAGACGCGCGCGTCACTGCGACGTCGTGGCAGCACGTGCCGCTCGACGGGCCCCCCCCAGTGGGTCGAGTGCCTCTGACTTTTCGGTCCAGGGACCATGGAGAACCGAGAGAGACGGAAGAGCCAGAGCAGGGTAGTAAAGAAAAGAAAGTAGGGAAAGATGAGAAAAAAGAAGGGCGGGACCCGGAGAACACGAGAGGAATGAAATTGATGGTAGGACGTAAGAAAGGAAGGGATAAGATCTTGCTGCTGGTGGATTTTACTCCTCGACGCCCCGAGGTCAGATTCCCTGAAACCGATGACCTCCGAAAATACTTGAGGGTTGATTTGATCCCCTGGAACCAAGATAAATAATGAAATGTCACGTTACCAACCCCCCCCCCCCTCACAGTGACACTGTGGACGATGACTAACATCGTGAACCGTTCAATACGTTTCGCTTGATATCCATTGAGCGACATGAATTACAAAATTGAACTTTGACCCCCGTGACAAAAGACTATCAATAAAAATCAACAGTCCCTTTCGTACCAACTGTATGACGGTAAAAATTTTTTTCCGCTTTGGTAACACCACTTTTTACCTAAGACTATGGACTGTTCCTCCGCAAACGGAACGGTCAATTAATTTAATTGTTATTTAATGGCCTAGTATTATCTAGGGAAAAGAAGCTTCAGTACCCTAGGGACATTAATACCGTCTCGGTAAGATCGCCAAAGAAACCAGACAGACCGTATACCAAGATCCTCGTATCGAGAGACTCTTGATACCTGATTAATCACATATCGACAATCAGGTTGAGGATCGTGATTGAATTGTATACAAAAAAAAAAAAAAAGATTAAAAAGTAAAATCAACGTTCCCCCTTAGCAGAGTACCCAGCAGACGTCCACCCAGAGTCTCTCTCGACATCGTTTAATTATTCATCCGCGTGACGCTTTAAATGGTTCACCAGCAAGAAGACTCTCCGAGTTCCCTTCGCTCCGGCGATTGCGCACTTTTATTTTTTCTCCATTCCACAAAGCAAAAGCGTCGTCGAACGAACTTCAGTAGCGGATGACGCAAAGCGCGTGCCCCTTGTCAGAAAGCAACGGCAGCGATCGCCACCGCAGAAAAACATGGACCGGTACGTCGAACGTACATACTGAACACAGCAACTTCTCAACGGAGCCCATCGATCAGCATCACCAGGCTAACCCATCGTTTCTTGCGATATTAACGCTTTCTCGCGCAGCTACGGTGGCCAAGTCGTTGATCATAGTCAGGAGTTAAGCCGCGCGGACTGTACGGTAAGATTCTTAACGGTAACAAGGAAGCTACGGATATAAGCCTATAACGCGATACAAATAACACACAACCCCCTAATTGGTATCTAAAAATTGTTATCGGTTGCCATTTCAAAATTTACCCAATTATCTTGTCACCCAATCGTACGAAGAATCAAAATCCCTAGTAAGGCCAAGGAAACTGCGTACCAGGAAAAAAAAAAAAGAAATTGTACGAACGCGATGCAAGGATCGCAGTTCGCTGCAGGCGTGCAGAGTTTGGCGTCCTAGATTCCAAAAATATCCAGGGTACCTAACAATGGCTTGAGGTCGACCACCAGACTAGAAAAGAAGTTAGGGATGGTTAGGGGAGGACGAGGGGGGCGGTTACGAAATGGTTTGGGAACACGCGGTTCGTGACGACGTAGTAGAATGAGGTATGGTTGGGCTTCGGTTTATCATTTTGTTTCACAGGATACGATTGTAATATGCGAGAGACAAAGTGTCACTGAATTCACTATGAGAGTCCTTGGGATCGTTAGACGGGTTAAGAGCGCCTAACCTCAAAATCTCAAAAATCCTTAAAGTTCGGGATACGGATATAGGTCACGTATTATTATGGGATGTATATTAATACATCTGTATATAATATATAGTCCGTTGGCGGTATGTACTAGGATCCGTCGTATTTGGAAAGCCAGCTGCGCTATTGAATTTTAATTCGTATTCTATTAGCGCTAGAAAATCGTTTTATCGATTACACCGGGCCGACTTGTAGGCCGGTAGTATCCCCGTAATCCTTGGGAACGACGAAAAGGTCCTGGAAAGCAGACAGGAGAGACAGAGTATTCCATTGGGAGAGTCCGCTCAAGGATAATACTTTCGTTGTCCAGGAAACTCTGGGTAATTACCAGTCGCCCAGGAAATTACGATATCGAAGGAATAGGAGGCCGGATTGCGGTAACATCTGCGTGAAGGATATACATATAGTATATGTATGTGTGTATATGTATACGTATATAGGTAAAACATACATTATATAGTCTACTATGGATGCACGAGGGTATCTGGTAACATATATCAAACGACATAACCTCGAAATACTAGACTTTTCATACTCGCATGTCTACTTGGCGGTCAGCCATTTTCTAAAATTAACAAAATACTGGTTCCCTTAATCCCCTAACAATTGGACGCGCCATTCGATAATCAGCAGAGCCAGGAAATTAGAATATCGATAAGAGTGTGCTGGGAAGTTAAAGTTCGTCCACTGAAGCAGGAACGAAGGACGTGAACATAGCAGCAAGTCTTTTCTTTTGTTACGCAACAAGCGATGCCGTGAGAATAGAACCTGTAGGTTAGGTACCCATCAACTTACTTCTGATTGGTGGGGATTGCTTTGAGGATCGCGAAAAAATCATAGAAATGGAGGAAAGAATAGAGGATAAATTATTATTATTATACCTGCTAGCAAGTAATCTGGAAGTGATATCCTACTTGGAGTTAACCGACTACATCTCCGCCATTGCTATACTTCCCCGATTCCGTCCCCGTGAACGCAGCACGTACCAACCTACGTATGAGGAATTTAACGGAGAGCCGGGGGATTCGGGCGTGAGAATAAAAAGAAAGGAAGAGAAGGAGAGAGAGAAAAAAGAGAGAATCGAGATAATAGAACTAAGAGCACAGAGGTCCATTGAGAATCCCATATAAACCGTAGCTACCGTCGGTCGCTATATCCACAGACGTAACGTCCAAAATACAAGCAAGAAGTAGTCAACTACAAGCGAACCTAACCTACAGAAAAGTCATGTGACAGCAACAACGTGAACGCAGTTACAATAGACGTGGCACGTAAGATAGAAAAAAAAAAGAAAACTTGCCCTAAGCTTTTTCGTATCAAACGAAAAAGAAATTGCCTAGAAATTAGTCCACTTCTCCGCGAGCCGTCTGACTGCCTGTCATTCGACTATTTACTAACGGTCGCGCTTCGCCGGTGAGTTCCACGTTCGAACGCCAGGAGGCGCAACGTCTCGAAGAAAAGAATCGAGAACGAACAATGGTAAACCGACACAAAAGTCGCGCAGCCCGTAACTTTTAGAAAGTATAGTAATGGTCGCAGTATCGCGAAGGACAATGGACGCGATATAAATTCTTTCTTTATAGGTATAATGCAGACAGAAAGACTTACACAACTCTTCCTCGTCATTCCCTCGCCGTAGAATTCCGTCAGTTGGTGGGGTATTGTAACAACCTACTGGTTATACGAATCGACACTCACTGCCCCAAGGGCCACCCACAAACCTAACCTATAAGACCGCCTACCATTATACCTACGAGAAAACGTGTTTTTGATTCACGCAGTATTTAAAATACGTCGTGCCGTCTACGACGAATTACCTCGCTGTACATCTACCTCGGACATCAGTCCCGTCGACTGCCGCCAGGCGGCGGCGTCGTCGTCGTCGTCGTCGAAGATTAGAAATGACTCGAAGGGCTGGCAGAGACTTTCGTAACCAAGGTGCGTTGCCGTTATTTCTTCTTTTCAATGTGAAAAATGGCGGCAGATGGGTCAATAAATTTTATCCACTCTCCCGATCTAAATTGGAAGAACCTCGAGGTTAAGAATCGTTGGACCGTGGGAATATTTTTATTTCTACCGACTGCCCTACGGCCGTGTCGAAACGATAGGACAATAAACAATAAATAAGAGGATGCTGAACGATACTGAGAGAAGGATGGAGAAAGTTCACAGTGCGATCAACGATGTCTGTCTATCTTTTGGATAATTAATTACAGTAACAGTCACATGGGAATACTATTGATGGTTGTACATAATGTGACCCATGGAAAGAAAAAGTATCAAGCCTGTTTCACAATGGTGTCGTTAGCTGGGGTCTTATCGGTATGACTGCGGGTGCAGCTATAAACATTAGTTACCACTTGAATACAATAACGAGATTGACGAACAATCGATGTCAATCATAGAACCGGTTTGTGTTCTAGAAAGTTTATATTTCATTAAAAACTGATGAAGACCACAGGAAATTACGAGATTATCAGGAATATTGATTTTTCCTTATCAAAATACGTACGTCAAATACTGTTTCTAGCGTGGCACCGATTTTCAGCGTCTTTCGGAACATGATTCTAGCTTCAGGTTATTATTACACAGTTACATTATCTTGTACGTGTAACACAGGAGAAAAAAGCGTGTACAGGCACAACTCGGACAAAGTACGCTTATGGATATTTAGTAGGGGTAAAGCTAATGGCGGCATCGACAAGTAAACGTATTAAACAAAGAAGTACGTTAAACAGATGAAAAATTCAGTGGCTCTTTTACAGACGGGAAAGTTTTCTCGTCCAATACGCATATACAAAGATCGATATAATGATTTGTGCATGTGTCACTGTTATATATGGTATAGACAGTACCGTATACAGGAATAGATAAAGAACTTTCCATTTGGGGGGTTAGACTCCATTTCGTACGATTACCGGCAATTGGCTTTACTATCCAGTAGTGGTGCTGAGTTCGGCGAAGTGAACTCGATGAAGAAACAAAAAAAATTACTATGCTTAATAAAAAACAATTTCGGGTCCTCGTATCATTTTTTGATTAAAAATTGTGCATTTTGTCCAAGTGTCGGGGGAGGATGAAGAAAAAAAAATTCAAAGGGATGCTACCCCCAGTAGGTCAGACAACTGACAGAGACTATTCTATCACTATGGACTGTAACGTGGGTCGGCTCAACTTCTGTGAAACAGTGTAAAGCCGCCATTTTGTATTAAGAAAAAAATTTTTTTTTAATACGTAAACAATTTCCCACGGTCTCCCTTTAAAATTGACTTCTTCCGAATAAGGTCAAAGAGCCATAAATTGTATCATAGAAGCTTTCGGTGACATTACCTCCTCTCTTCTTATCATGAATATATATATACACACATGTGACTGACGTCATAGCTTAAATAGGACACGAATACGTCTCTGAAGATTCGCTCAGATCATAAATTAGAAATCCCAGTCTATCGGGATACGGGACTGCTTCGTCATGGTTGCATTTGCAGTGGCTATGAATCGAGCATAACGTACCCCAGGTTACGCGAAAGAAGTAAAAGAAAAAGCGTAAAGGAAAAACAAAATATATTAAAAGTGAGAAATTAAGAGACGATAAAAATATCAATGGCCATTCGCACGGTTCAAATGCATTATGAATGAAATAAAGGCGGACCCACGCGTGAGCGAAAAAAAAAAAAAATGAAATGAAGTATGGCGACAAGTATTCAAATAATTTTTAATGTCGTTCAGGTTCGTTAAATCATTTCTACGTATTGTGACGCACTCGATGACACTAAGGTATGTGAAAGATCATTAAAAAAAAAAACTCGTGGATTCCCAATGCCGGTATGACAAGAACTATGAGACTGTTTTGTATACAAGAGGATGGCTTGTGTGGTCCACGCGTCTGAGAAGAGGCGGTACAGCCCTTTCATCTTGATCCTGAGCAGTCATCTGGTTGCGAGTTGACGTCATTAGTAATAGGAGAGAGAGTGGGTGAGTGAGTGGGAGGGGTAGGGGGAGGATGGGCGGGTTGCGATGACGTGGACACTGTTTAATCCTTAATGACGCTGATTGACTTTGATTAAGAATCGAATTCGTTCACCTGATAAATTCCTAACGTGGCTACCAGCTGCCTAGAGACGAAGAAGAAAAAAAAGAGACTGATCGTTCTCTTTAGATTTTACCGACGCATTGTCTATGGAATGATTAGACGCAACGAATTACTAAATCATCGAAACGATCGTTACTCATCACGTATGCAATTGGATTTGGGCAGTAATAATAATTTAAAGTGTACAAACTGTCATGGCGGTAATCGAAAGCGGCGTATATGGATCAGGTGTAAATTGTTCTAGAAGATTCCAGATAAATATGTCCATAAAGACGAATGGGATGTCATGCGGGACGTAGGACTCGCGGGAATACGAGATACCCCATGAAAAATTCACGGGGTTACTTTCCTGTAAGGACCAGCGTCACTGTGCAGCCAAGCTGCAGGAATTGATCGACTTGAAGTTGCCGTCGAGAGTCGAGCGGAGGTGGCGCTCTCTGGCGGCCGCTTTCAAAGTCGAAGGTACCCAGTCGCACAGACGGAAATGGACGGAGCGAGCGACTTTCCAATGAGACAGGAAGAGAGTTGAGGGAGACGAAAAGAAAAAAGAGTGAAGGGCTGAAATATATAGGACGGGATAAATTGAGATCTTCAAAGGAGGATAGCAATTTATCGAGGTTCCTGCACGAGACCCTAGAGAAAGATCGGGCCTGTCATTATTATTTTTTTTTTTACAATTTATCTTCGATCCTCATACATTTATTATTCGTTATTTCGCCAGCGACATGCGTCAATGAACCACGAGAGATTCGCTGAAAGACGAAAAGTAAGTCGAAGAGCGAAAACAAAATACAAAAAAAAGGGTCGGAATAAGGTAGAAGGAGAATAAGATTAATTTTTAAAAAATATATTTAAGAAATGTGTGGATTCGCGTAAACAACGCAAATCCAATTTTTTAACAAAAGTATACATCTCACCCACCCCTGACCCTGTGAGATTCATCGACAGAACCATCAAGCGGCAAACGTAATCTCTCAGTTAAAAGTTAAATTCCCACATTGAATTTTGTCGAAAATTCATTAAGCGACCGATTGACTTTTTTCAGGTATAAAAGAGTGCAGGTCGTTTCTATGTCGGCGACCTGGGAACTGGAGGCTGGCTCAATTTGCCAGATAAATACGTGGCGCGCGAATCGGAGGAATTTACGAAAATTTTCCCAAAAAACCCAGGCGAACAGAAATATTGCGGAACCCCATAGAGAATTTGAAATTTCAAAATAAACGCCCACAGGCGAACCGTTGACAACGTAAGTAAAGGTCAATTCGATCGATCGACGTCGAAGTAAAAATAATATCGCAATTAAGGAATCGATCGTCTGATCGATCGTGAATATTCGGCCATGGGAATGTCTGCATTCCTTCTGTATATCTATATCTGAAACTGGTCGGAATAATCAATACCTAATGACGGCGGCTGACGATGAAGCTACATTTCGACATCTGGACTCTCCAATAACAATCGATACCGACGTCTCGACGCCTTCTCGAAAAACCGACGGCAATTACAAGAAGGGAATTACACGGCTGTCAGGCCGGAAATTAGCGGCTGGAGGCTGCGGGTGGGTGGAGGGGGGTCGGTGCCATAAAGAAGATCAATATTAAAATCAGATTCCTTGTACACGCGGTAATACAAGTAATAAGGTGTGTGCACGATAACTGCCTACGAGCGCCATAGACTATAGCCAATATTTAAAAAAAAACATACAGCCTTAACGAACCGACAAAGATACCAAATGTCAAATACGACATAGCAATAGAAGTAAATATAAAGCGTAAAGCGGTGCTTGTGGGAAAACAAAATTTGTAATTTTTCAAAATACTTAGCAATTTTGACGATCGCCACCCACGATTATTCGGGGCGCCAAAACACTACGTATAAATAACCTAAACAGACGCTCTACCAGTGGGCTTCCCGTCGTCCGCTAGAGTAGTATATACGTATACACGCGAAACGTGAGAATTTTCTAGGAATTTGTACCTCGCGGAAAAGAAATAAATAAATAAAAACGAAGCACGTACAAGGTATATATACCCGTATACAAATCTTGGTATCCGTATAGTAAAATTTGCAAATGCAAAAAAAAAAAGAGAAAGGGCACGACTTGCCAGCAGGGATTTTCCGAACACAGAAATAAATAACGGTATCCGCGATGCTGGTGAACCTTCAGGATTTGGTTGTCTGTGTCTCGAATTCTCGCGTATTCTGCTGAAATTCTGGCAGAGCCTCCTGGCCGAGGTCCAGCCCATTTCACCGAAGCTGCAGCGTCGTATATATGCTTTACACACACACAGACAGTCTGCTCAAGGAGCATGGGCCTAAAGCCCATCTTGAAAGCCTAATAAAAAAAAAATGTAACAGCAATTCCCGAAGCGGGCGAATTGGCATACTTTTATAATGTACTGATACCAGCGATAACCCACGATTCAAATGATCCCTTATAAAATGAAAAAAATAATCTGATCGCTAAAAATTATTTTGAAGAAAAATTCCTATTATTTTCTGCCCACCGACCCAACTTACTACGTATACTGTCCTATCCCGTTATACCACCCTCATCACGTAACCCTACCCAACTCTTTCTCCCGCAATTCCCTGGGCTCCCCGATTACCAGGTTCGCCCGACTCTTATATTTGTCCGGCGTACACGCGATCGTCCCGAGTCAATTCGAATTAACAAAGTCCAAGAAATACAATTCCGCAGCCGCGGCTCATTTAATCTCGGCGCGTTACGGCGGAGATCCTTGCACGTGCAGTAAAGCCGCCGGTAATCAATTCCCTGGTAGTTATCGTTATCGATTCCCGTGACCGATTCCCAATCACGGTCGCAATATGATACATAAAAGCCAACAGCGTATCCCTACAAGGAGTACGAAATACATAACGGTACTGAAGCAAGCATTAAAAAATTTAATAAATAAAAAAAAAAGTTACCGGCCAACCAAAGAAAAAAAACCCCGCAATTCCGACTCGTACGTATAGGCGCGTATATATAAGTCTAACCTCAACTCGTTCGCGCATGCGCACGCGCGATTCTCTTAGCACGAGCGATTCGCCTAATTAACTTTTTCAATTAGACTTTCCGTCCAGACCCACTGAGACTCGAGGCGAGTTCCTAAGGTAAATCCGGAGAAGGAGTATTTACGCGTGTACACACCGGAGCGCGAGATTCATTATTTTTCTATTTTATCTTTTTTTTTCACCCTCTGGCATCTCAACGCAACCCCAGGGCCAGCAGCTTCGATTAAGAGCGCGATCGACGCTTCGGCCAGTCAGGAGTTTTAATTGAATCGAAAATCCGGTAGGTCATAAAGAAAAAAAGAAAAATTTAATATATTAAATTTAAATTGGCTTTCACTATCCCACCGACCAACCGTACGGTATTAGCGTACCATTGTGATCGGTGACACTTTGATTATTCTCCGAAGAGTCGACGTGATCTGTTACATAATTTTACCTCAATAAGTTAAGCCGAATAAATTGCCAGTGAGAAAATTATCTGTTATCCGTCCTATCGATGATTTATTAATATCGTTTATTATATACCGATATATATGAAATTCTATTTTCAATGTTTAAATATCGTGTCGTAGCCAAACATAGGCTTTCCATGCTACAGGATACCACAGGAAGGTGTGTTTCCTTGTCAAATATGTGAGAAAACAAGAGTAGCCTATATAAATATAAATATATATATATATATACATATATACAGAAAGGCTGAAGACGAAGGCCCAATAAGCCACTAAGGAACCACCGAGGAAACCCCGTGAGAAACCCTACTCAAGCGAATTGACGTGGGAAAGTTATATTTATTTTTTCAACGAGACGTACAGTCGCCGCCAACGGCCTGATAGTTCAGGTCGAGCACGTGTCTGCCCATGATAGAAGTCATGAGAGGCTGATATTGGCTAATGGAAAATTCATTGGATACAGCGAGCAGCCTAGTAGGAATGATAATCCAAGTAAAAAATCGGGCCCATTAATATAGAGGAGATACCGGAGACACGAGAGCTGCGGATTCATCGTCGTTTGACATATGCGAGACACACGTGCACGTTGCTGACGTCACTGAGCGATATCGAAGACACGTGCCTGGACGTAAAAGTCTCAAGGGACAAGAAACAATGAGGGACCGCGTGGTTGAGAGGGCAAGGATGGACGAGAGTATAAGAGGGAACCGGATGAGAAGTAAAAGCAGACCCGAGGAAGATGCGAAATAATGCAGCGGCTGGCTGCGAATAATAACGGCTGAGGTAAACTTATCGAGGGAAACAGCAGATTAACCGAAAGTTATTTTTATAATTAAAGAAGAAAAATTCGTGTTATCCGATACGTATGGGCGTAGTGGGCAACTTGGATAAATACATTTGGACGGCTAACACTCGTAGGGTGTCTCTGGAGTACCTATTCGTATACTGTAAATAAAACGGAAGCGTCGCATGGAACGTAATAAACGTTAAAGTGAAAAAATGACAGTGTCGTATGGCAAAGATAGGAATGGAGCATGAGAGAAATAAAAATAACTGTGAACGTGGCAATATGTCTGCCGACCTTAAACACTGTGAATCAGTGAGACGACAGGGAGTAGGGTTTAAATTTATTCGTCGCTGGCGACAGAAAGAGAGAGAGCGAGAGAGAGAGGGAGAGTACAGTCGCCAAGCGCCCCCTCATTACGTATAAAGACGTATAGATATAGCCAGTGATAAAGTGCGAGAGAGAGGTAAGCGATAAATAATAATAATCCGCAGAGCCACTCATTATCCGAGGAGGCGCCACTCTATTCTCGCCGGATGAAATTGGAGCAGTCAGTCCTCCGCTAAAAATAAAGGCCTACCCTGTATGAATGGCTGCGGGACGTGAAATCGGGCCATTTGCCTCCGTGCGTATAGCCCATCGTAACTTCCGTTGAGGTTATGTTCGCAGCCCGCTGTCATTGCGCATTGTAAATACCGCTGGTGGCGTTGTTCACTGAGCCAATTGAACGGCAAGGGATACTTAGGCGTCATCGAGACAGAAACGATTAAATCGGTGGTTAAGCAAACCTTAGGTCCTATCCACATATTCAACAGTATCGGAGTCTGGTTACTTGTATCGGATATCCATTCTGTCCTGCTCCCTTTTGTTTTCGTACCGAGACACACCGTGACGTTTGAAGGTTAGCCCGACCCGTGCACACCCGATAGACGCCCGTTTGTTTACGCGTCCTGCTTGCGTAAAATCGACAGGAAGCCCTCGCCAAAGGCCCCGAGTCCGAGTCTTAATCAAATTCTCGTCGAATTTATATCTGTACGTGCAGCTACGTGAAAATTGACAGGGCGACGTGAAAACATCGCGTCTACCAGCCCTTACCCAGAAGTCTGTGCGATACGAACGGTTACTCTAATGGACGTTCCGGAAAATGGAGAGACGTTCAAGGAGCTCGAGGACTGCCGTCACGGGATGGTTCTACGACTGCATTTTAACGAGCGTTAAAGCGACGGTACGAAGCTTTACGATTGTCCAATCGACAGACACTTCGCCAACGACTGCCGCTTTACGGCGTCGTTCACTTAAAGGGAATTCGAAACGCTCGACGCGCTGTGAGACAGGACAGTTTCAACTACCCCCCCCCCCCCGCCCTTCACTCCCAGCCAGATACGTAAGTACACGCCCCATTATGCGTTCAACAGCCAATAAAAACATTTCGATAAGACGATTAATTCTTTTTTTTTTTTATTATTATTCAAAATTAATTATCTCGTATCACCATATACACAACTGCGGATAAAGCGCTTAGGATTACTCGACGAAATTCCTTTCTGTTATAACTTCGGTCTCGTCGTACTTTCGTTAGTTATCGTCGAAAAAGAAAAATGGCCGTCTACACGACTCTTCCGCGGTATCCAATAAACCAGGCATTCAAGCCGTAAAATATTTACTCGAGGGCCACGCGAATCGGATGAAAGGTATAATTTTTGTTAAACTTTAACAGGCAGACGCTCTCGCCAGCGGGCGGATCGATGTCCGGTATCAACCGAGAGTGGACCTCGTACATATGTGTACATATGTGTACGTAGACCTTTTAGTACATGTCGGCCACATCGGAAAAATATTTAACAAAGCGGAACGTGGTATCGTGGACAATTTTCATAATGTCATTCTTAACCAGTTCTTCCATTAATATATAAATATAACGGTGCATAAGCGCTGCTCAAAGATACCTGGACGACATTGATACCTGCACTTTAGGTGATACATTTGCCACCCAAGAAGTACCTAACAACCCTTTAACAAATATACTGTACACGATATACGTATATGCTAAACTCCAGTATATCTATAGTGTCTTGTTACAGATACCTACCTACTATAATATAATACTCCGTGAAACTGTATACACATATACATCCTATGAAAAATTGTCGCAGGCACTTTTATCGCGTTATTGCGTTAGAGGTCTTATCGTCGTTCCCAAGAGAAGGGAGTTCGATTACTCGTATTGGCTGCGCCTCTCTCTCTCTCTCTCTCTCTCTCTCTCTATAGATATATAAACACATTATTTATCATATACATAGATATACAAAGTATATGAAAAATTGTCAAGGAAAATTGGAACCGACAAGGTAACGTAAGCTGCAGTGCAGCTTAAACAGAAGTGGGTCGCTAATACGAGTAACTGATTATGACAAGTCGCCACAGTTTCATGTATACAGTAAAAAAAAAAATAATGGAGCAAAACCGATTTTCATTTATCCTTCAAGTAACGGCCACTTCGAGTAATTGCCATTAGATAATTTACAACGATCGTAAACCTTCCGTCGCGTGAACGTTGTACAACAGTAACGCGAGTCCAGGGGACTGCGCGGGGATAACGCGGAGTCCAAGGGGAATCGACGATCGTTCAACGGAGAGTCTGTTGATTGGCGGGAAGTTTAAAAAATTCTTACTTTGTCCGCAATGGGAAATCGATTGTTGTTCGATAAATTATATACCGCGGTTCACTAGCATTGACACCGTATATTAAGTATATACAGTAAGTGCACATATCGTAACGTGGGTAAAGGCGGATACGCAGTGCTCCGTCGAATCAATGAAAATTTACATAACGCCCAATTCACGTGTGAATTATTATAATGAAAAATTATTTTCAAGCCAATTCACGCCCCTTTCTTACAGTTTGACTGTATCGATCGAATGTCGAATTACAATGCGTTATCGTGGCTCCCTCGAGACAGAAGTAGGAAGACTAACTACGCGGAACGGAACAAAACAGTTGTTCCCGTGACCTCGGCATTTCCCGTTCCCATTGCTAGAGCCACGCCGTCGGCTGAGAATTTATTTTTGGACTTCGAGCATCCGTCGGGATCGAGTATGGGCGGCTGGAAAAGTCCGTTTCACTGAGCAGGCGCAATACATTGCATAAGAGAAAACAACAGCTAGCGCACTACAGATGATAAGATGGATGGAAATCTGGTGACATTTAAAAAAGAAGTCCATACAAAAAATCCTAGGGACTTTTATCCAGTCACAATGCATACTTAAATCGTTATTTCGAATTAAATACACCAATTTTGTGACCCTTGGATCTTACGCTGTTCTCACGAAGAAAGAAAACCTAATGTGGACGACATTAGTAGCAGGTTCTGCCAATTTTCACATTTGAGTTCGTAGTCCTTGTGTAGTCTCCATGGTTACAATCGTGCGTTATAAATGGCCGCGATCCGTCAGTCACGAAAGTCACTCGACAGATCGCGGCAATTTTTTTCAATTATCCCTAAACAATATCCACGTAACCTTGTCTGAACTCAAGCAGAGCCCTTGTCAATAATGAAATCAGAAAGTGATCAACAGTCGTCGAGCAGATTTGATAAGACCCAGACTGCCTGTCGAATGGCAGCAAGGCAAAGCGCGAGGCTTACAAAGGCACTAGAGCGACGATTTTAATTATCGACTACTAATTAACGATACTGGGATATGAAATTAACGCCCACTGTTCCAGCACGCGTAGAAACGGTACACCTCCGCTCTGCGTTCGAAATCGTGTCGCAATAGTTCGACCGTTTACCACTAATTATCCTAGGGCCTCGTTAATCGGAATATTTATCTTATCGTGAAGAAAAAAATAAAAACAAAAAAGAACGTCGATGGTCATCGATAAATAAATCAACGCCGTCCGTGAAAAAAAAAAAATAAAAACGTACTAAAAATACATTCCCTAAAATAGAATGAAAAGAGAATAAATAAATACCCGTGTCCAATGAAAAATTGCCGATTTATCAAATACAGAAAAGAACGATGTCCAAGCAGACGAGTAATTAAATAGAGACTCTGAAAAATTCACGTAGTCGGCATTCGTTACGGAGGCACGTCAGACGAGCGTCTGTCTTATTTTTCTAGTTTTACAAAAGCCGCGTGACCCGCATAACGTGACGTTTACGAAATATACATTCGAAAGACCGTGAGCGCAGCCGTTGGCGGTAGATTCGATAAAGAAAAGAAAAAAATAAAAGAAAAAGAAGCCAACTGCGGCAGTCATAATGATATTACCATCTAACGTCAATAAGAGTAGCATTCCAAATATGCGCGTAGGAGGGGGGGGGGGGTGGTCGGTCTGTGTATATCGGCCAGTTTGGATTTCTCACGGCGTGACTCTAGACAGCGTGTATATACACATATGCAATAGTACACAGTAGTAGCAGCTTTTTGGTGAGAGCTAATGTTTACCAGGTCTTAATGTCAGGCAGGGACGCGTCCTGTGCCAAAGCCAACATCCGAATCGACTTTGGCTATAAGCCGACGCGAATTGCGATTTGAACGTGGTTATCGATCACGTCCGATTATCCCTTCGAGCCTCAAACCACGGATCAAGAAGATCGATTGGATATCAATGTCAGCCTGGCTTGTCCTGCCTCTTGAAAAGTTCAAAGGGCTCAGCCAAGAGGTGGCCGAAAGGAATCCGACGGCTACAAACAGTCGCAGCTCGATCATGCCGTGTCAATTTTCCTTTAGTCACAACAAGTCCACCGCGTTAACGCCGCATAACAGATATCTCGAATAACATAGCGTACGGATGACTCCAAAAATAATGACGATCTTATACTCTCGCGTTACGCTACGAGCATAATATTTGTCTCGTTTAAATATACTAAATATCCGACACACGTCAAAGTGCAGTTGCACAAATTAAAAGCAGAGCGTACCTGTTTGAGCTGCGCACTGGCCCATTGCGCAATTAAACGTAAAAATCAGACTGTCTGTAGCCGTGTACATAACTAGCAGTGAAAATAAGTCGCTCCGCCCGTTTCAATACGAACAGCA
Organism: Trachelus tabidus; assembly: GCA_030142655.1. Classification (NCBI taxonomy): domain Eukaryota; kingdom Metazoa; phylum Arthropoda; class Insecta; order Hymenoptera; family Cephidae; genus Trachelus; species Trachelus tabidus. Next base: position 2,901,804 of record JARQTI010000454.1, on the reverse strand, counting down.
TATGGGCAGGTCTAGATTAACCTTAGCAAAACGTGTTCCACGGATCCAATAGACATATATCAATATACCTGAGTATACGGATATATAATGTACGTAGACAAAACAATGAAGAAGGCGGGGATGGGTCAGATAACCAACCAAAAAGACATGAGAGTATAACGAGTAGCGACTGGTTAATATAGGATTTTACAGCGAAGCGATGCGAGTGTATGGCGGGAGATTCAAAAAAGTGAAAATAATAATCAGGCCTGTAGGAAAGGACGGTCGAGGCTTCTGAGCCCTCGACTCGCGGTCGTAGTCGCATCGGTGCTTAGCTCTTGTCTACGTATTTTTTTCACTCCGTGTAAAGGTTCCCTTTGTTTTCGTCCTTTACGTGTCTTAATTTAAAATCGTGACTTGGCCGCTTCTTCCTGATCGCTCAACTCGAATTCCATAACCCTGTGAGTACCTATGTGAAACGGACGGACTACGTGAATTATGGGGAGCTAATGGCGAGCCGGACAATTAGCTTTCTTCGAAGGAGATCGATGAACAGTTGATCGGGCGTTACTCTAACTCGACACCTTGGACCTTTGTTGCCCAATAGAAATACAGGTATGGATTCCTTTGATGCAGTACCGCTGAATTATTTATCGACGCTATGGAATGTTTTTATTACGCTACCCCGCCACGCGCAGTCTTCCTCCTTTAACCTTTATCGGCATCGCCTTCGCTTCTAGCAACTTTTTCAAGTCCAATCAGGCGTATTTGTATGCTGGTTTGAGATAGAAATTTTTAACGATCGCCCTGGTGTACTTAAGCATCCTGACGTTGTTTCTATATGATAATGGAATGGCTTATCAAATTGCAGGATATTGATAACGAAGCTGTGAGCTCGAATACTTTTAGGCTGTATTAACGATCGCGAGGTAGACCTTGCGAAACCTAACCTGTAACTGTCGGGATCCGTGGATAAATATTGAAATTTGTTTATCTACGTTTTTGGATCTTCTTAATCTTTTCTTATTGAGGGACGACTGATAACTGGTCCGATAAAAAGTGCATGAATGACGATGCTTTATTTTTTTTTACCGATTTAACCTCGCGAGATTGTTTTCCTTTTTCACTTTTCTTTTTTTTTCTGACGAACTTTGCAAATTGGGTGTGGTCGTCCTCCAGGGGAAGATTTTTAAGGTCTGTTGTATGCATCGTATGCGGAGCTCTCGGAGTATCTGGTTAACGCTGGGACGGTTCACTGGGCACTGACTGATCGTCAGTAGGTTAAGGAGAAATGGAAAGAGCGAGGAAGACCGAGCGAGGGAATGAAAAAGAATAAAAGAACGACGCGTGCTGTCAAACAGAAGTTTCTGTGAGCATAACCTCGAAATGGTGTATCGTTCTTATTTAATAACTTCTGTAAAATTTCAGGGTGTGGTCCTAGTCTTCTAACGTAATTAAAGACTGAAGATATATGGAAAAATTAATTAATTACGTGTCAGGTTGGAATTGAAAACGCTTTGTCAAAATCTCCCATAAGTGACAATACCACAAAACCTAAGCAATAAAGAGAAGACAGACAAATAAGGTTACCAGGAAACAAATAAAATGCAGGGGTGTGGTTCGCTTGATTGAAATTGAAGAGATAAACTACAAGAAAACCAATGACAGATAAAAAAAAAAGGGCAAACCGTTAAATCACTTTTAAAAAAGTGGCTCGAATGACAAGATATATTTGACAACCACCTGCCGACCGTAGAAACGTTACCCTAAATGAAATCCTAAAAATAGATTTGTCCCAGGCAAGACAATAGAGCACACGAATGACAGTTACAAACAAGATGAAATTCGACTTGATTAAAGAACAAACAATCCATACAGAGCGAATGCCCGGTGCCAAAATAGATATAAGAATTATGAAAGGAGACAACGAATGACTTAGAGACACAGTAAGTCAGTAAGTCAGTCAGTCAGTAAAACAAGTAGCTAGGGTATTGATTTGGTGACAGATCGTAGCGATGCGGAGGCTTCGTCGAGAGAGGGCTCGCCGCGACTCCGGCAAGGAAGGAAGAGTTCTGGTACGGGTAGCCTGATAATTATATATAGCGTCCGGGCCACGAGCCACGCACCTAAAGACTAAGCGCGTTAAATATAGACGAAATGCAACGAGGACGTCGAGAATCCTCCTGGGGAATAGGAGAGAAGGCTGTTATGATAGCGAGAGACGATGAAGTTGCAGTGGCAGCGACCACGGCAGTGGCGGCCATGGCCGACAGCACGGTATATCGTCTGCTAGTCCCCAAGTGCCGCGACACGTTCGTTATGTATGTATGTGTGTGTATATATGTAGAGCGAGTAGCGACAACCGGAATCAGGATCTGGTAAGGTATAAATCGACGAGGCTAAAAGTCATGGATATGAGAGACGATAATATTCAATGTTATGTACTTACTTTCCGAGTTCCTCCTTGAGGTCGTAGTTATCACTGAACCGCGTGCAAGCTGCTTGGGCAGCCATACCGACAAACTACAATATTTACTTCACTAGTGAAAACCGAGCGACTACGCTAGGGAACTTGGCAGGTCAAATTCGATCGATAAAACTATGTTAGTAGACGGGGCGCCTGTCCGCAGGGCCGAAGTCCCGTGGCACAGCTTCGGCAAATCTCGGCCGTGCCAGCGAATATTTGCGGCACCGACTGATTTTACACGGCGCGACCGCTCCGCTCGCCGGCAGACCCTCGACTGACTCGCGTAGTGCGACGTTACCAGCCAACCTCCGATAAATAATCCAAAGACGATCCTCTCCCGTTTAAATTTAGACGTTAATTAATCAACGATACCAAGGGATATCGTACTCTTTACTGTAAACTCGGCACGATTTTTCACTGGCATCACGGGACGACGTTTTACCGTGTACTCCTTCGCAGCGACGCTCCACGGGAAACTCGGTGGATGCTTCCGAAATTTTGGAACCGTACGCGCCTGACCGATAACGCGCCTCTACTACTTGGCAAACTACCCTGCGCGCACACGGGGCGGCATCCTTCGAATTACCTAATCATCCCCAGAGCAAAACTCTTCGTTAGAGAAGTATCGGTTGCTTGTAAAAATTTAATTTTATGCTAATCGTTGAGATGCTCTTGGCTTTTCACGTTTCTCTTTAATTACATTGGATTCCTTTCTCTGTGTCTGACGTAAAGAGGATGTTTACTACTAGCATCCACGTATTTCAACTTGTCTATCTCAATGATAACAGATTGGTATGATATATTCTTCTCGTGAAATCAAAACTTCACGCTAACGCTAGTGGAATCCTCTATGGTACTCGAAAGGATTTTCTTTCCGTATCCGTGGCTGATCGCAAGGTCCTCCCTCATTTTGTTATCTAATCAGCAACGAATTGGCTGTAGTCGATTACAGATAACGATAACGTATCTGTCTGACCAGAAGCTTGCACTCACTACTACTCTCGTAGGAAAGTAGATTTGCTCATCAATTAGATTGAAAGTAGCAACCCAACGTACACGGGAGCATCAAGGAAAGTTGTGAAAGGCGCATGGAGAAAATAGACATCTTTATTTCATTGTGCATATGTATATTATATAATATAACAAAAATATTGTAGTCCAATAGTCAACCGTACACTTAACAAATCTGTCATACATAATAGTTATCATGAAAAAACTACCAAGGGGGTCTTCGCAGTCCTTCTAAGTCACATAAAAAAAATGACAGATTGAGAGACTCGCAGTTTATATTTTTTCTAAAAGATTATTGCCACTCGTTGGTTCTCATGTGTAAGAATTTAGTTCTCATTAAAAAGAAGAAAAAAAAACAAAATAAAAAGATCAAAAACTTAGAGATCCTAAAAGGTATGTGTACCCTGCCACATAACCCACATGAACATAAATGTCTACGATACACTGTCATTTACAAAAGTTCATTGCGTATTACAAAAAGAATTAATGTTTCTTCTTAGATAATAATCTTGACAGAATACCAGTCTGTCAAACTATTTTAAATGTTTGCAGTATACATGTACTTTTTTTCATGTATACGAATCTTTATACTAATCTAAAAATTTAGAATACGACGTAGAGAGGCTTTTTTTTTCGAAAAAAAAAGAAAGTATACAAGAAAATGATACAAATAGAGATATACTCAGATTCAAAAGAATACAATACTTTGAATTTCATTGCCTTCGATAAACAAATTTTGAATATGCAGCTCGAGGCTAGAGACTGATCCCATTACTAAGTACGATCACAAAATTTAGTATGCATAAGTATAATAGTACTAAATGCTAAGGGCTACGCTCATAATTTTTGTGTATATCTCAAGTGTTTACATGTAGCTACTTGTCTCTATCCGTGTCAGGTATTGTGTAATCTTTCTGTGCATAATAAGTGCACATGTTACTCATGCAAAAAGTAATTTCATGCACTTGCATTAGGAACAAAATAAAAAGAAAATATAACGAAAAATCCACGATTCTCACAAGTCAACGATAAATAGATCTCTACGATTCTATTATCGCCCGTTTGCGAATACAATAAAGGAGCAACCAGTAGCTCGCAAATTATTACAGGACGACTCTTCATCCGCCAACAGCCTGAATCGCTACATCAGTAAACCGTCTTATCGTCTTATCGAAGAGTTTAAAAGACCTGCCTCAGAAGAGTCTTTAATCTTTTCAACATGGAAGAAAACGTGATGTTATACGCGACGGCGAATGGATCTTAAAAATTAATCAATTTCAATAATCAATTAAAGTCATACTCCAATCCGTATCTCTCAAGCCCGTGGGATCTGGTTATTAGGCCAAGTGCGATTGGCATCAGTTTCAATTGTCCGAAAGCTATGGCACAAGGTGAATTTGCATGCGAGCGACAGCCACCCGGCCATTCCCACGACACTTATCGCTCCCGGTAATGAGAGTCCACGATATTGAGAATGACGTCGTTCTACTCGACTGTGACCGATTTGGCCAAATTACGAGGACAGTCGACATTGCAGCCACGTAATACTGCGATGTGGAATGACAGTAGCTGCATGGGAATTACAGTGAGAACACCCTGAAGACAGTCGACAGTCTTGGGCACCTCGAGAACACGATCGGCAAAGGATATCGTGTCCTGGTCTCCCTCCTCGCAAATGACAATTGGTCTGCCCTCGCGCGCCGTCACTTGCTGAAGAGCATTCATACATTTCTGAAAGGAAACCAGAAATAAGACGTAAATATTATCCTCGCCCGTAGAAGATGTTCCTGTGGAATTGCTTTATTACTCACAACATAGACTGGATCTCTCATGACAATCATGATCACTGGCATGGAGTCATCGACAAGAGCCAGAGGTCCATGCTTCAGTTCACCTGCCATGATCCCTTCGCTGTGCATGTAAGTCAACTCCTTGACTTTCTACACGTAAGAGAGTTTATTAGGAATCATTAGAGAAATAAAATTCAGGCATCCTGACGAGAGTAACCTTACCAGGGCGCCTTCCATGCAGGTGGCAAAGTTGTATCCTCTACCCATAATCAGAAGTGACTTATGTTGGAAGAGTGACTTGGCCAGCTCCTTGACTTTGTCATCCAGCTTCAATACCTCGCGAATCTGATTGTCCAGGTTCTTCAAGCCTTCTATGATCTACCAATGACCATATTATTAATTAGCATTAATTATTAAAAAGATTTAAATTAATTGAAATTCATATCGCATAAAGGTACCTCCTGGCGTCTTGTACCAAGGGAAATTCTGTCCTCGCTCATCACAAGAGCAAACATCACCAGGGAGATGAACTGTGAAGTGTAAGCCTTTGTACTGGCAACGCCAATTTCCGGTCCAGCGTTAATGTGAACACCGCAATGTGACTCGCGGCAGATGCTACTTCCCACTGTGTTTGTGATACCAACGATAAGTGCTCCACGACTTTTGCAGTAACGAAGAGCCATCAGGGTATCAGCAGTTTCACCTATGTACAAAATTACAAAAGTCACATAAGACAATGGAGTACTAGCTGATAACAAGAGTGCGATGGACAAAACTCTTACCAGACTGAGAAATAAAGAAACAAACGTCATCCCTGAAGACTGGAGTATTTCTATCCAGAAAATCAGAAGCCAGTTCGACCATTACAGGCAGCTCGGTGAGCTCCTCCAAAAGTTGTCTGGTAGCAATGGCAGAATGATAGCTGGTTCCGCAACCAATCAACATGAGACGCCTACACCTCTTAATCTCAGGAATGTAATCCTAAAAAAATGTGCATTAAGCTAGACAAACTAAATAGGATGTGTAAAAATAAATGTGTAAAAAACTGTGTGAAAATATAAAAAAAAAATTGTGAAAACTCACTTTGATTCCACCAAGTGTAACAGAATTATCCTGGAAATTCAAACGTCCTCTCATGGTATTGACAACAGACTCTGGCTGCTCGAAGATTTCCTTTTGCATAAAGTACTCGTAGTTGCCTTTCATGATCTGCTGAATCTCCATCTTCAGGGTGGTGATCTCACGAGCATGAGGATCATCCATGCAACGACGAAGACGATGAATGCTAAGGGCACCATCCTTAACGGCAGCCACGTCATCGTCCTGAGTATTTACATAAACAAAATTAGGATACAGTTTCCTCCAGGCAATTTGCTTTTTCTTCTTTTAGTAATACAATATCAACTTAATTCCATAGAGTATTCACCTCGAGGAAGATGACGCGATTCGTGTGCTCAATGACGGCACTGGCATCCGAAGCAAAGAAGTACTCGACTTCCTTATCCTCCAGGGGTTGAAATTCTGAAGTGCTGTCACTTCGCGGTATCACGGGCAAGTCGGTAGTACGTCCATGAGGTCTGTGATCTGTTGTGAATATTCTTAATTGTTTTTGTATTGAAAAATGTTTTTAACTTAAAATAGCTGCCAAACATTTTTGAAAATGAGGCTACGAATGCTGAGACGAAACGCAAAATTTCAACTTCATTACAAAGATTGCAGGAATTTAAGAAAATTTTCTTATCAAAGACATTCTTAATTGCCAAGTACGAAATTTCGTGTATATTTCAAATTATTTTGCATCACGTCACCACGAGACCCAAAACTAAAGCCCCACACCATGAAACTTTACCATTTGTTACTGTAAACATAAAAGAAAGAGATTAATTGTTTTACTAAGTACGAATTTGAATTAACAATGTGAATGAGGTTAGTTTATTGGTTTTAATTAATCTTCTTTGATTACTCTTAAGTTTATTCGTTAACCGCACTAAATGTTAACACACCCTGTATGTTAAGAAAAATAAAATGTTTCCCTTCGGAATCTCTTCAATTTTAGAAGACATGGTACATAATTATTTAGGATCATCAGGATCAATGATTTACTTTCTCTTCATTAGGATTCCTAAGGATTGGTTACATAATTTATAATTTTAGATGTCACATTTTTTTTTAAGTAATAGTACCTTTGATAACCATAGAGAAATTACATACAGAAGTGCAAGCATAAAAGTTATTAAGTGGTTTATGAAGAAATGCATAAATGCAATAGTGCAATGTGATTTTTGTGCAATAGGAATTTTAAATGAGCCAAAGTGAGCGAAGTGATAACGAGGCCATGCAAATAAAAACGTAATCTGAACGTAAAGTAATACCTTGAGACGCTGCATCACTGTCTGCAGAGTTTGGAGGGTAGGGAAGTACAAAAAAAACAAACAATTAATAAACAAACCATGCTGAGACATTACATAACAAAACAATACGCAATAAGAACAAAAGTGAAAGAACAAAACATGCGAAAAACTGAAAGAACTAATCTAAGTATTGGCTGGAGCATTATTCTTTGTCAAACTATGTATATGCAACTTTTCAAAGTTATAAATTGCATATCGACAATGCATTCTATCGTTTACTCAAGAATATTCATCGGATACAACAAAAGAATAACGTGATTTGTTAACTCAGTATTATGTAGTAAGTAATTAATCTTCACGTCTTTCATTAATTGCATATAATGATTTTATATACGTTGTAGATCATTCTTCAAATAAGAGGAAAGCTATACAACCGTAGAAAATATATTTTCAGAACGGATTTGCAAACAGAAAGCACAATAGAAACATAAATCTGTAACTTCTCGAAGCTTCATGACAAACAAAAGATAAAGGTGATGCTGAAAAGTGTAAGAAACAAGGGAACAAACAATTTTTTGAATAGTTTCACACTAGGGCAAATATAAGCACATCGATTAGCATTATTGTGTTAAACGTAAATAGAATAACATAGCATTTGTGGCAACCGTATTTTTTCAGGAACACACATGGATCACATGTAATATAGGGTGTCAATGTTTAAGACAGCATTTCACGAACGCCACACAATTCCTCATTTAAAAAAGGAAACAAGTGATGAACGAGCTTGACATCTGGATAGTTTTAATATTCAGGCCTCGGATCCACTTTTGTGATCTCAACAAGCATCTATGTACACGTGCTACGTACCATGACCAAGATTACTACAGAATGAGAACAAACGATTTTATCAGTTTTACTATCTCAAAATAAATAATAATAAACTATCTGATAATAAATTTTTATCCTATAAAGTGGATCCGATACCAAACCAAGGTAAGTTATTAATAGTGTATATACCTTTGGGTGAGCGTGGGAGGTCATCTGTTCAGGTAGAAAGTTGGGAGCAACAAATCGTAGGTCGTTCATGCAAAAGAAACAGTCGTGTAGTATCCATATCAAATGAAAAAAAAAATTGGATAATTCATAGAAAGACAAAAAATAAGGTTTTCACTAAACGCATTAGGTATATCTATATGTAAGAAAAGACTACGTAAATCACAAGAGGGCTTAAAATCATAGTGCAAGAATCACTCAAGGAATACTTTTACAAAATTTGTCAGAATCAGTAGCTAAAATGTGCAATAAACTGCCTGTGGCAAGTGCTACGCAATTATTAATCATGAGAGCTATAACCTATGAAAATCATGTGTGAAAAATGTGTATGATAACTTGTATATGTTAAAAGTTACTCATTGATTTTGCTATGCATGAAAATTTGATGAGCACAAAGCATCAAGTATACCTAGATAGATGATACTGACTGTCATTAATTGTCCTGAAGTAATCATTACGACTCATCTATTGGAGCATGAATAATGACTATCTTTAACATGTGATGAAATACTGAATATTCCTAAGGTGACATGGATACTAAATAATGTGTTCTGTCATTACGTAAAACAGAGAATGAAAATTGTAGCAGACACATCGAATGCTCATGCTGTGCAGATATAGTTATTACAGGATCATGCAATAGGGGTTAATTAATCATTAGAAATTAAATATTCACTTGTTAGTTTTTGCTGGATAATTAATATGCTTGAGTGATAAAACATTGCAGACGATAAGGAATTTAGGGGATAGTGTTATTGTACTATTTTTCTTCTTACATGTGCGCGAGTTCCCATTGATTAATGTACTGTCTTGAAGCTTTCCAAGTGGACAAGCAAATAATTTAGAATTATTTAGAATCGGTATTATTATTGATTTATTTATCGATTGTTAATTACGGTTGTTATTTTAATGGTAACCATCACCATTGTTTACGATCCGTCCATTAGGAAGCTCTTCCGGTTTTGTGCGCATGTACGAAAATGCATATTGTCGAATGAATATCCGGTTTACATAATAACTGTGACTGTGTATGAATAATATCAGATACGATCTCAATATATTATCCGATTCCGTTCGAATTTGTTTTACCGAAATTTACTCACCTTTTCCATAAAGAATCGGTACATGATCGGTAGCCAATCTGGTCTTGGTCTTGATACCAACCAGCAATGGGGATCCTCTTCTGGTAGCAACACATTCGCCGGGAAAATATTTGCTTTTGAAACACAAGGCAAATGCTCCCTCCTAAAACATTATATATCCTTACTTTATGAGATGTTTCAACTTAACTATCTACTACGACTAAAAGTAACACTGACCAATTGCTGGACGACATGTTCAACTAACTCCCGGAAAGAGTAAGTCGGATGTTGAACCCAGAGATGATGAATCAGCTTGGCAATGATTTCCGTATCGGTTTCACTTTCAAATACATATCCTCTATGCTGAAGAAGAGTCTTGACTTCCTTGTAATTCGTGACGATTCCTGAGAAAGTTCGTCCATGAGAACCCAAAATCAATATTACAGATAAATCAATAATATCTATTAGTCAAAGTACCATTGTGAACAACGACAAAAGTTTGTTCATTGTCTGATCTCTGAGGATGAGAATTAACCTCGGATGGAACACCATGAGTGGCCCAACGAGTATGAGCAATGCCAACATGGCTCTTGGTGGAGCCCTCGAAGTCAAGATTGGTACCTAACAATAGAAATAAATAAATCAGCAACGTGATTCTTACTTAAAACTACATAATGTCTAAACTGTTAAACTTACGATGAAAGATTTCATCCTCTAGAGCTTTGACCTTTCCCTGCTTCTTAATGATGGAGATATCCTTGCCATCAGGAGAGTCCAGGGCAACACCTGAAACGTATATAAAAGTAGCATATGTGCATAGGTATCCAGTGAAACAAAGGGCATTTTTGGCCATATGCTCAATTCTAAATATAGAAGAGTAAAGGAATGCATATAAAGTATTCGTGAAGGTAGCCAACCAAACAAAACAACCTAACACATTGAGAAGACTAAGGAACTCGTTGAAATGCAGTTTTCAGTGAAAGGAACAACTGCTAAATTCCTGCAGTTCAGACCTACCGCATCACAAGAGAGACAGAAGCAGAGGACACATAACATATTCCAGTGCTGCGCTACCTTCAGAAAAATTTTATTACAAAATACCAATTTTCCCTAAATAGTTAATTCTCTCGCTGAACAAGAATAACCAAATATATGGATCTTCTAAAGAATTTTTTACATAAATATTGTAGTTACCAGCTGAGTCATAACCACGATACTCCAGTCTCTTCAGCCCACCAACAAGTAGCTCAAGAATTTCCTTCCTGGTCTTCGGAGTGAGATAGTTGAGGTATGCAAAGATTCCTGAAAAGTATAATAACAGTTAGAAAAGGATATGCAGAATAAAACAAATTCACAGAGCACAAGAATTTCCAATATTCACAAACTTCCATCGTGCTCAATGTAACCATAAAAAATGTCTCATGACAGTTACCGGTGAGAATGGGAAATTATGAATTTTCCAATTTACACCCCTCTCTCTCAATTCATGGCGACAACAAAAAAAAAAGTAAAGACCTGGCCCACAGTCACGAAGATAGTGGTAAAGCAGGTATGCAAAGCAAAGAACCTTGATGACATTTGAAAGGCTTTCAGTTTCGGTCGACTTCTCACCCGATTCCTCCACTCGCTCCAGAGCCAAGGTCGACTGTCCTGAATGCTGTTAACCTATATGCATATGCATATAGCAACAAAACTCAAAAAGAATTCAACTGTGATCCCGCCAAAACAATAGAAAGAACATTTCTTGACTCGAATATAAACAAGTCATTAGTAACAGGAACCAATGAAGCTAATAACAAGGATTTCCACACAAGGAAAGCTAAATCAAACTTCAAAAGCTGTTCTCGTCATTTAAATCGAATTAAAAAATTCATTACTACCGTTATCCAGTTATCCTTGACTCGCCTAATCGTTAATTTTCAATGATGCCAACTGATTCTCGACTAGTCTATTACTATAAAAAAAAAAGGTAGACTTAAATTTCCATATAACATCGACCTTGCACAGTCCCGTTAGAAGCGTTTGCTATCCCCGCCGACAATTCTTACAAATTACAGCGAACATTCATTGGAATAATTATTTAATTTACACCAATTATCCATAGACCTCCTAATAAATTCTTTGCATTCGCATTATTATGAAGTAACCGTCAACTGTCACATTTAAATTTCGTGCCATCCATATGAAAATACGTCATTCATACGTAAGTACAAAATGTTCAATGTAATAAGATATAATGCGTGTTGATTAGATGTACTTGAGATTACGTGTTAAAAATAATAAAATATGTACCATCACTGCTTTGGTCAATGATAATAAATAATCCAAAATCCAAAGCCGTCAAAATTTCTAATCCTGTCTCATTTTATCAGACTATAATCGCGTTATCAAAACTCGCACTCGCGATACGCGAATAATAAAAAAAAATCCCCCAAAAATATCGGAATTTCGATGAATAATTTATACATAATCGCGTTGGTTAATACGCGGCATTAAAAAGTTTAAAGTGAAAGGGAATGGCTGCGCATTATTAGCCTGTATTATTATTAGCAATCAATACGTGAATACATTGACTGCTGTCATTCGATTCCATATTACGTTACATTCGCTTCACCTGAGAGTCGATTCATCTCAATTAAATATTACAGTCAGAGGTATTCCACGTTATCGAGGAAATAAATGATTCACATGAAAGTAGACCTACCGCCCATTTGCCTATTTGCTAGTACGAAGAAAAGATGAAAGAAGAAGATGAATGTTTGGAATCCTTAACGGAAATATCGATAAACGAAGCGATCGGTAAGATCGATAACTTTAAACTGTACAAAACAGTCACAATCCGTATAATTCAAAGGACTATAAGTTTGATCGAGATAATCGAACGTTACGGAATATCAGTGATAACAATCGTTATCATAGACGGACTTGTCAAACTAGAGAAAATAAAGGCACAATCGATGACGTAGGTGACGAATGTGTATAGCTTAAAAAATATAACAAAAAAAATGTACAACGATAAGATCCTGTACGCGCGTAGCTTGAAAAATGTAGTGAAGAGAAGTTGAATGATAAAAATAAATCGATGAACATAACATTGTATTAATTAGGTGAGAGCAGATTGTCGTGAACTTGAAAAATTCAAACACGCCACGACACTCGTGACGTCGTTAATAAAATTATTCAGACAGTCAAGGTTTGATAATAGTCAACAGATAAGAAGACTAAGAAATTGATAACGGTATGCAATAGGAATCTTTGTGCACGTCACCGCTACGTTATCAAACGTATCCGTCAACTCTTAATCGTCGACGTATTAGAATTTTTTGATAAGCCTCTATGGTCTTTACACAAATCAATTACATCCCGTAATAAATGAGTGCTCAATTCTCAGTATCGTTAAGTGCGTTTTATCAATCGCACAGCTTCGTATAGATTATCTAATTATTTTTAATAATTGCACTTTCTGTCTATTACCATTCCATCATAAATGTATGTACTTGCTTTTAATGCCTTGGTGCACTTAAAGCTGATATATTTCTGATACAGATTTTTCTTCTCACAGGTTCACACGCGCCATAAGATATTTTTTAATAATAACAAAGTATCCTTGGGTTTTAAAAAATTTTTTGCATATGGCTATTGTTGCATTTTTCTCATTTTGCCCTCATTGTTGACGCAGCTCAAGCACAGTGCTGTGGTTATGATCTTTTCACTGAATAAAATGAAACTACCTGTAGTACCAGGAAGAATTAATCGATCAGATACACTTCAGAAAGTGAGGCACGACTTGATATTCTGTGTGAGAATAAAAAAAACAGGGTCAGGGTCAGAAGGTCATAATGTTCTCAAGCGCATCGAAGGTTGAACGACCTGCAGGCAATACTGCATCTGCACGTGCGTAGACGGTCCTATCAGAGTCAAGAAATGTTCTAGTTCGCCGACATAAAAACCCAGAAAGTCAAGGAGTTCGATGTCAGTGAAAGCTGCAGAGGGCCGATTGGATTCCACGTTGGTAATTTCAGGCTCGATAAACAAATTCGCAGCTTTCCAGAAGCGGATCCGTCGGGTGTTTGGCTTTCGCTTAGAATTGCGAAAGATTCCGCTTCCTATAATAATCTCTCTAATAAACAGTACAGTATCAAACATGGATGCCGCTGCCAGTATAAAAAAAGAATTCCGTAAGAGTATTATCACTCGATACGAAGATTTTTACCCAGTAACGAATGAAATTATAAATATCGTAAATAAATATTATATTCTAGCCTAAAATTAACGTAAATAAACATCCATAACGTAACTGACATTTACATTTAGTGAAAGTAACAAATTTGTCGACGTTAACTCAAAATCTTATTAATAACTGTACACGCGCGTAATTCAAATACCAATCGATCAACAGCTACCTTTTTTTATCTGCAATCAAATTTTATGCTTGTATTTGTATTATTGCAATAAAAAAAGATACATTAAGATTAGAACAAATTGTTTATACGTAAATTAAGTACTGTACGTAGTCATAATACGCATGCCGTAGACAGACGCTAAATGTCATGTTGGCTCTCGCTTTGCGTATGCCGGAGGAAACTTTCACTTGGATCATGGCGGCGGCCGATCTGGGACCGATAAAAATGCCAGTATTTCGCAAGCGAACCTTACCCCGAACCCGGAGAACCTTCCACGACAACCAGGAGTTAGCGTAGGTCGTTGCCCGGAGGCACACCTTTTTCCGATTGAAACGCTATGTCTTGGAGTAGGTGTCGTAACCTCAAAAGATTTACTGCGCGTTGCTACGATATCTGCATTGAGAGACGTTAAAGAATTCGAGTTTGAAATCTGGCAGAAAAAAAGTCTCGTAGACGGGTGACACTACTACTTGCGAGTATGGAAAAGCGAATTAATCGAAGAGACATCAGAATTTTAGAAAACTATTTTCACTTTTATCATTCCCTCTTTTTTTTTGGTGATGTAATTTTAAAAAGAATATGATTTCTAATATCGATATAGCAACGCTTCTGGATACAGGTTGAAATGAATGTGTCGAAGTACCTATATGCAGCTTACGTAATAACTTTCATAATTTCAAATTGCGGGCCGCTCTTTTGAAAGGCCAATTGTATAACGTGTCCGTTTCACGAGTAACGACTGTCGGGGCGGTTCAAAAATTAAGGATTTCTACTGTTCAATTATTATTTTTGTCAGTTGCTAATCTTTTTCTATTTTATAATGCTGCCTTTTTTTAAATTCCTATTATTCTTTCTCGTCAGCACGTAATCAAACATATTTCCATATTCTTTTACGAATCCTGAGTCTTACTTCCGGTTATGCTTATCTTGGACCACTGTTTTTTGAACACTAGAAAAAGCATATACTATACTGATACATAGTACAGGAAGAATGCTAGGCATTTATTTCACTTTGTTTCTTATCCTTTTCAATGTACGTGGACTGATAACAGAGAATCGATTGTGGCACTATTGTAGACAGCTGGAGAAATATTGACGACTTTAACACACTGACCAAATCGTTATGGTCTTTCGGAGAATTGCATACAATTAAGAATACTCGACAATTTCTCATATTAAACTACTGAAACGATATTACTCACTGACGTTACGATCCAATCTTATCAGTAAGGTATTAAGAACTATTAAAATCCTCGACATGCAGTCATCCGTCTGTTTATACACGAGAATTCTTATTTCGCCGGTTTTTTCATAATCTTTCCACTTCCGATTTACGTCTGTGCCGTCCTCGAGAACGAAAATGGGACCTTGGAATTCGTTTTCAATGAATCGAAAGTGACTATGCAAAGAAGAAATCAGGTTACATACACCAGTTATCAATCATTATTCCATAAACGGTCAACAATTTTTTAAGCTCCATTCCAGACTCGGAAAAAATGTCAGATATGTAGAGAATGTGATGTTTACAAAGAGCGTCGAGTTCCTGGACACGAGGACTATTGAGTTATACTGCTCATGAGACTCGTGTGTTTCCACTTGTCAAATGAGGTTGAGAATCAAAGCTGAAACGATGCTACGTCATTAATGAAAAGTTTAACCCTTCAAAAAATAATCACCGCCTCAAAAGTATCATGGATTACATGCTGCACACGTGTGCAAGGGGCGTTTAATAACTGTCAACTGTACTGTCACTGAAATTTTTCATTGGTTTTTAAGGATTCGGCAAACCGCGATGTAAATTCGCGTGCACAAAGTCTACACGATGTACGATCGACAATATTCTGGGGAAATTTCTATGACATACAGCTTACTGTTTGCTTGCCTACTTACCGCACATGTTCTTGTCAGTAGTGGTGCCACGTAATTCGTAAACTTGAGATAAACCAAACCGTATCACTTGGCTGACGACTTGAAACCGACTGAATCGAGAGACAGCACGTATACACTTTTTATGGCACGCCTACTCCTCGTACGCGGATCCATTGACAGCGAGCACGTCGTCTGCTTCGAATTTAAAGAATTATTTATGAGATTGAATTACCACCGAGAAGTTGGATCAATACTTAAAATAATTTTTTAAGCACGATGTAGGTTATAATCGAGATTAATAACGATTGCTTGGATACGCAAAAGCTGACGTTAAACAGCTTTATGACTAGAGCGGTGAGGAATTCAATATGGCGGGTGTTTCAAACTACCGTTAAGGCCTCATGACTTATTTTTGTTTTTATCTTTTAGTTTATCATTTGGATATTGATGCATTGATTTTTCCTCAATTATAATTTCGAGCGTGGATTATTTTCTATCCGATTTATCGATTATCTCACACAACAGATTAGTGTTATTTATTTTTCTGTTTGACAATTACTCGTTAGGCCTTTAATCCTACAGGAGGTCATGACTCAGCTCTGCCACGTACACTTCTGGATATACAGGGTTGTCCAAATTGAATTCATCGATTTCACTTGACAGCTGTCATTCTATCGACGTGATGACATTGGTTAGACCAGGGAAGACAGTGTTTTCGGAAGTCCTTTGTTTAATTTAACAAGAAAATTGTCAAAGATCCTAATTCGTTTTGAACTTTTTTGAACATGTCACTTTCTCTTGAAACTCTGCTTCATTTTACGAATATATTATATATGATATTTATTCTGCATAAACTATTTAGACCTAACATGACCTTCGGTATTCTTTAATGAAATGTCGCTTAAGGTAATTCGCAATTCTTCCTATGATTTACCTTTCACTTTCGTTCTTGAAGTACGTACTATGTTCCTTGTATCCTACTGCCCAAATATCCTTGTCAATTTCTCTTTTTATCAATTGAAAGTACATTAAAAAAAAAGCAGCACATTACCCATATAGAAATAGGCAAGTAATCCAAATTCAGTAGTCATACGCAGGAAGTTAAAGAACAACTGGAAGGATGAAGTAAGAAATAACAAATATCGAGACTTTATAATTACAACCATTTTTTATTGCTTCTGAAAATATACAGATCTATTACTGTTTATGTGCAGTCGAAGTATGTACGAGGCTTTCAAATTATCTTTTTTATCATCTTTTCCATATCCCATCAAGCAACTGATAGCATTTCAATAATCATCATATATATATATATATATATATATAATAATAACACCACCTAAAGACAGTCCGGATTATTTAATTAAAATCACTAATAAATATTCAGTATCGAATGCATCCTTAAAATATCTACAATAATTCATCAGCGACATTTACGATCATTAAATATAGACAATTCAATAATCGAACAAACAGCATTGGTGAAAAAAGAACCTTAAGATCAAAGAATTCCAAAGACCCTATCAACGTAAAAATACTCTAAAGAGTAAAAAACAAAACGGAACTAGAGGAAATTCATAATTTCTCCCATAACTCTTCATAAGTTACGATAAAAACAGATAACAGATAAAACTGCAAGTATCGTTACTGCATTACTGTGTGTTAGAAAACTCGTCAGTAACAAAAGACGATTCGAATAGTAATTAGTTAATATAAAAAAAGAAGCATCCAACACAGCATACAGCCCTTCAAAATGACTTACGATAATGTAATATATAATTTTTCAGAATGTATTATCAATCATTATAATATAAGAGTAATATATCCATACGCATGTCCTACAAGAATCATCTAGTAATACGTGCATCAAGAATCGCCTAAATAATCTCTGAACTTACGTACGAAAACCATCGTAACAATTATGTTCGATATTTTGCATATACTTGGTGCTTATCAGCGACGAGAAAAGAAAAGAATAATTTCGTAACCATAGCCAAAGATCAGAGCAACAGTCGTAGAGGAACACAATCGCTAAGTGGTTTTCAAAATGGACGACACGTGTCAGTATATGGATACGCATCGAGCAAGGATTTATACATAATTAACAACGTTTAATAATACGGTAAGTTTCACAGGGTGATTATTCTGTTACGCTAGGAAATCGCTTAACGCACCATGGACCGAGCTTCGTGGACGTGGAGGGTAGAAAAATAGCATCGGTCCCAATGGCCGATACACTAGAGTCATCTGATTACAGTAAGGATTCGAATTGACCTTTAAGTTCTGTACAAGCCTGACAGGATTCATGCTCCTGGATGCAATCGGTTCTCTAGACTAGGTTATGTTTAATATACGTAGCACTACATTCTTCTTCTATTTGAAACTATTCGATATATCTTATTGTACTTTCCGATCTACAAGAGTCGACAAAATTTGCTTGCAAGTGTTTTCCTTACGTTGCAAAGTAATTGTAAGCGAGGAAGGACTCGTGGCGGGAAAGTACAATTTGAAATATCCGTAATAACGAAAGAGCCTGCGCAACGGACGTTGCGCGGTAAAAGCTCCACGGGATCGCGCATGCGCGATGAAATAATAACGAGGTGACGGAATAAATAAAATGCTAGCGTTATGTATCATAGAAAAATGTTTAATTTACGAGGTAAGCTTATACGTTAGTAATACCAAAAGAAACAGAAAAATTCTTACAACGTTTATAATAAAGAGAACATTTTTATAACATTCATTACATTAAATAACAAATTATAAAAAAAAGAGTGAACTTCAGAACTTCGCCACACTGATCGTACCGTGTCGACTGGAATGCTCGCGATTACTGGACGTCCCTTTAAAACTTTTTTTTTTTTTTTAATTAACTAAGGAATAATGAACGATAGGAATAATAACGAGACCCGCGCAATCTCGAGCTCCGGTCGGCGCGCACGATGCTACACGCTATTCGCTGGATATTAAAAATAATAAATATTTACATGTTATACACCTATACAAAAAAAAAGGAAAAAAAAACGCAAGAAAGATGAACAAATAAAAGGAGAACAAAAGGTTGGTACGATTGTCAAATTTTACAGGAGTTCCTAATTACTCACATTAACACTATCTCTTTCTCTTTCTCTCCTTTATCCTTACCAATCTTATCTCCATCATTCTTTCAACCTGCATTTCAAAATTTTACAGGATACCCTCTCGCTCCCGCGCAAGGGCGCCAAATTCAAAGGGGCCTGCGAAACTCTGCCAGCGACATTCTCATCGCCGAATAACGTTGCTTGCGCGTCTCAAATAAATAAGAGTAAGGAGTACAGCTCCTACGAAGAACAAAGATAAAGACAGAGACGAAGAATGAAGGAAAACAAAAAAGAAAAGAGCGAATAATAATAAAAAAGTATAACACCTCGCATCCATATCTCTTCCACATAAGTTCTTTCGCATAACGAAGATAAATAAAAGCCGTATGTACAAAGCAAAAATTATGACCTTCTCGTCTAGTAGTATAAAATCAATTATCCTTATCGTACACACCGTGAGGAACCAAAATGTCAAAACGATACAATAATCAGCCGCAAAACGTTTCTTATTTATCCATGCCCAAGAATTCCACGCTTTTTCTTTTCACACATTACAATCAGAGAAAATGGACCAATCAACGTACGCCGAAATCAGCGTACGTGCAAATCAAGAATTCTTGTGCAGTCTATAATAAACGTACACCTAAGCGCTTATAAATCTTATTACGTAATTCTAATAATCTCGCCTCTATCGATAAATCCAATATTTGCGGACAGCCCGATTGGTCTTACGTCCACAGTCGGCGCGAGTTCGTCTTTCGCATTTCTCCCATAGTTGATCTACAATATAATGTATATACACGCACACTTGCACACAACCTCTTTGTTCCTTATCAATAATCCCACGGCAACAATTTCCAACGGAATCGCTTAATAGCTCGACATAGAATCGAATCCTGGCATCGAAGTTACATGCGCGCACACCGTAAGACTGATCTCTATAATCGAACAAGGTCTTGCGTATCGCGACGAGCAAATATATCGGACACATACAATATACATGATATAATATGTCATTCGCAAGTCAAAAAAGAGCCGATTCGTCGAATATCGTTGCGCTCCTCTAATTTTAAATCATATTAATTGTTCCTAATCGCTACGCATATTTTTTTTCTTCTTTCATCGCCTTCATCGCCTCTCCCATACACACGCTCTCTCTCTCTCTTATATAAAAATAACATGCAATGCGAAGCTTATCCAACATTGCTTTGTACATTCGCCCGTGCTCCAATGAAACTGAAAGTCCAACTTAACGAATTCTAAATCATTGCCAAAAACCATTTTTTTTTTGTTACGACTAATCGCGTCTCTGTAGAAAAGTTATTGCTAAAGCTTAAAATATATATATGTATGTATGTATACCAAGTAGCAATTGAAATGGCCCTGGTAATGCTATTACATTTTCTTAGATGATGCAGAAGACAAAAAAAAGAAAAGAGTCGTTCCGTACCGCCGTAAATTATCCATTTGCACGGAAATTGATTTCAAACGGGAAAAGAAAAAAGAAAAACAAAGGAGTAGAGTATCTTTCGCGATGCGTTATGCAAAGGAGGAAACAAACCGTGCAGTTTTCGCTTGTTCACGAAGCAGCAGAAAGATCTTTGCTCCTTTAAGGCGAAGCCTCCGGTTCTTACGTTCCTCTTTCTCTCTCGTTTTCTTTTTTTCCTTTTCCTTTTCTCGATAGCTCTACTATCTTCCAGATCGCACGGCTTAGGATATATTTATACCATGTGTACTCATAACGTGTATTAATTGGATGCTCGTGCAACACGAGTGCCTATCGATGAGCTCTAGTCGAGGATACTTGATTCTCTTATCGAATTTTGGAGAAACTTTGAATTCCTTGTTCAATATATCGAGGTGCTTCGTCCTTTTTCTTTAACGTATTTTCATTTATCTTTTCGTGCCCGGCGCTTAATCTTACGAGCTCGCGTACCTTTCAAACGGTAAAATAGGTATTGTATCTTGTCTTTACGGAACACACGAGTCGCCTGTCATACGGTTTTATATAATAGGCGCCGTTAAATTAATTGGTGATGCGAGTACCTTAGATCCTAATATGTGATAAGACGATAACGAATAATTATAACATTAAAAAGAAGAGAAACGGAGGAGGAAGAAATTGATACCTTATTCATATATACAGACAGTCACGGATAAATAAGGCGAAAAAAAAAAGACAAAAAGGGTAAATTAGGGCACGACCAATCATTAACACAGAATCGGTACTGTACCACAGTTCCCCCTATATCCTTCTTTGTTCTAGATCTAAGACTATACAGCTTCCGATGATATTATCGATCAATTGATCTTTTTTTTTTTTCTTCAGGATTTTGACAAACTTAATCACGTCATTTATTTTAATTTCTTAAATTCTTATTACGGGCACACCCTCAATTATTGAGGTTTTAATTTAATTCAGTACCGTACAGCGTTTCGCATCTTACGCAATTTGCATAGATATTCATTAAAAACGTGACGATAGATCATTCGGATCATCCTAACGTTAATTAATCGATATCAGGCCGCGCGATTCGATACGCGTACGTTGAAGGTTTTCGAGAGAAAAAAAAAAGTCATAAAATGTTATTCGTAACTGTTTATGACTTTTTTTCTGTTTGGAAAAATTTGATTTTGAAAAATCATTCCTTGTTTCCGCGAATGGGATACTCTATTGACTTTTCTACAAGGTACTGATCGGATGAAACGCGACATTAGATTTATATAAAAAGAAGAAAAGGTTCATTCATTCGACATTTAACTTTATAAAAAGAAAAAGAATATCTAATTTACTATAGCGCCTCTTGATGATAACGGCGAAAGACGGATCATCATCCTCTGCCATGTATCTTTACGACAAAGTAATAACGATCTCGAACTCAGTAATAATTTAAGATGATCGCGCATCATTATCGACTACTTAAACTGCGAACACCGATATTCAGGTTTCCAGTGATAAATTCAATTTGATAACGTAATCCTGATTTTTGGCTAATTGCCGAACGTTCTCTTCGCGGTCGTTCTTCGAACGCACCTCTCGTCAACCCGACTTAACGAAGTCGAGGCCCGACCTGCAACCTCTTGTCAGGATTCCTCGATACGCAATTACATGCGTAAATTGGCGGTTCCTGTGACCGATGCACCGGTGGGACTTATTCCGTCCACTGTTAACTTCGCGGTCTCATTAAGTCCCAATGAAAATCCGTCAAAGTAACAGCGACACGAATTGACTATCAACTTCCGTGGAGACGTTAGGACTTAACGTTGTATTTCATTGGAGAGATTACTTGCCCAGTCCACTTCCTCGCCATCAGCTTCGGCGTCCGCGTCCACCTCTTCGGAAAATTCTTCGTCGGCACCTGGTGTGAACGAGTCCGTTAGTATTTCCATTTTGCTTTATTTTTTAAATTATACTTTCTATGCAGTTAATTAAACAACCGATTACTTACATGTCTCTTCTTCTTCCTCGGAGGAGGTGTCGCTGTCGCTGTCCGAACTGTCGGAATTGGCAGACAGTGAACATCTGTCGTAGTCCTCCAGGTCAGAGTAGATCTCAGCTCCTGGGAAGATGTACCTTCCGGGTGTCATTTGGTAGTAGGAATTTTCTATGGGACAGAGAAATCCATGAATACGTTAATTCGATACTCGGGACGAACCTGTATACTGTTTGACGCTCGATTCCAGAAGAAGACGTACCAGGTAGTCTCTTGGCAAGACTCTCTTTCAATTTAGGTTGCCAACAGCGCCTCTCCAGGTCATGAATCTTTGATACATCATTGTTATCGGTGTTGGGCTTTCCGTCGGTGCTGTCGATGCTATTGCAGCTGTCCCCGATGCCGGAGTCCAGGGCGGAATCGATGGACACGTGTCGTGGCTTCGATCCTGACTTATCGCAATCTCCCACGAGGATTCCATTGTGCATCGCCGAGTTCTCGTTCTTCCTGAAGGCAGTGATACCAGGGGATGACGTCTCAGACTCCTGCATTATCTCAATACCGGAGTCCCTTGAACGAAGGTTCATCATCCTAGGTACAACGTGACACTCCTCCAGGTTCAGGATCTGTCCATTGTTCTCCGAGGTCGATTCCACAGATATAACACGGTTGTTCCGTGAAATCGAGTCTCCCTTGACTTCGCTGTTCTCCAAGCCCTGACTCGTGGACGTGTCCACGAGTTCTGTGCCAGGACTGCTCCCGAAGTGCATCCTCTTTGGACTGCTCTCCGCGCTGGAATCCCCAAGCCTCCTCTTGGGACTTTCGCCAAGCAATGCAAAGCTTCCTTCCACGGTGCTCTCCATGTGTCCGGCATGAAACGGCGAGATGCAAATATCCGTGCTCTCCATACGCTTCGGCGTGGTATTTGCGTTGATCATCAGGCTGTCCTGACTCTCGGTAGACAGGTGGTGGGACTTCAGATTGACCTCGACACTGTCCTGAGAGAACTCGTGATTCGTCATGGTATCCTGACTCTGTTCCCAGGAGTCGTCAGCAGTGAAGCGAGATGGCAGGAGTTGAGAAGCTTCCTTGAGGATGTCGTCGACCCAACAGACCTCGGTGAAACTGTTTCCCATTCTGTCCCGTTCAAAAGAGCAAGTGAGCAATTTCTTTCCTCCTTCTTCGTCACCGATATTATCAATAGCTTCCAGAAGTTCTGGATAGTAGATAAACAAGGAATATTCATTATCTTTATACTTACAAGTGACAGAGCTGATTTATGATGACGTCCCCGTCACCCAAGAGCTCGACGTCGAACTTCAGGTGCGGCAGTGACTCTCGGTTTATGAGAATCTGTGGAACGTGCGACGGAATGGAGGAAGGTATAAGCGCTACTGGACGAACTTTAAGCGACGAGCCGATAACAATTAAGAGATCACAGTCGTCCTTGTCTTTGGCCATGGCGTCGTGGAAGGCGTCCGGCAGACCCTCGCCGAAGAAGACTATATCCGGCTTCATAATACCTTGCGACACTAGATCTGAAAAATTCATTGGGCCAATGTGCATTTTCTTTGTTTACTCAGGATTCCACGTAACACGGTGAACACGCGAATTTCGAGGCTAACAGGGTACGCGTATTCCTTTCTCATTCTTTCTTTTTAAGTATTACTCATGGGTCTTTGTTTATTTGCGGGTCTCTCTCTCTCTCTCTTTCTCTCGCTCTCTCTCTCTCTCTCTCTCTCGCCCCCTCTCTTTCGCTTGCTTTTTTTTTCCTTAAGTTTGACTGTACATTTGTGATTATTCAAAACTAAACTGTAACAATTCTTGCGTTATTGGTAAGTAGGACACAAAACGGCATTTAACGATTATTTGAAGCATTTTTGTAAGTTTACCTTTATATTTGCTCATTAACAAGCGAAGTTTAACTCGCAGTTAAGATTGACGGTTTCAACTTATGTGTGGATCGGTATAAATGGCATTGTCAGATAGCGAGGACGCATTCCGAGAAGAGCAGAGAACGTTTTCTCACGGCCATCGACTCGCGACACGCAATAGGAAAGGCTAACGGCGGAAACTATCACTAGATAGCAAACTTTCCGTACCATAGAAACTGACAAGCCACATTATGTAATACTGCAAATAAATATAATAGTCAGCCGATTGTCGATTGCGCTCGCGGTTCCTTTCAACTTACCTCTGTAACTCTCGTTCGGATTCCCAACGGCAATCGAGGGTAAGGCGTTGGCTCTGCACTTTGGACACATGGGGATCTTCTGCGCGAATATATCCTCCCTGATGTCGTCCGCTCTCACTTGGTATTTACACTTGGTACAGGATGCTGTGGCAAAGGATCCTAGATAACAGAAATAACAGCCACGTTCAAAATTCGAAAAAAACATTCAGAGTTTATTCCGCTTTCACTGTCGAGTCCCTGTAAAAGAATTTTCACTTACCGTGGCACTCTATAACGTTCTCGATTCCAGCTACTTGCTCCAGGGTATCGATGTTCTGCGAGTAGTTCCTCAGGAGCTTCTTGTGCTTGTCCAGCATTTTGATGAACCTGTGACAGGGACTGGGCTTGAACTGTCCAGGGTAGATCTCACGTGCGAACTTGTAGAATGGTCTTGGGTCTTGTCCGAAGTAGTTGATGTCGAACATTGCCTACAGCATAGCCAATTGAAACTTTTGTTAGCCTTCGACACAGGTGTATTTAAGTAATAGTGGAGACTTGGTATGTTAATTACCTGGGGATCAGGCAAGTCTGGAAAGTCTTGTGCTAGTCTGGAGTAAATGCCATCTCTGCTACGGAAGTCTGGTATCCCACAGCTGACGCTGACGCCAGCCCCGGTTAACACTATGATTTTCTTGCTATTCTTTATCAGTCGAACGACGTCCGTCAGGGTATTTATGTGCCTGAGTTTCTGCCGCCTCGGCTGATCTGACATTACATTCACGATAATCTGCAACATAAATTGCAATCGGTACTTAGTCGCGATGTGTAACACAGGCTGGAGTAATAATGTTGCATTTTTTGTTGTTCCGCACTTAGATGGCCATATAGTTGAGGATGCACAATCAATGTGGCAATTTGTATAAAATAATGTTATATTCATATTTTTTTTTAACGATAACTAGTGAAGAATTTAAACTTTTGATGGATGCAACGTTAAAATATCTTTGCAAACCTTGTTGCTACTTGGGAAACTCCCTACGAACTCAATACATTATTAGAAAAAAAAAGTGTTTATCAATGGACAGTTTAGATAAAAATAATCTCCAGTGACATTGGTAGATTTCCATTATTAAGCCATCACTTACTTTGAAGGTAATAAATTGGGAACAACGATTATGCCATAGAGTTCTCATGAAAAATATAACTTTTTACAAACCTTCCATAGTGTGATGTCATCAACTTGTTCAGGAATCGGTGTAGAGTCCATCAGTAGATGATGAAGAAGATCCCTTGGATCTGCTCCAGTTAACATTTGCTTATGGACCCAGGCTGAAGCTCTCCACTGATGACCTTCAGCCTCTCCTGACAAATCAGATAGTCCCGATAGTTCAGACAGATTAGAAACTGTTGAAGAAACTTCGTCCTTCTCATCTGCAGTGTCAAGTCTGAAATAACATGATGAATGGATATGGTTATAATTCCTTTTCATAATATAATTTGTGAATGATTCATGACACTATGACTACTTACGAGCAACCAGTATCGTCGCTTGTTGAATCTGTACGCGTCGGTGTTGATGTGAGGTTTGTTACATCCAGTGTATTAGGGACAGATTTTGAACCATCGCTCAACTCAGTGAAACCACTATCACCACCAAGAGTCTCTGTATTCAAAAATATGTATCGTATTGAGAATAAAAAAAAGTGGCCAGAAAAATAAGTGCAGTTATCTAATAAACTTTGAAGTAATAATAAGTCGCGGGTAATATCGGTAATCGATGAAAGTGCGCCAAACATTTCTAAAATTAATAATTAAAAAAAGAAAGTGTTGGAACAAGGATAAGGTCGTTATCAGAGGAATAATATTACCACATGAAAGTTACAAGAATTCAATAAAGCTTGTCGATTTAACCCAACTCAATGTATTTTCTCAAAACATGGAAACACTTTAAAAGAAGTAAAAAAAAAAAGTTCAACGATCATTGGAATTCCTATGATATTTAAGATTGACAGCTACTGTCAGTGGAATTGGCGCGCGCCACAAAACGTCAAGTTCACATTTTCTTTTATTTGTGAAACTTGTGCCATCTGTGAACGCCAGTAAGCCACTCGCTCAGTTCCGCTGTCACTGACCCTCATATTCCTGCTAGAGATGTCGACGAGGTAGAATTCTCCCGTTAGACCTCCTGGCCATTGCAAATAATTGCGAAAGTCATAAATTTCATGGACTATTTCTGTCCGGTACAAAGATATCATTCCGAGGATGAACAAATTGGAAAAAAAATTTAGGTGAAATTGCGACGCACCCAACCGACTGTCATGGCGGCACCGCCCCCCACAAAACGTCGAGAAGAAACGGTATCACGTATATGAGTGGGCGGCCGCGGTTTTCGCCGCCATCTTGTAAAATGAAAATTTCAACAATTAATTGGCCATATTTTCGCGAAAATACCTTCGAGATCTTCGTGTGAGGACTCGCGGGACGCCTCGCGATCCATGAAATCGAGTTCCGCGCCAGAAGATGTTCCGTACTCGTCGCAGTCGACCTTCCGACGTTTCGCTGGGGACGAATATTCTGGCAGCTCCGAGCGCGACGCCATTTTCAACAGCAATGCAACGCGTAGTTCGAAGCACGGCCGCAACTCCGGCAGAGGTCGCCTGGTTTCCCCACTTACCTCCCTCCCCTCCGAGCGCCACACCATTTCTAAACTACACATCTCGCGCTTCTCCGCCATCATCGTCGCTTCGTCCTCTGAGGACTAGAAAATGGGGAATGTGGCAACGCTGTCAACGACTTTCTGACATTAATGATCTGCACTAGAATATTGGTTTATATTTCTTGTCTTCAACTGTCTATTGCAGTAAAGCCTACATTTCTTATCAAAATTTCTTTATATCGCACTGGGATATTATACAGTGGCTTTTTTTAGCATATCTAGGAAATAGTATTTCGAAAAATAATTTAATAGTCAATTTTAAATTATACTAAGCGTATAAAAGGTATCAGTGCGTTACGTGGCCGTTTTCGGAGATAGAAAAATAGAGAAATAATAGAAAAAGCCAAAAAATGATATAAAAATTGAGATTGAAGGGGGAGTATGTTCTAGTTAATTTTTTCAATGTGACTCTAAAGGTTGGTACTCTTAGGACTTCCGGCTTCTGCAAATTTTTCCCGCTGACGGCGCTACATGCTTCCGTTAAAGCCTTTTCCAAGTGGCACGATAATCGGGCAAGATGGTATGTATTTCGAATCCAAGAAATAAATACGAATCGCTGAAAAAATGATGTGGTTATTGAAGTTACATTGAAGAAGATTGTTTTTCTTAGATGGTGATACTAATATGTTGAGCCAGTGTCTTGTAAATTTATGTAAAAGTAGTGTTTATCGCAAAACTATCCTGCATAGTGGGCATGAGTAAACACCATGTTAAATGATGATTCTTTTATATTTCATTTGATTTTTCAGTGAAAGAGTAATCGAACATCGTGTATTTTATTCATTCGGTTCGATCCGCGTTAAAACCGCAATTTCTGTTGACAACAATGTAGCAAGTGTTGATTGTAACCTATAAGTGATGTGTTTTGAACTTTTGTTACAGACCGAAGGAACCGCTACGATCAGAACTAGAAAGTTTATGACTAATCGGCTATTATGTCGAAAACAAATGGTAATTATGTTTTTTGCTGTATTATTTTTATAAAAATATATTATTATTGTGTAAATACATATGTTGTTTGACAGGTATACTTTGCGAGATAATAATTACTTGTGTACCTGCGGTTTAGTTCCTTGACATTCTTCCGTTTTAAATAATAACTATAGGAAATTATATTTTTAATTATATTTTATGGACTTTAATTATATATACTTAGGATGATTAAATCACAAGTACAGATACATGTTTCTTGATATGATTGTTTGTACACTGTGTTTTTAAATGATTTTTTTGGTCTATTCCAGGTCGTAGATGTGTTACATTCTGGCCAGCCCTCAGTTCGGAAAACCGAGATCCGGGAAAAGCTCGCCAAAATGTACAAAGTGACACCAGATGTCGTTTTTGTATTTGGTTTCCAAACTAATTTTGGTGGCGGTAAATCTACCGGTTTCGCATTGATCTACGACACTCTTGACTTTGCCAAGAAATTCGAACCCAAATACAGGCTGGGTAGGCATGGACTTTATGAAAAACAGAAACAGACAAGGAAACAGCGTAAGGAACGCAAGAACAGAATGAAGAAGGTCAGAGGTACCAAGAAGAGTAAGGTTGGAGCAGCATCTAAAAAGGTATGTTAGAGTAATTTTTATTTATTTTTTAAAATATATGTTATATTT
Organism: Trachelus tabidus; assembly: GCA_030142655.1. Classification (NCBI taxonomy): domain Eukaryota; kingdom Metazoa; phylum Arthropoda; class Insecta; order Hymenoptera; family Cephidae; genus Trachelus; species Trachelus tabidus. Next base: position 2,872,780 of record JARQTI010000454.1, on the reverse strand, counting down.
GCTCATGATATTGATACAACACAAAACAGTCCTTCTTATATAAGTGTAATATTGCACATGCAGCATGCTCCGTGGTTTAATCATTTATTTATAAAAATAATTTCGAGTGTTCATCAATATCATGTATAATTATTTAAATATATTCATTTACTTATGTGGGATACAAATTTTAATTTGGTATGGGTAATCTATTTGTTGCATGATTTAGAATAAAATATATTTTTATTCATCTGGTGATGGATATTATGCATTAATAATCACGTAAACATGGGTGTAGGTCAAAAAACTCATTTGGCATCAGGAGGCTTGATCTCTATTTCTGTTATGCATGGCCATAATTATTTCTATTATTTTACAGAAATACTATTTATTTTTAATACCGATTAATCTTTTCTCTTTTCCAATACTTGAAAAGGTTCACTGCTCTTCAAAAATATATTTTTATATTTTAATTTACATTCATGCGAGTCTTGGCATTGTTCTGCAATATTCATTAGTGATATTTACTAAGGGTATATTGGTGAACAATGAATGTTTCATAATTTTAATTTATCTATGCATGCTCTGGTGGTATACGCTTTTCTATTCAAATTCTAGGCAAAGAAGTAGTCAAATACTCATCATTTGCTCTGCGAGCATCAAGAAGGGATGGTCTCATATTTGTGATGTTTATACGTGGTCAGCATGTCTTCGCAACACTGTTATCAATGGATTCTGTTATATCTTCAGTACTAAAATTCTTCTGCTTATTAAGATCATTCAGTTTATAAACGTCGAATTAGTGTTAAAAAAAAATAGACTGCTTTAGTTGATTTTAATTGTTCTCAGTTTAAAAACTAACAGATTCATAGGACTTTATGTTCCGACAGTAGTTTTCTTCTATATCCTTTAACTTTTTTTTTTGTAAATTATTATCACCTTTACCATAAGATTTTCATCTGCTACTAGACTATGCTTTAATTCTGACTTATTTTTACATTTTCAAATTTTCATTCTTTGGAAATGTTCCTCAAATTTATCATCGCTTATGTTAGCATTGTACTGTGATTGAAGGTAATCATATTATCAACATTGTACATGCTGATGGATTTTCATTTACAATAGACTTTGTAAAGGAACTACTATTTATAATATTGCTAACTCTCATATTAGCAAAAATTAATTTTTCTCTGCAATGCTATTGTGGATCCTTTACAAACGATCTATAGATTTCATAGTCATTTCTTTAAATTTATTTAGCTTTTGCATGTTGATCAAATTATTTAATTGTTATATTGGTGTCTGGACATTTTGTAACGCAACAATCCTCTGAACTTTTCATTGATTTTATTAATTAAGCAAAGACAAAGATTGTCATACTGATTTGGGCAAACACGTTTTTCTCTTACAGTAAGAAAAACCGGCACACAACATGAAGACCACAATTTGTACAACATCGGCGTAAAAATTATTATAATGTGTTACCACTTAGCAAGTGATATTTATAATAAGTTTTTCGCAATAAATGCCCATCCTTTGTGATCAAAATTTTCGCTTTTATTATTTGATTGTGAGTACTTCAAGAAACTCCAATCTTTACTTTCTAAGAAAAAAACAAAACTTTCCAGTTAAAAAATTTTATTGGCCCCGTCCGATTATATTTATTTGGCACTACATACTTAGCTATACAGTTCTAAAGTACCGGCAGAAATACAATTTAAAAGTTTTTTCACTTCCAACTGTCCATCCATTTGTTTATCCAACATTTACGTAGGTTTACTTAGTTTTTTGAAATCACAACCTCCGCTTCCGGCGGATTAAAGTTCTCACCAGTTTCATTTTCTTGAGATAATTCCACCTCTTTGACAGATGTTGCAAGATTAAGAATTGATGTTGTTTCTAAAGTAGGTTCCACTTTAGGTAATTCAGGTTGCGTTGTTTCAGTTGCGATAGAATAGTCAAAGTTTCCACGATTTCCAGTTTCCAATACTATCCAATCACCGCCTTCGGTAGTTTGCAAATTGGTTTTATCCCAAGTACCACTGTAACTGAAGTCATTGGAGGAATCACTTTTCCTGATAAAGTACCAGTTACCAATACGAAATCCCCAATCACGTGCCGGATCAAATTTGATATTAGCTGAATAAGAAGAAGAATCACTCATGAATTAACAACGCAAGGAAGTAACAAGACAAAAGAAATATATTGAAAACAACTGTCGGAAAACTCACAAAGATCCACGACAAAACGTCCAGGACTCATCAGGCGATCTTGAAACCAACCAGTCTGCACTTCCTGCATCTCACGAATCTGATTTGGCTGAAGGTCTGGATCAGGTTGTCCAAGGACCCTATCTTTCATGTTCTTGAACCAATCACGAATTCCTTCACCGAATTGAGCATTGTGACGTCGATCAATTCTCACTCTAAAACTTCCTAGGACAGATGAATTGGGATGAGCATTATTTTTAATTTATAAACAAAGTATAAAACAATAAAGATACAAACCGTCATTGGGCAATCCAGCTGCTCCGGCGACCAACAGTACCCAGCACAATGTGAATGTTTTAAACTCCATTGTTCATCCACATCAAATGAATTACGTCTGATATCATGAACTCTTTTATAACAGAACAACGGAAGTGCATGCATCTCGTTATTATAATATTGGGAATTACAACTCGCTATTGTGCTACAAAATGATGCTGACCTTCAGTACCAGGGATTACGCAGCTTGACAAGTTCTACATTTTATTGTATAGACTTTATACTGCTGTAGCTGAGCTGTAGGACTAGATGGCTAGATTTAATTGATACGTCAAGAACATTTGGAACCAGACAATAAAGTAAGCTCGGGGTGGACCTTGACTTGAAATTCATATTTATAAGATCAAGATGACTTTCCGAAGAACTTATTTTGTGGGTTGATTATGACTAATTTAATTTATCAGCATTAACTCTGTAATATTATATAATAGGCATAATTTTATATATTAGTCAATCTGATCTCTTGCATTAAACAATTGGTAAGTATATTGTCATAATGACACAAGCTACAATTCTTGCCACAATGTTTTTAGTATCGTCATTTTTATAATGATAAACGGTATGCTAACAAAGTTTTGAGTATTCATCCGTTACTTATTCAAAGGTAAGTAGAGATGTCCCAAGATACATACTATTGTCTCTACCATAGAAGAATTCATTTTAATTTATACCAGTTGAATTGCAGTCATGGAAACTGATTAGCTTGTTCGTTTAAAAAAAAACAAGAGCATATATTACTAGTACGTCAAAGTTAATTTAAAGTATAATGTTACTCGGACATTCTACGGCTGTAATAAGAGCTCCAGAAATTTTCATATGTATCTAGGTAAGAATATGATCTAGAAAATGGCGTCGTCTACCAGACTTCAATTGGTAATCTGAAAACGTCCTGAAATGACCGTATACCTAGTCCTGACAGAAGATTTTTAATACAGGTAATTTAGCCATGTTTTGTGTACCCCAGGATTTGTGGCATTTTAATTTTCTGCTTAGATTTATGATTGTTACGATGGTCTTCTTGTTGACTGGATTTATTGGGGTTTCCTAAAGTAGACTCGTCCAACCCCCACTTAGGCTAAACGGCTACAAGATGCAGACCGAACAGAAATGCCAAATGTAGACCAATCAGAATACATAGGATTCTAAGTGAAAATAAAATGTCGGTCGTAGACCTCATGCAGAATTAATGTTACTCTGAAACTATGGGGAGTATATTACTCTTCTTGTAAATCCTAGCTGATTTTAAGGTGTCTTGTGTGGAGTTCGACAAAGTGGGTAGAGGCTCATCGTCGTTTGTGACCTAGGAGACTAAATTAAAGAGACCCTGACAGCTGATCATTTTATAAATGAAATTGCATTCTTGTTTGTGAAACCAATGAATCGGGTAAGACCGGGATATTTAGAAATATTTTTAATAAATATTATATCGTTATTTGAAGAGTTTTCTTTGTTACAGTTTTATTATTTGATGACAGTAGAGAAATCTTTTGGAGTAGGGAAAAGCCTTGGATGGATGTTAATTTGATTAGGAGGTTTTAACACTTTTGAGTTTGCTCATCTCGAAATTTTTGTAGCGTTTTTTTAGCATCCAACGTATGTGACTCACATTTGAATTACTTTTTTTTTTATAGATTTTTTTCGGGGATTTATATTAATTGTGGTTAATTTTTATTGGTATTTTAACTGTGGCGTTGGACTTAGAGCTTTAGAGAAAGAAGTGCTTATTATTTTTATGATCGATATTAGAAAGAGAATAAGTATTTTAGTCTTACAGGAATTTGCAAAATTTTCAGATACGGCATATGGGATTAGATTATTTTATTAGAGTATTTCATTTGTGTATAACTTTGTTTATTAAGCATTAAATTTTGTATGCTTCGTATGGTCATAAATCATAAGTCGTATACTCTTGTTTTCAGGGTTTCGCAATGGACAATTCTCTACAAAATAATATGAAACATGAAATAAAGGAGCCAATTATTTTGTTGGAACGATGTGATAAGATATTCAGGACATTGAAGCTGATTAAGCATTTAGATAGTACTGCAATAGATAAGAAGGATAATGCAGAATGTAAAGATGAATATTCTTCCGATAAATCTGTATCGCCATACATTAAGTATCAACCTCTGTTATGTAATGGTAGTGGTCAACTTCCATATTTTAATTTATCTATAAAACAGTCTAAGTCGCTTATTCTATGTGAAATATGTGGAAAAGGATTCTCAACCAATAGAAATAGAAATGTTCATTCTTTGAGAGTTCATGGGATCTCTTTGGCAGTGAAGACTCAACGCAAGCATAGTAAAAATGTGAATAAAAATTCGGAACATTCGGAAGATTCACAAAGTGCAAAGATTTTGGATAAAGCAAAAAGTACTTTGATGTCAGTTCTATCAAAGAAGTCAGAGAATATTGAAAATCATGAAATTTGCTTACAAAGTGATAAGGCTATGTCAGACATTACTGGAACAATTTCAACAGCTAGTGACACAGAAATACGTTTTATTCAAAATAAGACTAGAACAAGAAATGGAATGAAAGTATCTAGATTTCAAGCAAGTTGCAAGAACAGAACTGATGACAAAGCAATTGTACTTACCAATGTGAAAGAAAATGAAAAGAACCTACAGTTGTTAAATGCACTGACTCTGTTGAAACATAAAGATATTAAGTTTACAGCAACGAGCACTAAGAGAACTTCGAAGAGTCCTGAAAAGTCTTTTAAAAGTAGCCCCTTGAAGAGTCCTGGAAAAAGTCCAAATGCAGATCAGGGAACATGGCCAATATCTAATAGGCCTGAAAGAAATCTATTGAAAAATTTCATGATTTCTAGTCCCGAGCAAACTCTGATGAGAAGGTGGCTTATGAGTAGTCCGACATCTGGCAAATCGACAATGGATCCACTATTTAAACAGATGAAAATGGAAAAAGATGATATAAAAAGTGATCTTAAAACACAAAATGAAACCAAACCTGGAGGAGCTACTCCTGCAACGAATTATAAGACCAGTGAACGAATCCATAATTCTGAAACTTCATCGAACCATGAGGTTACAAGTACCGTAACTGATAGCACTGATAATAGTACCCCTAATTATTCCCCTGCATCTGAACGTAATAAAACAGTTTTACGCCATAACGGCATGACAATGCTACCACCACCGGCAGATGTTATATGCACATTATGTAGCAAGCCGAGCAAAAACATTAAAAAACACATCGTGGGATACCACAAGGTCACAGATCCATCTCTTTTAGTTCAAGAGTCTATTGCGCAGTCATATTTTAAAGACCTCATGGGATCTACTGACAAGGACAAAGATCAAACGTGTAAATCAGACATCGAATCAGAATTACAGAAGATACGATCCCAAAGAAAGAGACGTCATACATTCCAAATTCATGAGACTACAAAAGAAGAGAACCCACCAAGTCACAAGAGATCAAAACCAAATAAATTTCGTCCAGAATCTCCAAATGTTAGTAACACAACTCCGAAGGTCAACCATGATACCCGATCGAAGAGGAAATCTTCAACAAAGAAGAAAAAATCTGAGAGAAAACCTGATTCAAATAAAATTTATAGCTGTAATATATGTCAAAGGATAGTCCATGGAAAATATCGTTTGAATGCCCACAATAAGGCACACGTAAGACGTGGTGAGATATTGGAAAATAGTGAAGACCATTATCAGGAATTAGACCAAAATTCAGAGCAAAAGTCAAAGAAACATAAACGAGCCAAATCCTTGGAGTCCATAACTCACAGTAGAATTGAGTTGAATGGAGTCGATGAATCTCTGAAACAAGCAAATATAAAGAAGGGAAAGAGCTCGGAGCAGTCAAAGGTCAAGCAAACGAAACAAATAGAACCTGGTCATAGTGAAAATTGTTTTATTAAATGTATATGCGGAAAATCATTTTCAAATATGACAACAATGGATGAGCATTGCATATCTTGTGACTTCAACCACAGGGAGTCTGATGCGAATCAGTCTGTTGCATCTCCTACGAGCAGAGGTTCAATCCAGGGTTTAAGTCTAACAATAAAAAAGAGAAATAATGCATATGAAATAGTTCATAGAGATATTGATGATGAGATCTGTAATGTTTCCAGTCACACTAAGACAAATGAACCACTATCTGGAGCATTCGTAACGAGTTCAGAAATTGCTGAGATAAAAGATTCGTTGACTATTAAGAAAGAAACAATTGAGATTGAAGAACAAAATGGTCTGAATAACTTTCCAAATTATCTGCTGGATATGGAATACCCAAAAGAGGACAACAATAATATTTCAACAGATGTGCTGGGAGATAAACAACAAGTTACTGAAAAAAAGATAGCAGATCCTGAAGATCTTCAGCTACTCAGGGAGGATACTTCGAGCAGTGAAGATATAACCTCACAGATTGTGAATGATCACAGGTGCATCTTGTGTGAAAAGTTCTTTTCTAGTAAATCTAAAATATTGAAACACTGGTCCGAGCACGGCGCAAAGCTGTTATGTAATTGTAAAGAAAATATCATAAACATGCAAGAGTATGAAGATCATATTCACAGAAATCATCCAGAGGTTGTGACGTGTGGTTATTGTGCAAAAATATTTGACACTCTGTTTGATTTTGCTGAGCATCGATGTGACGTTACTAAGGGAAAACCTTTAGAAAGTTCCAAGGCACCATACCCTTGCTTAAAGTGCAACAAAAACTTCAATAAGGGCATCGCGTTTGATCGACATGTTAAGAATTTTCACCCAGACATTGTCAAACCTTTGCAGTGCTATAATTGTTCGCAGCGATTTTCTACCAAAGATGAGAGGAAAAAGCACATGAACGAATTACATTGGAAGAGTAAATGTAATATCTGTTACAAAATGTGTACTCATGGATTGAAGAATAAGCATGAATCGTATCATTATGGATTGGGCTTCCCTTGTCATGTGTGTAAGAAAGCTTATTCAGACAAAGAATCTTTTACACATCACATAATGCTTACGCATATAAGTAAAATAAAATGTGTTATTTGCAAAAAAATTTTAAAGGCGTCTTCCTTCAAGAAACATTTCAGGCGTCACCGGAAGTCGGACGGCATGCTGCAATGTATATTGTGCAAAGAAATGTTTTCGACTAATGAGCATTTAATCAATCATCACACGCAGAAGCATAATTTTGAGAAATCCTGTGAAATCTGTGGAATGAACTTTCTTACAAAGTCTAGCGTGCAACAGCACATTGCCAATATGCATCCAAATGTATATGAAACTAGAAACATCATTAAAGAAGAAGTCACGCTTGAGAGCTAGTGGATTATTGAAACTTGAAAATTCATGATCCTCAAAGTTCCACAGTTTCTATTGTTCCGAGGCAGATAATTTCTTGCTCCAAGAAATCTGTCCATATCTCTGAAACTGATACGATACGATTCATATCTTCATGATTTGAATGATATGAAGAGCACTTGTTTCACGTGCAGCATAATTACAGAGAGTCGTTTCTTACTGAGCATTATTTAGAAAGTTTTTAAAGTCCTCAAATAACAGACTATAACGATACGCTTAGATATTTCTTTTTTACACCCGATGTTAGGTATGTTGTTATACTTTTGATAGGTCTCTTGTACTAGCTTATAAGACCTTGTTCTTCTGTCAAAAATGCGTTCATTATGATGACAATTGTTGCGCTTAAGTAATTAAGTAACGTAGGACTTGACAAATGTAAAACTGGAGGAAAGTGGCATCCATGAAACGACGTATTCTTAGTTTTGATAACTGTTAATATGACTCCGATAATAATGTTATTGCACGGAAATTGCAGGAATAAAATTATTTTTATATCAAGTTTTAGCTGTAATAAGTAATTACAAAATATTTATTATCGCCCTAACAATAATACAATTGATGTTTCGAATATAAAGTTTATAAGACATATAAATTCGAACTTTTACTTTTTCCATTTTAGGTACCATTTCAAAATACAATTTTTGTAGTATTCTTTTTCCTTGAACAAACCAAAAGTATTTTAGTATTAAGATAATTAACGGTAAACGAATTAAGTGTTAAGAATTAGGCTATTTTTAAGATTTATTCTTAGAGGAATTAAAATCTTGAATTTTACAAGAATTCTTTTTTTCTTTCTTTTTTTAATGACGCTCATATAATTGAAAATTCATCATCATAAAGAAAATTTGAACAGTTCTCACTTATATGATACCGACCGAATTTTCACACCAAATTAATCAACAGAGTATTGTTCAATAAGTATAACGTCATAAATTAATTGAAATATCTTTCAGTATATTTTTTTGAAAGTAATTATTTCCTTTCATACATTCGAAAGAAAAATATAGCATCAAGAATTTCATAATTAGCATGGCTGTATTTACTTCAAAAATAAGAATAAGTACGAGCCGCACAATGTACAATGCATATGTAAATAAATGGTCTTGTACAGAAATTCAAATTTGTTCATTAAACCTTATTGCTTTATCCCCCACGTAAGATCGACTATCGTTCTCTACAATAAAAAAATAAACTCAGTTAATTCACGAATTTATTATATAATAAATTTGAATAATGTCAAATCCAAGGAAATAGTATGGGTATATTTAGACAGTTGGTGAGATGGTTTTTAAATTCCTGTTTCTAGGGTGGGAGCAATACGTAAGGATTGGGTTGACCGCTAGGTGTCAGGTCGAGCGCGGGCTCCCTCTTCAAAACGGTACAGAGTCTCCAGGAGGGCGGTCGCGTTACGTTCGAGCTCTCCATTCGAAAGTAAAGCAGTCATAGGAGCCGGGCTGCCTCTCGGTAATAAAGTTAATTATTTGAAGATATCAGAGTGAGATGAGGCTTTGCCTTGTGATTTGACAGTGGTGAGAAATTAGTGATTTTGGCAAGACCAAACACGTAAGGCAATGATCGGGAATTCCTTCTCTGCCGTGTAGATATAAGCCAGCGGCTTTATAAATCGTTAAATCGTACGATGCTCGGAGCGGTTCGATAAATTGGGCGTCCCCAATTTCTCTCCCCTTGTTCCTTCGACCGTATAGTTTGATCATTTTTAGCCGGTTAATTCGCGTCGCGAAACAGTTGTTTTATATCTTTACGATGCTCGCAATTCTCTCGAGATATTTTTTGCCAGCGTCAGCACTATACACCATTCTCTAGGCGGCCGTTAGTCAGTGACAGTTCTTTTTTTAAACTGAAAATAGGTTTCAATTTGGGCTCATGGAATACCAGAGACTTTGATTTCATTAATTTTCACTACTCTTGTGCATTGACCTGCGTTTCTGCAAATCTTATTATCCATAATGCATCCTTTTTTTCAAAATAAAATTTTTCGCGGATGCGGCCGCTTTGCTGACTGTAACTGCAAGCAATAGAGTTCGGTGATTATTTAACTGGGTATTTATATAATTTTTAACGTGTTGAGAAATAATATCCGTTAATTAAATTCTTGTCACAATGCAATTAATTCGTATCTATTTATGAATTTACGTGCTCGTGAAATCCTTCTCGAAAAAAAAAAAAACATGACATAATATCTTGTTTTTCCCAATATTATTAGAACTTATTCATCCTCGACAAAGCTGCTTATCAGTCAAATGAAATGTGATCAACTATTGAACTCAACTCTATACAAATCTCAGTACCACAATAGCTATCCTGTTAGTGGATTAAATAGATAAATTCCATAATTTAATTCCATTACACTATCCAAGTAGATATAGATAAGCTCATCTAACAAAATTCAGTATAACTAAGGAAATTAGATTCCCCGTTAGAGATTGCAAGAAGCTCATATTAACCCGGCTGATAACTACGCGGCAGATAAAAGGGATTGGAAAGAAGAAACGCAGTGAGCAAGTGTCAGGATTTAAAGGTACTGACGGGGCAGAGAAGAAAGTGTAAGACTGAAGAAAGAAGAAGATTAGAGAGGAAAAGTGAATAATCGTAAAAAGGATTGGGGCTGGGAAAGCAGGGTGTGATGACGGGTGAGGAAGGTAAGGGCGGAACTGGGGGTGGCGGTGACGGTGGTGGTATAACCGATGGAAGCGCCACCGACAATGCGAACAACATTAACGTCAACGTCAACGTGAACCAACAGAACGGCGCACCGGAAAAGGCACCCGTCGTTACCGGAACAAACATGGAGACACTACCTCGGACTGGAAAACAGGTAGGAATGTCCCAAGAGAATTTTCATAAGTTGACAGGTCCAATTAAAATCTAATTCAAGTAACGACAACAAGAGTAAAGTCACCGAACAAAAGTTTTTATCGTGTTTATGATTTGACTGGTACAACAGTCAATGAAACTCTGTATCACAGCAAAAAGCAAGGCTGCTAGGAGCATAATAGGGATTTCGAAAGCAGCTGAGAATATCGATTCGTTATTTGAATACTAAAGTCAAAATGGGTCACGGAGGATATAAACCCCTCGAGGAACGACTGCTTAGTATGATTTTATAAATTTCCAAATATACTTTTACATTGAATATATGAAATCAAAGCGCACCTGGATATTCTCGCAGTGCCGACATCTAAAATTAGAGTGGCAGCCCTGTTTACGTTTGGCCGGCTTTCGGAACGATGGCATAATGCGTTTAAACGTCTCTTTTTACGCGTAACGCGAGACTGCGGTTCTACAGTTGAATTCGTGCTTGTTAAAACTGCTGCGTCATCAGCAATACCTCTATGACCCAGGTAGACACGCAAATAAAATCTAGCTATGTGGCTGTATCAGGAACACGTATGAACGGACTCTGGACACGTTTCTCCTGCTATGCAATCCTACAGGACTCCTAGGGGTAAGAGAGGCAGCTGTCATCGAAGTCTGCGCACTGGCAGCTGTTCTATCAAAGTGAAACGAGAAAGTCGATAGACTCAATTTGGAATAGCTTTTCGGTAGACTAGTTTCAGAATGACGTGTCAAGTAAAATCATTTAATTTAAGGTTAACCTAACCTCAGTCATGTATTTCTCTGTTCTGGATAAATGTACTCGGGTGGTCAATTAAGCAACTAACGTCAGGCATTGTCGAATAACCGAACGGGAGATCCGACTGGCGTATATTTAGGCATGACCTGTGCGTTATAACGTAGAAATCCAATGCTGCTTCTACACACTGAACAAACACGTACATATGTTGGACTGGCTTTGTAAACTGCCTGATCCACTGCCTATTTATTACGCTTATGGGAATGATTCACATCTATCAATGTACATTTAATCAGTCTCCTCTTATATCTAATCGTTCGTTAATTTACGAATCCCTGGACGTACATTGGCAATACTTGGCTGTAATCAATACACATATGGGTATAGCTTGCGGGGATAGATTAGCTCTTCATGGTAAATTAATCGAGTTTGCTTCTTCAGCTGTGAGATTGTGTAGTTTAATTTATCTCTTTAGGTTATACAATGATATTAATAACCTGACTGTTTATTGTTTCTAGAAATTTTTCACGTTCACCCTTGATATTTGAAGAGGTCCAACGTGTCTTTATCGTTTTCTCCTTGGCAAAAATCCTCAACCCATTTGGCCTAACGCCAGGATCCTTGTTTTCTCAATTTCTGCTACATGCATTTTATGCTCACCCCCTTTTCAGGGCTGAATCATCGGTTGGATACCCTTTAGAGTTTAGGATTCAGGAGTCATAGAAGATCCGTTCGATTGGCACTTTTCATTCTTCGATTATATTCGCTGTCGTATGTTCCGGAGGTTGTCGGGTGGGTTTGGGCTAAGAAGTCCAAGGGTGGGTCGACTCTACCCTGCACGGAAGAACAGAGCCAATGGGTATTAGAGACAAGTAAGGACGGAGCATTGAAAAGGTGCGCTAAAGTAAATGGGATTAAAAACGGCTTTCTTAAAGATCTGCCAAAAGCCAAAGGGGTGTGTCGTTCTAATGGGATTGCGCCTTGTTTTTCTTTATATTTTTCAAGGACCGTTTTAAAACTAGTCCTGCGTTATTCTCGTAGCCTCAACAGATCTTCGCTTTGATTCGATTGTTCCTTAAGTTCAACCTTTTTAGGCGGTTCTGGAAAAACGAAAGAAGTTCCTAGACGTTTTTCCTAGTGATATTTTTTTTTTTCGTTTACGATTTTTTATTCCAATCACTCTGTTCACATTTCTACCGGCTTTTTTTTATTTTTTCCACGACGGTTCATCCTCTGTGGTCTGTGCAGTTCTGGATGGCCCTTTTCATGTGTTAACTATTTATACTGGGTGAACCGTAAACTCGTTTGCAGCTTTTGGAAAACATTTTTCGTCGCCTCCTGTCACTGCTTAATGGCGGAATACCGCATTTGCGGCTGCTCTTCATTGTTTCTCGCTTTACGTTTATATATATACACTCTCTTTCTGTCTGCCATTTTACTCCACCTCTATAACACTATACAGACCGTGAGAAAGAGACAGGGTTACCCCTTACATCCCTTACCCTTAATACCCCTTAACTTATCCAGTCTGTTTCGCTTGGGGTTGTCTACCCTGCGTAATCTAGAAGGTCACCCCATCGGGTAAACGATACCGAAATATTACGTTGATGGGGTAAGGATCCCTTACGGCAGACATCAAGCCAATTTAAAGTTCTGTTTGAACCCTCAAAATACTCGAAATTTTATACCTTGAAAAATTAAGTAAATCGATACCTCCGATATACGTATATACATATATATACATGAAGCTAGATCGTCTTCCCGTATACCGAACGGGCGACGTATTAAATCGGCTTCCGTTCATGTTTCGAGTATTCTCTTCGACGTGTCCGTAAGTATCGATAGTCCAGCTTAAAGTTCCGATCCATCCGGTCGTCGGAGAGGAGCGTTGCTTTTTTTATAAATATTCACGGAATTGTTTTTCTTTTTTCTTCGGCGACGTAAGTAAATCGGCTTCCGTTCATGTTTCGAGTATTCTTCGACGTGTCCGTAAGTATCGATAGTCCAGCTTAAAGTTCCGATCCATCCGGTCGTCGGAGAGGAGCGTTGCGTTTTTTATAAATAATTACGGAAATGTTTTTCTTTTTTCGTCGGCCGGTAGACTTTTACGTGTGGCGGATGTCACTCTTTTTTTTTTTTGTCAAGTCACGGCAAATAGAAGCGGCAGTTTTTTCATCCTTCTTTCATTCTTTCGTCGGATAACAACGAATCGGGGTTGTACGGATTTATTTTTCGTACCGAGGTAAAGAAGCGCGATTCCCTGAAGAAATATATGTGACAAGCGACGAAAACCAAGCAGACTTTTATGCGTTTAATTTTTAAGATTTGATTTCTAGGATACGGGTAAATGTCAGGCGTTCGTCGTTACCGAATTTTTTGGGGTAAAATCATAATCAACAGTTTTATCGAAACACCGAAGTTCGTACAAGAAAGAAGAGTGATTTTTAGAAATTCCAACCTTCATCGAATCATTTACTCGGCATCATGCATATGCGTGCTGGGTTAATTACGCGATTTGCCATTTGCAAATTTGCCTATTTTCGTCCAGACCTGTTTATCCTTTCCGACCGTTTCTGACTTGCTATTCCCGAATCCGGATGTAAATTCGTATACGAAATCCTTGTGGGATTTTCGAAATTGAATATCATGAGAAAAAAATGAGTTCGGGCAAGCTTTGAATATCGTGACTGGCATTTTTCTTCTCAGGGCCGTCCGTTGCCAGCCCTGCGGAAAGTCACTTTCAGTCACGAGGAGTTTCTCGGAATATTTTTGTTCCTGGAAAAATTACTCTGCAGTTAAACCACTCGACCTAACCTGACCTCTTCGCGACGCACCCACAATATTTACCTTGGAGTGTAATTAGATAAATTAAAAAAAATCGCATAATTATAACTTCAACTAAATGCAAAAGCACGCGGGATACCACGTAATTAACTGGTGAAAGAAATTGCTTGAATTATCGCGCCGTTATCGTGCCATTATTTCAGATAGTAGGTATGTTTTTAGAACTCGGGCGCCGGCTTAGGTATATGATTATGATACGATTGTCCTTAACAATAAGGGGTGACCCAGTAAGCTAATCGAAACACCAGAGTCAGCCGTTCGTGTTTACACTGTATTAAAAAATTTATTATTAAGATTTTTAATTAGTCTCACGTGGCTATTAAAATTTACTTTTTTTTTTGCGTACACAGTGTCTATTATTTTTTTAGTTACAAATCTTCATACTCATTCTTTGTACACCCGATAGATTTAAAGTTCATCAGCCACATCACCATATATATACCTGGAACACGAGCCGAGTTTATATTACGATCTCGATTCGGCTCAGGTGTCTCAGACTCATGGTATATATGTATATGTATATTGTATTGTTATATATTATATAATGAAAGTGGCGAATCTTTTAACGGACCATTAGCAGCCAGAGGTTACCTTATGAGAGTTTGTTATTGCTGAAATTTGTATAGCCAAAGTTTTAACGTGTAATTTTCGTAAATTAGTCTAATAGCCTACAAGTGTGTAAGTATAAGTAAACAGAGAGAGAGATTTTGGGGGGAATTGATTGGCAGTGCTCAAAGACAGCCGTTGCTGCGAAATTAATTTTTCAAGAATCTTTTCACGTGCTTTTCGTCTCTTTTGCAACGTCTCCACCCCCCGACTATCACGCTCTTTCTCCATCTACGTGTATTTATGTATTCTCGGAATTTGTGGAAGTTTCGTGGCGCGCGTCGAGGCAGCTACGTAATATGACGAATTTAGAAATATAAACACGCTAGCCACGAGTAATCGCCCAGAATGCGGATTTTACTATGTTTCTCATCCGGAAAAGCGTGGATATGGCCCTTTGTGTATTGTATGGGAATTTATATATGTATATAGTGATATATGATATATTTACGTACAGTGCTTGAGGATGCTTTGGATACTTTTTAGTAAACTGAAGTCAGCCGCAGATTGTATGTTTGGCTTTTTGAACGGACTGTACTGTAGATTGTAACTATATATATATAGTATGGAGAAGAAAGCAAGTGTCGTACGAAGAAAAATGAAACTCTTTTGTAACTGTCGTTACGCGAAGAACGAACAAGTCCGGACTGTTCGAAATACTCGGTGCGTAACGCTCGAGCATTTGAATAATTAAGATCTATCTTTTTGGATGTGTCTTTTGTAACGATATCCGTTCGACAATTCAAATGTACGTTGTGTATACACTTTAATAAGTAACACTAATCAGAGCCTCGAGCCTTGTACTCGACCCACTCGTCTGCTGACCATACGACAAGGCAGTACTAAGATTCGAGGTACGTAAATATCTATCCTTCGAATACATCTACATTAGTAAAATGTTAATAGCCTCCGTTTTTAATACAAATATAGAGAATCTCCACGAGACGAGATTGGGTCGCTGGGTTTACCGAAATTACGCCCGAATCTACACTAAATCAGGGGATATTCAGAACAGTGGCATTATAGAATCACATATTATAGTCCCTACCAATCCCTAAAAAACCCTACCAATCCCTACAAAACCCTACACAACCCTACACAACCCTACCAATCCCTACAAAACCCTACAAGTCCCTACCAATCCCTACGAAACCCTACAAAACCCTACCAATCCCTACAAAACCCTACAAAACCCTACCAATCCCTACAAAACCCTACCAATCCCTAAAAAACCCTACCAATCCCTACAAAACCCCACCAATCCCTACCAATCCTTATTGAAGAAGCCTATTGTCGAATCATTTTTAAGAGATTTTGAAAAAGTGGGGTGCTGGAGATTCACACCCGTGTAGCACTTCAATTTT